>ML779965.1:0-19547 GCA_009831015.1 Picea engelmannii
TAATATACAAATAGGCCTAGAGGTACACATCTCAATGTCTAACAAAGTCTAAGTGACTCAAAACAAATGCTAAACTTTGAATTATCAAGATTAGTAAACAACAATGTTCTAACTACCTAAGGTCAAAATACGGGGCATTACAATTCATGGTATGCATGTTTATGTGAAAAATCATCAGATTGCACTCTATTACTAGGATCCATCTTTCCCTTTATCGTGAGTGAGTGGGCATAGTGTTTACCACCAAGATTACCTTCTCCAAGCAATATATGTTGATCAGTAATCAAAATACCACATAAGTATTCAAAGGTGTAATGCTTACCATTTTCCTTGTATGCTTTCAATTTGGTGTGGAAAGTCAACAGGAACATGTAAAATGGTGTTCTCAACTTTATCAAGACTAGATCGATGAGTTTTCCATCATTCTCTTGATATTTGTTTCGACATTCACCCAATTTCAACTGGATTTTGTTGACACTCGCAAAATATTCATCCATTCTGTCAAAATAATGATGAGCGACAGAGATCAACTCTTTCTCCAACTATATTATATGGCTCTCGTCAACTCAGTCAAACAAGGTTTTCAACTTCTTCCAAAATTGATAAGGATAGTTTATTCCATTGAGGTGAAATTGAATCTCCCACGAGATGTAGGTCATAATGACTCCTATAGATTCATCCTTCTTTTCATAAACAACAAAATTCTCTTGATCGTATGTTGGATTTGGAACCGCCACCTTTGTATAATTCCATGGTACTTTACGCTTTGGTAGGGTTAACATATCGGGTTTCCATACTTCATAATTTGATCCATTTAGAACAACATGATCAATTTTCGAAGCCATATTCAATATCTAGACATATTGGTTGTCTCTATAAGTTCCAATCAATAAACCACAGACCCAAAGTCAATCACATAATAGATCCAACTCAACAATATTTGCAGATAATAGGTCAAGGTTTTCAATCCATTGGATTTGATACCATGTTGGGGAATAGGGTGGAACACAACATGAAATAGAAGATACAATATTATAGATAATCTAAAAGGAATACAAAAAAATCAAAGATAAGGGATGGTGTCTAAAGACACCATTATAACACTTAAGTAGAGTGCATTGTGATCAAAACATCACATTGCATGTTATACTTCTTGATTTGCATGATATATTGCATAATCTCTATTTCCATTTCCATTATTCATACTAACCCAAGGGGTCTCTTTTTATAGCCTCAATATCTAACTGATTTCCATAGAATTCGAAATATCTTATTCACATATAACCTTCAGTTGTTAGAGTTGACTCCATAAAATCCTCTCTATCAAGTCATCTTGACAGGAACCGAGCTAACCACCTATGCTTCTAACTCATAGTTGATTTTTGGGTTTCTTGATCCACTACCTGACTATCTTTGACTGTTGGTATACCATTCGACCGACAAATATGTCAACTACTTGACCAAATGATGTGGTGCACTAGATGATTGACCAAGCAACTATATGCATATGTAGGTTGATCTCTCGACCGACTAGACCCAGGAGATGTGTGATGAGCCATCAATGCTTAATGTTCCAACAACATGTGATGAACCTAATTTTGTTTACCATATACAAAATTTTCATAGAAATAAAAATCCAGTATGCAATCAGACACACATTCAATAATACCTTTACCATGTAGTGATCAAAGTCCCTTCTCTCCAATATGTCCTAAGATTTCATGCCACAAAATTTTCTTTTATCCAGAGACAATAAGGGTTTTTTCTTCTTCATTTCCAACTTATGAACAATATAATTGTTACACTCATTCCTAATAGTGATCCCTAATAGCTTGTAGGGACCATTATGAAATCCTCTCATCAACACCATTTCTCCTCAAACCATTTTTTTAGGATTTATTTTCAAAAAATATATGTGCACATGCATCACTCATGTTAATTACAAATATCAAGTTTCTAGCCAACTTTGGAATGTAAAAAACCCAATGGAGTGTTTTAATCCTTCCATCCTTGATAAAAAACTTGACTTTCCACATCCTATTATTGTGTTTGTTGAGTCATCCCCTAGGAAAAATTCACCTCCATTATACTTTTCATATTCACAAAACAACTACTTGCGGGGAGTCATATGAAAAGAATAACTTAAATTGATCATCCATATATCATGATATGCATGTGTGCTTCAATAAGTCAAGTACATATCCCCTCCTTCCTATAAGAAGGCATTCTCTTATGTGGAAGGAACATCATCATATTTCTTCCCTCTCTCAACACTTTTATATCTACAATCCTTCTTGTAATGCCTAGATTTACAACATTTCTAGCATTTTCTTAAGGATTTTCCTAGATATTTAGATCTCCCTCTAGATTTAGATCTCCCACTGGAGAAATTATTTTCATTTTTACCCAAGGAACATTCTCTTAAATATAAGGCATTAGTTCTCTCACTATCCATGGTTTTCCTCCTCATTTCATTCGATAACATGGATGAAACCATATCATCAAATTTTAATGTGGTTTCATTTATCCCATTAGCTACAACCAAACATTCCCATGAGTATGGATAGAAACATAATAAAATAATTCACTTATATTCGCCATAAATTTTAATGTTAATAGACAAAAACTCAATTACCATAGTATTTAAGGCATTTATATGTTCTACAACCTAGTCTCCATCATTCATCCTCAAGAGGTACAACTTATTCCAAAGGAAAAGTTTGTTTTCTAGGGACTTAGACTGATGCAAATCCCCTAACTTATCAGATAATTCCTTTACTAATTTGAAAATGGGAAATATAATATAGACTCATTTTTTCTCCTTTACCATATGCTTTATATATTTCACATGTTTTCTTCACTAACTTGAAAATTTGCATAATAATTAAAACTCATCATTTATCATTGAAATTAAATAGAAATCAAATGAGACAATATGGAAACCATATTGATAATGGAGTTCACTAAATTTAGGCTACATCTCTAGGTTATCTCAATAAAAAAACTACTTCATTAATCTCCTTTCAAATAGATTCTCATTTTACAAAAAAGGGATGAAAATATTCTCCCAATAAGGGGATAGTTCTCTCCTTTACAATGGAAAAAATATTCTCACAAAAATTTTATCATTCTCCCAATAAACAACTTACAATGTTCTTCCATAAAGGGGTTTATTTATTATTTTACAAAAATGGATAACAATTTAGAAACAAGCCTACAACTTTCTTATTCTCATTCAAAGAGATTACAAATCCTTCTTAATTTCCAATAGAAAAATTAACTTTAATAATTTTACATTATTGAGAACTACCTCAACATTATGAGTGAATAAATCTCTAGATCTAATAAATTAGGATTTGGGAACAATTCAAGTGATAGGTTGAGAAAATATATCAACTATTCCCATGAATATATCAACATTCCCCTTAGAATAGGAAACTACAATGCTACATATCTCTCACATTCATATTAGTTTCCTATCACAATAAAAATGAAAAATACAAGAGCACATAATATGTACTAAGAATCTCATTTAAATTTTCTATTTTCATCTTTTTCCCCAAAACTTCAATGAACCATTTATTTCGCATATGAAGTTCATTTGAATTCACTCAAATTGCATCAGAAATATCTATGTGAGCTTTTCATTGTGAGGAAAGTTTTGGTAGAAAAAAAACTCCCTTGAATTTGTCAAATGTGGATATCCTCCTCGATCACATCTCCCCACAATAAAAAGGTCCACCAAAATTCTTGATCCATGGTCATCATGGCTGGATTTATTTTATCTCTCTTGGAGGTTAATTTATGTATTCTCCTTACTGCTCAATATTCTCAACAAAGGTAGAAATTTATGCTGCATATTAAGTCATGTTATAATAGGTCATCACTTGTACAATTTTTCCTTCTTGGGGTATTACATGCAGCATACATCCATAAGACAGGATTGATATTATTGATTTATACTCACCATCAAAGAGCTTCTCATGTTGATGCCACTTCTTGTCCCTCTTATAATAACATATCAGATCATATGTATGATAATGAGACCCATAAACTTGTCTATTTCTTCTATCATACTCTAAAAATTGATTTGGAGAGCCTTTCTCAATGGAGTACCTCTTTACCCATATTGCCAAATGCTACAAGAAGTGGTAACCTAATTCTTTTGCTAAAAAAAAATCATTCAAGTTCATCGCTAGAACACTTTCCCGAATGACATCAAAGAAATAATCTTGGATCTATTGAAACATCATCTCTTCAATGGGAATTTTCTTTGTCCCTAGCAGGAAAAAGTGAATTATGATTCTCATGATTAAGACCAAATCCTCGAACAATAGGTATATCTTGTAGTTCAAATCACAAATAAGTTCTAGGAAAGACTGGGAAATTACCACGATCAAGGACATGTTGATGCATACCATAAGGACCTTCCTAGAAGAAAAGGTTTCCATCCATGAAATATCGTTGCACACCAGCCATGAGAGTGGAACCCAGAACCATCCATAGAAATTATATTCCCAGTGGAACCCGCATAATAATGTCACATATTCCCACAACATACAAAGAAGTAGCCTGTGGATTTGATAGCAATGTGGTGAACATGGAGGTGGATAGAACTAAACCAAGGCCCAACCTCAATCATCCCCTCTGGTGGGGATTCAACAAGTGTAATGGAGGGATCACTATTCAATACATTGACATTGTTCTCGCATGCAAAGTAAAATTTAAAGAAGGGCCAAGAAACAAGATAGAGTGTTTCGTCCCTTGATTCCTCTCATATGTCCCTTGATTCCTCTCCATCATTGTATTGAATTTGGTAGATGAACTAACTTAATTTGTTATTAAAATACACTCCCTGTACCTAACCATCACATGCATTGAAAGTGAGGTGCTTGTAAGAAGAGGATCCACCTCTATAATTTCACCACAACTTTGAAACATCATTGGTTGTATCGAAATTAATCTTGATTTATTATTTTGGAAGTGTACGCGGATGAATACTCGCAATAAAATTAGTGTTCTATGGGTTCCCTAATACAATAGGAATGATGGGGCATGATTCTTGATTGGTGGCGACTATGGAATTTGAATGATACTTTTCTCCTTCCAAGCTCTTTAACACCATGTTTTGTTGGATTACTGAGAGGGGGGGTGACTCAATAATAGAACAATTTTATTTTTTTTAACCATATAATCCAAGTGTTATATCTATGTAGCATTATCACACAATAACTTCAAAGTAAATAAGCAATGAAAAAATGAACAATCATACAGATAAACAGTACACCAGTGTTTTACGTGGAAACCCAAAGTGGGAGAAAACCACATAATCATTTTTCTTATATGTCTTGAAGAATTACATTCATTGGAAGCACCAACCTCCTTTGTTTCCCAGATGCAACTAGAAGGAGGCTCCAACCCCATTGTTTCTCAAGCTACAACCTGAAGGAAGATCCAACTCCCCTATTCTCTGGCTACAAAGAGAAGGAGGCTACAACCCCCTATGTTCTCCGGCTACAACCACATGTCCTTGCCCCATCCAATTGCCCTGAAGTAGAAGTAGAATGATTGAACCACTGTCACACTATCACTATGTGATATAACGCTTTAAACCTATACCAATAAACCTGAACCATGCATTAACCATGCATCAACCTTTACCTCAACCTGTAATCAACCTGTACCATAAACAAGTGCATCAACCATGCACCAAACTATACCAAAAAAGCTGTAATCAACATGTACCATAAACAAGTGCATCCAACCATGTAAAAAGTATGTACCAATCATGTAAAAATTATGCACCAATCATGTGTCAACTAATCATCAACTATGACTCATCAATATCTACCAACATCATCAACTATACACCTCATATATGTGCCAACTCATCAACTACTTGTCTCAACCATGTACCCAACATGTACCTTAACCAAAAGACCTCATCAATTTCATCATCCAAATATGGTGTGTAACTCTATAGTAGACCTGGCGTATATGACCACATACCTACAAAACTTCCTTAACTTTCACAACAAGAGACTAGCATTTTCTTCAAACTTTTCTTTAGTCTCACATGACTAGTTTGGGATTAGTCAACAACCCTAACATGAAATAATCATAACTATGTACCTATAATGAATAAAGATCTAAAAGTAGTACACAACGTTCTTCTATTTTTTTCATGCAATTCCTCTAGGTGTCACTACTTGGAACCTCTCAAAAAAGGAGTTATATAAAAAATGGCATACATTGTTGAATTATGTCTTATTCTAGAGAGCGACCTTGTAGAGCATGCCCCACACAGAATATTTGTTGAATAGATCTAAAAATGTTACATAGATGATGCAGGAGAATCGCTCCAGTGCCAGTTATGCGCCAGCCAGCCAGCACATCAAGCACACATTCAATGGGAGAGGAGAGGCGCAACCCTCTCACTTTCAAATTTAAAATTTTGAAATTGTATTTAATGATTGTAAGGCTGGTAGAGACAAAAGCCATGCATGTACACAAGCTTTAGATAAATGGTGCCTTAATTGGTTGTAAGGCTGAGATCTAGATCTGATTCGGACTAGAAAACCATTTAATGAAATTGAATGTAAATTAATGAGAGTTGGTGAGGATGGAGGGAAGCACTCGAGGAGCCCCTCTTTGTAAGAAGATCTTCTTTTTATCTAGTAGGAGTTCAATTAGGTAGAAGCAGAGAAGAATAGAGAGGATAGGGAAAAGATATGGAGCGAAGAATCTGTTGCAGTCCGAGCTCGAACACATTGTAATCAGGCATTCTTGATTAATACAAACATAACAGTTTTTCCTGCATGTGGTGGTTCATGTGTTAGTGAATTCATGAATGAATGTCTTTATGTGTTGATGATATGTTGTAGATGTATGTTAAGTTCCATCTGTAGGGATAGATAGATTTTCCTATCTATGAGTTCTTTGATTTCAGGTTTGGGTTCTTTGTGGCTTCATGCAAAAGGTTGCATGACAGAAGACTGGGGGTTCTATAAGCCAGTGCAAGGAGTGCACTTCTGAATTCCGTGGAATTTCAGACAAAGACATGCTAGGAGGGAACACCGGATGAAGTCATTGATTCAGGGAAGAAACCTCAAGGTTGTTGAATACCTCGGAGGTAAGACTATGCAGAGGAAGGCATGGAGATAACAGAATCACTGAAGGTTCTGTGGGAGATTTTCGAAGAGGGCATTGAACAAGTGCATAAGGTGCACAAGAGAACTCTATTTTGAGTTCAGTGAGAACATAGAGTCACAGAGGATTCTGGAGAACTTTGCTAGGAGGGCATTGCGTTGGTGCAATTGTGCACAGAAGGAACTCTTGCTTGAGTTCATAGAGAAGAGAAGTGTCAAGGAGAGACACTCACAGAGTTACTGAATACTCTGTTAAGCTCAGAAAGGAGGTTTTGAGCAGAAGATCATCAATAGGACACCAGATTTCCCTTTGAGTATGAGGAAGGGCGAATCCCTTAGAGGCTCAAGTGAATAAAGATCATGACAGATAACGCAGTTGTGTGTAGGGACCCTACAAAGAGTGCAGAGGTTGAGAAACCTTTTTGAGGTTTCGGAGTGAACAAATCTCAAGAGGGACAACTCTCTTAGAATACAGGTGGGAGCCAAGGTTACAGGCTTCACAGCAGAGACAAAGGCTGAGGCCTTTCGGAGTAATAAGTCTTCCAAGAGAAAGGAAGAATACCATGCTCAAGGTAGAGCACAACTTCCATTAGATCAAATGAAGAGATGAGATATGAACTGTTGAGTTTCAGATTCAGACGCATGAAGGAAATTGCATAAGGAAGAAGATTAGATCTGGGCCGTCAGATCTAGTGCAAAGGATCGATAGTCGTTAGATCTGGAGGAAGGTGCACGGGGTTTAACCTATCAGAGGTTGTGAAGGAGAAGAGATGAAACGGATGGTGAAGACACTTTGTGGAAGAAGTGAAAAACATCATGAGTCGTGGGATGAGAATCAGCAAGAGCCGCCAAAACTCTTTGGAGTGGAATTTCAGCATTTTGGTGTTTTGGGGTTCAGCATTTTAGAAATCCCAATGACAAGGAGCTGGGGAAATTTGCATTGAAAACCTTGAAGTTTCAAAACGTGGCATGTACTTGGAGAAAGGCTATGGTCCCAAAGGAAATAGACATTTCGGCATTTCGGGATTCGGGAGATCGAAGGACAAAGAATCGTCTATAGCCAGAATCGTAGAATTGCAAATTTTGAAATCCTGAAAAGTGGGCCGCATCGGTAGTTTTTGGCATTTCAGGACCTGGGTGTTCGAGAGGCCAGGAGTCAGGAGACATGGAGCCCCGACTCACGAAATCACGAAACCACGAAGCATTCGGAGGAATAGTATGAGCCAGAGTTGTTGAGCGTTTCGGCATTTCGGCATTTCAGGGAATGGGAAGCAGAGGAGGCGAGATTTTGGAGTCACTGCATCATGAACTCTCGGTTCACAAAATCTGGAAAAGATTTGAGCCCATTTCATCATTGAGCCATTTCGAGAATTCGAGGAATGGAGTAACTAGGGGTTTTGGGTCACTACATTTCAAACTTCTGGTTACCGAAATCCTAGTACAGCCATAGCACCATGGTCACTGGAGAAGGTGAAGCTTGCACCTTAGTGCATGTTTTCACATGTGGGGATTTTGAAGAACCTGTGGATCGGATTTGTGGGGTTCCAGTGAGGGCCCAAAAGAACTACTTAAGTTCTGCGGATTCAAAGAAGAACGATCCTGTGGGGATCTCGGCCCGAGTGGTTAGGGGTCTATGCCAGTGTGGTATCAGAGCTTGATTTTGTCTGTATATTGTAGGCAGAGGGAACAAAAGAAGAAGAAGACATAGTGTTGAAGCTCTGTGGTGATTATTGTAAGGTACGTAGCAGTCAATAAACATTCAAGAGGACTGTAAGGAAAAGATGGAAGCACTCTCGGTTGCAGAGTGAAAGCAACAAGTTTTCTAGGAGGGAAGATAGGAATAGGAAGATGGCTACTGAAGGCCATGGATGTGGTGGAAAGAAGAACCACCAACAGCAAAGGAAAAATCTAGAGATGGATAAAGAACTCATTGAGATAAGGGAAAGGACGGAGCAAATTGCATTGTGGGTGGAGCAAAATGAAAAGACATATTGGGTGTATGTATGGCCTCTAAAGAGGAAAGCAGAGTGGCCAGTCAAGAAATTGTTGGCTAAAAGACAACAAAGGTTGTTGAGGAGGTGGCTAAGGTATGTGAAAATCCTAAGGCCCATAGAGATGATGGTTCATGTGTGTGAACCAGAGACTTCGAGAAATCTCAGTGATGTTGAGGATGAACTGAGATCACTGGATGATCTCAAATACTGCCAGGAGGGTAGGGATGAATCTTCCAATTGCCAGGTGGGCAATGAAATGAGATCATTGGAGGATCTCATAGACTGTCAGGAGGACAGCCATGGAAATCCATATTTCCAGGTGGGAAATAGAAAGAGATCAAGTGAATATCTCGTGAACTACCAGGAAGGTAGTGAAGAAAGTTCAAATTTCTAGGAGGGCACTGAGATGGGATCAACAGATCTCATAGACTGCCAGGTGGGTAGCAAAAAATTCTGAAATTGTCAGCTGGGAAGGGGAAAAGAAGTGAGAATGTATGAAAGTCTCAGGGACTTAGGAATGAGTTCAGGTCAGCAAGGAGTGTTGAGAAGTGAACATTCATGTGGTTTTGCAGACCATGTGAATGAAGATGATGAAAAGTTAAAAAATTGCCCCATCCAGAAGGAAGATCAAAAGTGAATTCTGATGATTGGAGGGATAAAGTTATTCCTGCCATATAGCCCAGTTGAGGCTAGCGTGTGTGTTTCCAATGAAGCAACAGTAGAGGGAAAACTAGCTATGACTATCAAAGAGATGGAGCAGATGTCAAAAGTTACCCAAGGAAAAGAAGGGGAGCACACAGTTAAGATGGTCACTCCATGGGAGAAGGAGTTAGAAATGTTGGAAGGTTGGTTGAACAATCCAGAACCAGTAGATGATTTCCATGAGAAGAAATTCATGCAGGTGTTGGCAGAGGATCATTCCTAGGAATCACTCAGAAATTTCAGCTAGGGAGCTAAACAGTTGATGATGACTGCAGTTCCGAGGCATGTAGCCAAAGATGAGGCAAAATTCCAGTTTGAGGAGCAGCTGGAGGAAGTTGAAATTCAACCAGCACAAGGAGAAATGGCGAAAGATATTCTGTTAGAGAAGGTGACTGGACAACAGGACAGTCAAGAGGATAAGACTATAGAACTGAATTTTGCAATAGGGTGGCAAGTTGAGGCCACAGAGGAAAAAGATGGAATGGGAGATCTAGTTGATCTACCCATTTGCAGAGAAGAAGTGCAGCAGAGCAGGCTGCAAAAAGAAAGCCATTCATGGGAGCAGCTGTACAAGGTAATTGAGGGAAACAAAAGGTTGATGTTGAGGTCAGCAGTGGAAATGGCCAGTGAGGAGGAGTTGAGAAGAGGAGAACCTGTCGTAGCAGTAGGGCAGCAGATGCAGCAGCAACAACGAAGCAGTGGAGATGATGGACAACTCCATAGAACTGTCTGGGATCCAGGTGAATTTCAACAATGGTGCTAGGAATATCATGAGCATGAGCTCATTATTTTTGAAGTAGAGGAGTATCATGCAGGAGCATCACTCCAATGCCAGCTATGCGCCAGCCAGCCATCACATCAAGCGCACATTCAATGGGAGAGGAGAGGTGCAACCCTCTCACTTTTAAATTTCAAATTTTGAAATTGTATTTAATGATTGTAAGGCTGGCAGAGCCAAAATCCATGCATGTACATAGGCTTTAGATAAAGGGTGCCTTAATTGGTTGTAAGGGTGAGATCTAGATCCGATTCGGACTAGACAACCATTCAATGAAATTGAACGTAAATTAATGAGAGTTGGTGAGGATGGAGGGAAGCGCTAGAGGAGCCCCTCTTTGTAAAAAGATCTTCTTTGTATCTAGTGGGAGTTCATTTAGGCAGAAGAAGAGAAGAATAGAGAGGATAGGGAAAAGAGAGGGAGCCAAGACTCTGTTGCAGTCGGAGCTCGAACACATTGTAATCAGGCATTCTTGATTAATACAAACAGAGCAGTTTTTCCTGCATGTTGTGGTTCATGTGTTAGTGAATTCATGAATGAATGTCTTTATGTGTTGATGATATGTTGTAGATGTATGTTAAGTTCCATCTGCAGGGATAGATAGATTTTCCTATCTGTGAGTTGTTTGATTTCAGGTTTGGGTTCTTTATGGATTCATGCAAAAGGTTGCATGACAAAATACTATGGGTTCTATAAGCTAGTGCAAAGAGTGCACTTCTGAATTCTGTGGAATTTCAGACAAAGACGTGCCAAGAGGGTGCACTGGATGAAGTCATTGATTCAGGTAAGAAACCTCAAGGTTGTTGAATACATTGGAGGTAAGACTATGCAGAGGAAGGCACAGAGATAATAGAAACACTGAAGGTTCTGTGGGAGCTCTGCCAAGAGGGAATTGCACAAGTGCATAGGGTGCATAGGAGAACTCTATTTTGACTTTAGTGAGAACACATAGTCACTAAGGCTTCTGGAGAACTCTACCAGGAGGGCATTGAGTTTGTGCAATTGTGCACAGAAACAACTCTTGTTTGAGTTCATAGAGAATAGAAGTGTCAAGGAGAGACACTCACAGAGTTACTAAATATTCTATTAAGCTCAACAAGGAGGGTTTGAGCAGAAGATCATCACGAAGACACTAGATTTCCCTTTGAGGACATGGAAGGGTGAATCCCTTAGAGGCTTGGGTGAATAAAGCTCAGGACGGATAACACAGTTGTGTGCAGGGACCCTGCAAACAGTGTAGAGGTCGAGAAACCTTTTTGAGGTTTCAGAGTGAACAAAGCTCAGGAGGGACAACGCTCTTAGAATACAGGTGGGAGACAAAGTTACAACCTTTGCAGCAAAGACAAAGGCCGAGGCCTTTTAGAGAAAGAAGTCTTCCAAGAGAAAGGAAGAATCCCATGCTCAAGGTAGAGCACAACTTCCATTAGATCAACTGAAGAGACGAGATATGGACCATTGAGTTTCAGGTTCAGACGCATGTAGGAAATTTCACAAGGAAGAGGATTAGATCTGGGCCATCAGATCTAGTGCAATGGACCGATAGTCATTGGATCCAGAGGAAGGTGCATGGGGTTTAACCTATCAAAGGTTGCATAGGAGAAGAAATGAAGCAGATGGTGGAGACACTTTGTGGAAGAAGTGTGAAACATCGTGAGTCATTGGATGAGAAGTAGCAGGAGCCGTTGAAACCCTTTGGAGTGGGATTTTGACATTTCGGCGTTTCAGGGTTCGACATTTTGGAAATCCCGATGACAAGGAGCTAGGGAACTTTGCATTGAAAACCCTGAAGTCGTGAAATGCGACGTGTCCTTGGAGCAGGGATGTGGTCCCGGAGGAAATTGGCATTTCAACATTTCAGCATTTTGGGATCTAGGAGATCGAAGGAGCAAGAACTATCTACAGCCAAAATCACGGAATCACAAATTCTGAAATCCTGAAAAGTGGGTTTCATCGGTAGTTTTCAGCATTTTGGGACTCAGGTATTCGAGAGGCCAGGAGTCTGGAGACATGGAGTCCTGACTCGCGAAACCCTGAAGCATTTGGAGGAATATCACAATCCAGAGCCATTGAGCATTTCGGCATTTCGGCATTTCAGGGACCGAGAAGCAGAGGAGGCAAGATTTTGGAGTGACTGCATCGTGAACTCTTGGTTCACGAAATCTCGAAAAGATCTGAGCCCATTTCGACATTGAGCCATTTCAGAAATTCGGGGAATGGAGTGACTAGGGGTTTTGGGTCACTGCATTTCAAACTTTCAGTTACCGAAATCCCAGCACAGCCATAGTGCCATGGTCACTGGAGAAGGTGAATCTCATGCCTTGGTGAATGTCTGCATAGGTGGGGTTTCCGAAGGACCTGTGGACTGGATTCGTGGGGTTCTAGTGAGGGCCAGAAAGAACTACTTCAGTTCTGCGGGTTCGAAGAAGAACAATCCTATGCGGATCTCGGCCCAAGTGGTTGGGCGTGTACACCAATAGTATAAAACAAACTGTACTCTAACAAAAACATTTGGTCTTACTGAATTTGGATCTGTAATGAATAAGTTTTGACGTTTTTACCCGAAACACCTATTTTAGACTAGTTTTAAGATTACCCACAAACCCTATTTACCACAGAGTGTAAATCAAAAACTACAATGACCCACAAGCTGAATTTTTTAACACAAATAATTGGATAGGTTTCTTCAATGGCCTATCAATTGCACGGTCTGAATCATTCTATAAAAAATGTTATTGCGAAAATGGTGAGATGACCTATAAATAACATATCTTAGAAAGCATCATCAAACTAATTTATCCTCCCTTGAATTCCGACCTTCTTTTCTTCACCTTCCCTCTAAAATTCAGTTTAGATATCATTTGTTTACCTCAGTCGCCTATAGATATTCAATATGCTCAAGTGTGATGTAAAATGAGAGAGCCTTGCCTCTTATTTATACTCTCCTTCTTCGAGGTCACTCAACCTATTTCTAGGTCACTTAACCCATTTTCCTCATTTTTAGGGTTAACCAGTTTCCATAATTAGAAAGTTCTCCATTAATTTGTCATTTAAATATTCCTCCTTGACTTTGTCACCTCACTTTATCATTTAAATAATCTTCTTTTATTTTGTCACTTCACTTTATTATTTAAATAATCCTTCTTGACTTTGTCACTTTAATTTATCATTTAAATAATAATTTCTTCTTTGCAATCTCTTTGACTTCATAAGGCCTTAACTCTCAAACCATGAGGAGTTATGTGACATTCCAAATACCACCAGAAATGGAATGACATATACTATCAATATAGAATAGTATTACCTTCAAATATATTAAAACTCATACCATTATACATGAAACAACCTTGGGTCCATTACCTAAACATTTGTTCTACTGGAATTAGCTACCAGACTTTGTTCAAGGGTTGACATCAATGAAAACCAACCTTAATCAACAATATTCCTCTTTGGCATTGATGGAAACACTATTATGCAATACTAAAACCATATCACTCATGCTCCACCTGGAAACATGCTTCTGTCCTTTGCATCTCTGTGACCATTTCTCCCCTAGAACCATGCCTTTGTCCTCTACATATGATGAATTTGTCCCCCTTTGTCATCAATGGCAAAGGTATATTTCCACCCAAGTCTACTACCCCTCACTGAAATGTTCTCTTTATGGTGTTTCCTTATGTATATATAATACATATAAGATAAGAATTCAAAATCATTCATTTTGGAGTAGAAATAACTCTGAGTCTCTGGTGAAGATACTCAAAGGCTTCCTATGAAAGTGGTTTTGTAAATATGTTTTCCACTTCTTATTTTGTGCCCACATACACAACTCTGATGTTCTTTCTACAACCTGTTCCCATAGAAAGTGATACTTGATTGGAATGTGCTTCATCTTGTAGTACATCATCGGGTTCTTTGAGATACTGATGGCACTTGTATTATCATAATAGATTGGAATGGGCGCATCATACTCAACCTGTATATCTGTCAAAGTTTGTTTCATCCAAAGAACATGTGTACAACATGTTGTTGCTGCAATATACTCTATCTCGGCTGTAGGTAGAGATACTAATGATTTTTTATTGCTTAGCCATGATACTAAACACTCAACCAAGTAGAACGATTCTCCACTGGTGTTTCATTGGTCATCAATACAACCTACCCATCTGTATCTATGTAGGAAATCATAGATAGATCCTTTCCTTTTGGATACGATAATCCAAAATCTTTTTTTCCTTTGAGATATCTGAAAATTATCTTCACTACTAATACATGTGATTCCTTTGGTGCTTCTTGAAATCATGCCACCTTTCCAACCACCTGCATTACATCTGGTCTGGATGTTGTCACATATAGTAGGATGCCAATCATTGACCTATATTTTCTCTGATCTGTAGACTTTGAATCATCATATTTTCTTAACTTGCAACTGGTTTGCATGGGAGTGATAGATGGGTTTAAATCTTCCATTTTGAACCTCTTTAGCATTTCTCTGATATACTTGGTTTGAGAAATAAAAATTTCTTGGTTTCTTTGATGTATCTAAAGTCCTATAAAGAAGGATAGTTCTCCAAGTAATGACATTTCAAATTCATTCTGCATATCCTTTGCAAATTTGTGTCTTAACCTGTCTTCATCAGTACCAAAAATAATATCATCAACATAAACTTAAATTAATAAAATATTACCTTGACTTACCTTGATCTAGAGGTTGTTGTCTTCACTTCCCTTTATGAACCCTCCTTACTGTAGATATTTATCCAGTCTAGAGTACCATGTTCTAGGATCATTTTTTAGACCATATAAGGCCTTATTTAATTTACACATATAGTCTACATTCTCTGACAACTGAAATCCTTCTGGTTGTTCAATCTAGAATTCTTCTTCAAGTTCCCCATTTAGAAAATATTATTTTATGTCCATCTGATACACTTTAATATTTTTGGAGCATGCATAAGCTAAAAGAAATCAAATTGCTTCCATTCTGGCAACTGGGGAAAATGTCTCTTCAAAGTCGATTCCTTCAACTTGTGCATATCCTTTACATACCAATATATATTTGTTCCTTGTAACCTGTCCATATTCGTTCAATTTATTCTTGTATGCCCACTTTGAGCTGATCAAATTCGTATCCTTTGGTCTTGGAACCAATTCCCAAGTGTCATTTTTCTCTATTTGATCCAATTATTCATTCATGGCCTTGTTCCAAAATTAATCCTTGCTGGCCTCTTCAAAATAAGTTGGTTCAATCATACATGTGAGTGCTAGGTGTGTTTGTTTTGGTGAATGGATTCTTCTTATAGTCTCAACTCCCATGTCTTTTTTTTGATAATCTGATCTAAAGGATGATTCTTCTAAGTCTATTTGGAGGCACTTGCTAAACTTGATATTCTGATTCTGTTGGATCCTCTTCAACTTCCTTTTCATCTTATGCTTCTTCTTCAAAAAGTTGTTCCATTGATTTATTTTCTTCTTCATTTGATTATGGTCTACCTGTTCCATCAATTGTTACATTGATGCTTTCTAAAACTTTGTTCAATCTCACATTGTAACACTTGTATGATTTCCTTGTACTTGAGTAACCAAAAAGTACTCCTTTGTCCACACAAGAGTCAAACTTTCCCATTTTTCCATATTCTGTTTTGATGTAGCATTTTCTTCCAAAAACTCTAAAGTGCTTCACATTTGTTGGTCTTCCTTTCCAAAGATCGTATTGAGTTTTGTAAGTGTTGTTTATGAGAATTACTTTGTTTTGAATGTGAACTATTGTATGCACTTCTTGTGTCCAAAATATATCTGTCAATTTGGAATCCATTATCATTGTTCGAGCCATTTCCTATACTATCATGTTCTTTCTTTCAACAACTCCATTCTATTGAGGTGTCCTAGCAACGAAGAATTGTATTTTTATTCCATGACTGTTGTAGTAGTCCATAAATTCCTTTGAAGTGAACTCTCCTCCATTATTAGACCTCAAGCATTTGATTTTTGAATCCATTTCATTTTCAAAACCTTCTGACTTATTCTTGAGAAAGAAAACTGCAGTCATTCTTGTATAATCATCAACTAATAACATAAAGTATTTCTCACCTTTTAAACCCTTTGTTGTAGTTGGTCCAAATAGATCCTTATGCACAATTTCTAGTGGTATTGTCATTGAATATTCCTTTTATTTGAACATGGTCTTTGTTTGCTTTCCTTGTTGAAAATGCTTTCATAAAGTGTTGGTTGGTTTCGTGATCCGGGGCATTTCTCTGACTGTTTCTCTTCCACTGAATTTGACAACGTTATCAAAATGTATGTGACCCATTCTTCTATGCCATTTCCAACATTCATATTCATTTCCTATACAACACTTTTCATTTCCAATTTCACTTAATACATATATGTTGCTTGAAGTTCTCATAGTTGTAGCAATCAATTTTCCTGAACCTTCTTTTCTTATCTCTCACTTTTGTGAATTGAAAGTAACTTTATGACCTTGGTCACACATTTCACTCACACTTAGAGTATTATGTTTCATATCTTCTACTAGTAGAACATTTTATGCCTTGGTATTCTTGTTCTCAATTATGACTATGCCTTTTCCAATGATTTTAGCCAAATTATCATTTCTGAAGGAGACTGATCCATCTCTTTCCTTTCGTAATGTAAGAAACCTGTCTCTATCACATGTCATGTGTTTTGAATAGCCACTATCAACATACCAACCATGTTTCTTCTACTTATCTTGTAGAATGAGTGTGCATTCTTCATTTCTATATTGATCCTTCTTTCTTATCCGTGTCCTTTTCTAAGATTCTTGTATGTGGTTGTTGTTATTCTGTTGCAGTTCTCTAGAAGGGACTATCATTCTGCAATTTTTGGCCATGTGTCCAAAATTGTTACATTTGTAACATTCAACTTCAGTGCTCAAAGATTCAAACATGTTGTAACTTATTCTCTGTGTTTCACTAGGCCTTCTTGAATAAGCCCTTTGTGTATGAGTTTCAATGTTTTTTGTGTTCCTGTTGTTAGCTTTGCAATTCACAACTTTATGTCCAAAATTATTACATGCATAACATAAACCAAAAAAGATAGTTTTATACCTGGGAGTTGAAGATCTTCTAAAAGGAGGTACTCTTATAAATTCTTCTTCTTTTTGCTGAGTCTTATCTGTTAGTTGTTGATTCTGAAATATGAATCTTCTCGGTGGAGGAGTGTCCCTATAATCTTCCTTGTAGATCTTCCTATCCCCCTTGATTGTTTCTGCATAGCTTTTTGGATATGTTTCTTGCTTTGTTGTTTTGGATATTGATACTTTTTTTTTGTGATTGTATCCAAGTCGGGACTTGTCATGATGAGATGTTTTACTATTGATAATGTCATCAAAAAATTTTGAGTTGTTTTTCATATTTTTTTTTTGAAGATCCTTTCTTAATGTGACAATCTCTACTTCCAAATTTCTAATGATCTTGTCTTTTTATTCTAGCTATTCTTTGAGTGCTTCTTCAATTATTTTATGTTCTTCTATTTGAACCTTCAAATTTGTGATCATTTGTTCTAGTTCTTGAGTGTCATTTTTCTTTTCTAGTTCTTCTTGCGGTTTCTTGTTTTTCTTATTTTCTCTTTTGATAACTTTTATGGAACACATTAATTCCTCTCGGCAGTCAACTTCTGCCTCTTCGATTTCTTCTTCAACTTCTTCATATTCTTCTTTGGATTCTTCATATTCTTCTTCAGAGTCTTTTTTATCAGAGTCTTCTATAGGCATGAATATAACTCTTTTTTTCTCATTGTCATTGACTTCATCTTCATTAGATGATGAGATGTCTTCTTTGGTGCATAAGTTTTTCTTGAAAACTTTATTTGTGTTCTTTTGCCTTTATATGTTTTTTTGCATTTTGAATAACCTTCATCATTTCTCTTTTTCTTATAAGGACTTTTGTTTTAGAAAAATGACCAATACCATCACAATTAAAACAAGTTAAAGGAAGCTTACCTCTATACCTACCATTGGTTCCCTTGTTCAGTCTTTTGAAAAAGTTGGCCACTTCTTCATCACCTTCCGAGACGTCATTATTGCTGCTATGTTGTTATTTTTGCCTTCCCTTTTTCTTTGACCTTTTGGATGCTTTGAAGGTTGCTTCTTTTATATTTGAATTTTCTTGTTTAGTTCTCATTTCATATGCTATGAATATTCCATGTAATTCGTCCCTGCTTCCATGTAATTCATCCCTGCTTATTGATTTTACATATGATATTTCTTCTAGTGCTGAGATCTTAGGGTCAAATCTCATAGTGTTATCCACATTTTTGGTTATCGAGATGATATTATGATCATGTCATGGTAATGGAAGATCAAACTCTTTATTAAGAACAATTTCCAGAGGAAGGTTACATTTGTCATTTCCTCAAAAATCGTATTTTGGGAAAAGTTCACAGGCTGCATATATACTATCTTGCGAGAAGCTTCATTTTCGCAGGTTGCTTTCGTTTGGATTGTGAACTTCTCGCACTGTGTCCAAAGCCAGGGTGCGAACTTGTTTCTTAAGAGGAAAATGAGTAAATTCTCGATCCTTCTAGAAGGAATCTTCTAGAAGGATGAGTTGGAGTTCGAATGGTTGGTAAAATACTGGCTTTCCAGATATCTTGGGATTATTCCCTATCCAAGTAACTAATAAATCTTCTCCTATATATTGAGAAGATTACTCATGGAAAGGGTTAAGAGGTGAGAAGCTAAAAGAAGAAGCAAGAGATTGATTGGAGAACTTGTGCAAGACTGTGTGAAGGGTTGGAGCTACAACAGCAAGACAACAGCAAGGCCATCATATGTGTTTCAACTTCTTCATACTTGAGCAAGTGTGTGTGTCAAAGCTAGGAGCCATCGAAAGGAGATTTACAACATCAAGGCTCAGGTTGTATATTTCTCTTTCAGTTAATATGATA
>ML779965.1:31720-52647 GCA_009831015.1 Picea engelmannii
CGAGGGGGCAACCTCCTTTTACCCCACTTAAATGTTCAAGTACAAGATGATTCAAAATGAAAATGTCTCCTTGGTATATATAGGAGACTAGGAGGTATAATTACAACTAATGGCCTAAATTCGACATAAATAAAATAACATTAGTAATCTAATATTCCCCAATTAAGGGGTAATGAGCTAATATTAGGGATTAACAGTCTCACATGACTAGTTTGAGATTAGTCAACAACCCTAACTTGAAATAATCATAACTATGTACTTTTAATGAATAAGTATATGAAGGTATTACACAATGTTCCTTAGTTTGTTTTATATAATTCCTCCAGGTTTCAATACTTGGAACCTCTCAGAAAAGGATTTATAGCAAAAATAGCATACCTTGCCAAATTTTGGCTTATTCTAGAGAGCGACCTTGTAGAGCATTACCCACACGAAATATTTGTTGAATGGATATGAACATGTTACAAAAAATAATACATACTGTAATATAACTAAAACAATTGGTCTTACTGAATTTTTATCTCTTATGAACAAGTTATGACGTTTTTACCTGAAACACTTGTTTTAGACTAGTTTCAGGACTAACCACAAACCCTATTTTCCAGGGAGTGTAACTGCAAAAATGAAATGACCCACGAGCTGAATTTTTTACCATAGATACTTAGATATGTTTCCTCAATGTCCTATCAATTTCAGATTTTGAATCATTACATAAAAAAAATTATTTCGAAAATTGTGAGATTACCTGTAAATAACATACCTTAGAAAACATCATCAAAAGAATTTATCCTCCCCTGAATTTCAGCCTTATTTTCTTCACCTGTTGATACTGAGAGGGGGGTGAATCAGTATCAAGTACAATTTGAATCTTTTTTCAACTTATACTTAAACCATTCAATTATATCCAATGAGAAATGAACAATAGTATAAGAGTTATACCAATACACCACAATACACCATGCACAATATATGAGAAATAATCAATAGTTATTGTTCAAGGGAAGTAATGAATTTCAAAGGTAGCTACAAATTCCAAATGTAAAGGGAGGGATAAATATCCAAGAGGAAGATACAATCCTCCAATATCAAGAGAGGGTTCAACTCTCCATCCTTGTCCCTTCCTTCCACCCAAGAATATATGAGAGATAATAAAACTTTACATTAAATCATCACCATCAACCAACCATCACATAGAACCTGATAATGCTTCTTGAGACTTCTTCAACTTCTGAAATTACTAAATTATTGGAATACTCTAATATTTTATATAATATTACTCAATGTATTCTATGAAACTTCTCTAAGTTTCACTCCTTGAATCCTCCCCAAAAAGAAGTTATAGAGAGAATGGTAGACCTTGTTCAATTCGGGTTTATTCATGAGAGAGAACTTGTATGGAATGCCCCGCGCTCAATATTTAACATCCAATTTTGAAACTCACACACAAGAAACAAAATTCTATAATATGTCCAATGAAATTGGTCTCATGTCATTTTGATTCTCTATGAATAAGTTATGATTTTTTTACCCGGAACACTTGTTTATTGACTAGCTTGAAGACTAGTCAAAAACCTATCTTCCACATAGTGTATCTCCACAATTATAGTGAATAAAGAGATGATTTCTTTACCATATATCCTTGATATGTCTTCTCAATACCATATCAATTTAATCATATGAATCATTCTAGAAAAAAAAATTATAGCGAAAATGGTAAGATGACCTGTAAATAACATACCTTAGAACACATCACCAAAAGACTTCATCCTCCCTTGAAATCCGGCCTTCTTTACTTCTGATTTCCTCTGAAATTAGAATTGTATTTAAAATGAATGTATAATGATATGTATTTATACCCTTTGTGTCACTTTATTTTAACATTAGGTCTGACCTGACACTTTCTTATTTTGTAATTCTTTTCTTTAATTGTCTTCAGGGATGACCTGTATTTCCTTCTTCAATTCACTTGGTCATCCTCAAAAATTCATTTATTCTCAACCATGAGGATCCACATGGCGTACCCCATACCACCAGAAACAACATAATGTATACTATCCATCCATGGCTGTTGTATTTTCATGTGCATTGTCCTTCATGTCCAAATATCATAGCAATATTGCGGTCCAAAACCAATGACTAGGGTTGACATCAATGACAACAACAATTCTTCCAACAATCTCCCCCTTTGTCATTGATGGAAACACTCATGCTCCCCCTATCATCATTATCCCAATTTCTCTCCCCCTTCGACATCAATGGAAAAGGGTAGGTCTTATCCCCCTGAGTTTAATGGAAAAAGGTAACTCTCTTCTTTGGGGTTGCTCCCCCTGAACACGTGGCACTCAATAATACTTCATCCTTATTTTTGGTCTTTGGGACTTTTAATTCCTTGGAATTGTTTTTCGTGGCTTCTTTCTTCTCTCTCTTCTTTATGTATAGGATGTATATGTTGTTTGGTCTTCTAGTTGCAGTTCCAACCAATCTTCCTAAGTTATTTTCTCTGATTTTAGATTTTTGTGAGTCAAACCTAAGAGTGTATCCCTGATCACATATTTTACTGACACTGAGGAGATTATGCTTCAGATCTTCAACCAATAGGACCTTTCCTTATTTTACATTTTGACTTCCAATATTTACAGTTCCTTTTCCAAGTATTTTGGTAGATGATTCATCTCCAAATGCAACATTTCCACCATTTTTCTTCAAGCTGACAAATTTTCTTTCATCTCCGGTCATATGAGATGAGCACCCACTGTCTATGAACCATTCATCTTCTTCTTTGCATTCTTTAGTGACCAATGTTATTTGACAATTTTCATTTTGTGGAATTTCTTTCCTTTTCCATGTTGTAGCTGGTATACATACATTTGGCATACGATTATTTTCCTTCATCTCTCTGCAATCTCATGATTTCTCACCAAGATTATTGCACTTGTAACATACAATATTTTGATCCATTAATGGGTCAAATGGATTATAATTTTTGTTGATAGGTCTACGAACATTTCCATATCTACTATTTTCACCATTCATGTAGCTTGCATATTTATGCCTTTTAGTGATTCTACAATTCATTGCCTTGTGTCCAAAATTTCCACAAGTATAACAATGTCCAAGAATGAAATTTTGATACCTGGGAGTAAGAGTCTTATTTTTGGTGTGGTCTATATGGGTTCACGATATATTCTTCTGTAGTTTCCTTCATAATGATTGCTTTCATACCTGATGTGAGAGGATCTTCTTGATGTCTCATTCCTTCTGAATTCTAGTCTTCTATCTTGTTGTTCAACTTGTTCTGGAGTGTTGGTTTCATCATTTTCATCTTCCTTCTCTTGTTTTGTTGTCTTCAAACTATCATTATATCCTAGTCCTATCTTTTTGTTTGGACATCTTTGAATTCTAATGATCTAATCTAATTTTTCAGTGATTTTTTCGAACTTCTTCAACTTTTCTATTGTCAATAGTAGCTCCCCTTTTGTGTGATCCAATTCTTCTTTCAATTTCTCATAATCTTCTAACTATTCCTTCAGGCTATCAATGGTCTTTTCAAGCTTGTAATTCTCTTCTTCACAACTACTCAATTCACCTTTTAGTATTATGTTTGTTTTTCTAAGCTTGTTATTTTCAGTTTCAACATGCTTCAACTTTTCAAGATTCTCATCTTCTTCTTCACTCTATGCATTGTTTTTTTATCCCCAAAAGGAATCAAGTTTGGTTTCTTCATCTGAATCTTCTTCAGAAATGATTTCTTATTCTTTATAATTATTGTGATCATCATCTTGGGTTTCTTGGGTTATGAAGAGGACTTCTCCTCCATCATTATCTTCTTCATCACTCTCATCTGAGGAGATGTCATTAGCCTTGGAGTAAAATCTCTTTTTATTGTTGAGACTTCTATTTTTATAGTAGTAGTTTTAAACAATATGTCTCATTCTACCACAGTTAAAGCATTTGAGAGGAGACTTACCTTTTTATCTTCCACTTCCCTTCTGGAGCCTTATTACAAAATTTGTTATTTCTTCATCAAGGTCGTTATCCTTGTTTTTTGTCCTTTTTATGGATTTAAAGGTTGCTTCATTGTTTGGCTAGTCACTTTCTATACCTATTCTCATTTCATATGCTATAAGAGACCCATGTAATTCATCCATTGTCATTTTGGTTAAGTCCCTAGTTTCTTCAATGGCAGAGACCTTAGCATCATACTTCAAGAGAAGTCATCTCAACACTTTTTGTACAACCAAGGATTCATCAAGCTCTTCACCTAATACTCTGATAGCATTAAAAAATTCAACAAATCTAAGAAAATAGGTTGCAATATCTTCCTTTTCATTCATCTTCAAATTTTCAAATTCTGCTCTATGTTATTGAAGCTTGACCTGCTAAACTTTTCGATCACCTTCATAGATACTCTTGAGTTTGTCCCATGCCTCTTAGTAGTGTTGCATCCCATCACTTTGCTAGCAGTGGTTGGTGCCAATGCTCCTAGAATAACATGTTTATCTTTTGAAATACAACTCATAATATTCTTCTCATTTGGATCAGTTGGAGCATTATTTGGGATTACATAGCCATTTACAACTAAGTACCAAATATCTACTCCCAAAGTTGTTAGGTAAGTTTTCACTCTATAACTCCAATATGCATAATTTCTTCCACCAAATCTTTGAATCCCATTTGAAATGTGCTCATGGTCATCCATCTCTGCTTAGGAGTTTCCTTCCAGTGGTTAAACTTTTCTGACGGCAACCTTCTCTGATACCAATTGTTGATACTGAGAGGGGGTTGAATCAATATCAGGTAGAATTTAAACATTTTTCAACTTATACTTAAAATATTCAATTATATCAAATGAATAATGAACAATAGTATAATAGTTACACCAATACACCACAATACACCATGCACAATATATGATAAATAATCAATATTTATTGTTCAAGGGAGGTAATGACTTCCAAAGGTAGCTACAGCTTCCAAATGTAAAGGGAGGGATAAATATCCAAAAGGAAGATACAATCCTCCAATATCAAGAGAGGTTTGAACCCTCCATGTATATAATATTACTCAATGTATTCTTTGAAACTTCTCCAAGTTTCATTCCTTGAATCCTCCCCAAAAAGAAGTTATAGAGAGAATGGTAGACCTTGTTCAATTTAGGTTTATTCAGAAGAGAGAAATTGTACATAATGTCCGCACTCAATATTTAACATATATTATTTTGAAACTTGCGCACAATAAACTACATTATGTACTATTTCCAATGAAATTTGTATCATGTCATTTAGATTATCTATGAATAAGTTATGACTTTTTTACCCGGAACACATGTTTATTGACTAGCTTAAGGACTAGTCAAAAACCCTATCTTCCACAGAGTTTATCTCCAAACTTCTAGTGAATAAAGAGTTGAATGTGTTACCACAAGGTCCTTGATATGTCTTATCAATACCATATCAATTTCACCATCTAAATCATTCTAGAAAAATAGTTATAGCGAAAATGGTAAGATGACCTGTAAATAACATACCTTAGAACACATCATGAAAAGATTTCATCCTCCCTTGAAATCTGGCCTCCTTTACTTTTGATTTCCTATGAAATTCAAATTTTATTTAAAATGAATGTATAATGATATTTATTTATACCATTTATGTCACTTTATTTTAACATTAGGTCTGACCTGGCACTTTCTTATTTTGTAATTCTTTTCTTTAATTGTCTTCAGGGATGACCTGTATTTCCTTCTTCAATTCACTTTGTCATCTTCAAAAAATCATTTCTCCTCAACCATGAGGATCCACATGACATGCCACATACCACCAAAAACAACATGATGTATACTATCCATCCATGGGTGTTGTATCTGCATGTGCATTGTACTTCATGTCCAAATGCCATATCAATCTTGCGGTCCAAAACCAATGACTAGGGTTGACATCAATGACAACAACCAATATTCCAACATCACCTTCCCTTTGAAATTCGGATTGGATATCATTTTCTTACCTTAGTCACCTATAGATATTCAATATGCTCAAGTGTGATGTAAAATGAGAGATCCTTGCCTCTTATTTATACTCTCCATCTTCTAGGTCACTTAACCCATTTCTAGGTCACTTAACCTATTTCTAGGTCACTTAGCCTATTTTCCTCATTTTTAGGGTAAACCACTTTCCATAATTAGAAAGTTCTACATTACTTTATCATTTAAATATGCTTCCTTGACTTTGTCTCCTCAATTTATCATTTAAATAATCTTCTTTGATTCTGTCACTTCATTTTATTATTTAAATAATCCTTCTTGACTTTGTCACTTTACTTTATCATTTAAATAATAATTTCTTCTTTGCAAGATATTTGACTTCTTTGACCTTTTGGGGCTTCAATCCAACATATGAGGGTCCTCCAACTTCATAAGGCCATAACTCTCAAACCGTGAGGAGTTATGTGACATTCCACATACCACCAGAAATGGCATGGCATGTACTATCCATATAGAAAAGTATTACCTTCAAATATATTAAAATTCATACCATTATACATGAAACAACCTTAGGTCCATTACCCAAACCTTTGTGATACCGAAATTCGCTACCAGACTTTCTTCAAGGTTTGACATCAATGACAACCAACCTTAATCAACAATCTCCCTCTTTGGCATTGATGGAAACACTTTGATGCAATAATTAAATCATATCACTCATGCTCCCCCTGGAAACATGCCTCTGTCCTCTGCATCTTTGTGACCATTTCCCCCTCTAGAACCATGCCTCTATCCTCTGCATCTTTGTGACCATTTCTCTTGCTAGAACCATGCCTCTGTCCTCTACATCCAATGAATCTCTCCCCCTTTTTCATCAATGGAAAAGGTATCTTTTCATCCTGGGCTACTCCCCCTAACTGAACTATCCTCTTTATGGTGCTTCCTCATGTACATTTGAGACATATAATATAAGGATTCAAAAGCATTCATATTTTAGTAGAAATAGCTCTGATTTTCTGGCGAATATACTTAGTGTCTTACCGTGGAAGTGGTTTTGTAAAGATGTCTGCCATTTTTTCTTTTTTCCCACATACTCAACTCTGATGTTCTTTTCTGCAACCTGTTCCCGTAGAAAGTGATACTTGATTGGAATGTGCTTCATCTTGGAGTGCATCAATGGGTTCTTTGAGATACCGATGACACTTGTATTAGCATAATAGACTGGAATGGTCTCATCATACTCAACCTGTATATATGTCAAAGTTTGTTTCATCCAAAGAACTTGTGTACAACATGTTGTTGTTGCAATATACTCAGCCTCGGTTGTAGATAGATATATTGATGTTTGTTTCTTTCTTAGCCATGATACTAAACACTCACCCAAGTAGAACGCTACTCCACTGGTGCTTCGTCAGTCATCAATGAAACCTCCCCAATATGCATCTGTGTAAGCAATAAGAGATAGATCCTTTCCTTTTGGATACCATAATCTAAACTCATTTGTTCCTTTGAGATATCTGAAAATTCTCTTCACTGCTAATACATGTGATTCCTTTTGTGCTTCTTGAAATCATGCCACCCATCCAACTATCTACATTAAATATGGTCTGGATGCTTTCACATATAGTAGGTTTCCAATCATTGACCTGTATTGCCTCTGATCTGTAGACTTTAATCATCATCTTTTCTTAACTTGCAATTGGTTTGCATGGGAGTGATAGCTGGTTTGCAATCTTCCATTTCAAACATATTTAGCATTTCTCTGGTATACTTGGTTTGAGAAATAAAAACCCCTTGGTTTCTTTCATGTATCTGAAGTCCCAGAAAGAAGGATAGTTCTCTAAGTAATGACATTTCAAATTCATTCTGCATATCCTTTGCAAATTTTTGGCTTAACCTATCATCATCACTACCAAAAATAATATCATCAACATAAAATTCAATCAATAAAATATTACCTTGACTTACCTTGATATAGAGGTTGTTATTTGCACTTCCTTTTATGAACTCTGCCTATTGTAGATATTTATCTAGTCTAGAGTACCATGCTCTAGGAGCCTGTTTTAGACCATACAAGGCCTTCTTTAATTTGCACACATATTATGCATTCTCTCACAATTGAAATCCTTCTGGTTGTTCAATGTAGACTTCTTCTTCAATTTCCTCATTCAGAAAAGATGATTTTATGTCCATCTGATACACTTTAATATTTTTGGAGCATGCATGAGCTAAAAGAAATTAGATTGCTTCCATTTTGGCAAATGGGGCAAAAGTCTCTTCAAAGTTAATTCCTTCAACCTGTGCATATCCTTTACATACCAATATAGATTTGTTCCTTGTAAATTTTCCATCTTCGTTCAATTTATTCATGTATACCTACTTTATGTCGATTACATTCTTATCCTTTGGTCTTGGAACCAATTCCCAAGTGTCATTTTTCTCTATTTGATCCAATTCTTCAGTCATGGACTTGTTCCAAAATTTATCCTTGCTGGCCTCCTCAAAATAGGTTGGTTCAATCATATATGTGAGTGCTAGGTGTATTTGTTCTGGTGAATGGATTCTTCTTCTAGTCTCAACTCCTGCGTCTTTTTTTCTGATAATATGATCTAAAGGATGATTCTTCTATACTCATCTTGTAGGTTTCTTTAGAGGCACTTGCTGAAATTTCTCTTCTGATTCTGTCGGATTCTCTTCATCTTCCTCTTCTACTTCCTTTTCATCTTTTGCTTCTTCTTTGAAAAGTTGTTCCATTGATTCATTTTCTTCTTCCTTTGATTCTAGCATGCATGTTTCATCAATTGTTACGTTGATGCTTTCTACAACTTTGTTCAATCTCATATTGTAACACTTGTTTGCTTTCCTTGTACTTGAGTAACCAACAAGTACTCCTTTGTGCACATGAGAGTCAAACTTTCCCATTTTTCCATCTTCTCTTTGATGTAGCATTTGCTTCCAAAAACTCTAAAGTGCTTCACATTTGTTGGTCTTCCTTTCCATAGCTCGTAGGGAATTTTGTCAGTGTTGTTTATGAGAATTACTCTATTTTGAATGTGAACTGTTGTATTCACTGCCCGTGTCCAAAATATATCTGTCAATTTGGAATCCATTAGCATTGTTCAGGCCATTTCCTGTACTGTCTGTTCTTTCTTTCAACAACTCCATTCTGTTTAGGTGTCCTAGCAATGAAGAATTGAATTTTTATTCCATGATTGCTGCAGTAGTCCATAAATTCCTTTGAAGTGAACTCTCCTCCATTATCATATCTCAATCATTTTATTTTTGAATCCATTTCATTTTCAACCATTTCCTTGTAGATCTTGAAGTTTTCAAAAGCTTCTGACTTATTCTTGAGAAAGAAAATTGTAGTCATTCTTTTATAATTATCAACTAATAACATAAATTATTTCTCACCTTTTAAACCCTTTGTTGTAGTTGGTCTAATTAGATCTATATGCACAATTTCCAGTGGTCTTGTCGTTTAATATTCCTTTGATTTAAACATGGTATTTGTTTTCTTTCCTTGTTGACAATGCTTGCATAAAGTGTTGGTTGGTTTCGTGATTCGGGGCATTTCTATGACTGCTTCTCTTCTATTGAATTTGAAAAGGTTATCAAAATGTTTGTGACCCATTCTTTTGTGCCATAGCTAAATTTCATCTTTCTTTCCTAGACAACACTTTTCATTTACAATTTCACTTAATATATATATGTTGCTTGAAATTCTCGCAGTTGTAGCAATCAATTTTCCTGAACCTTCTTTTCTTATCTCGCACTTTTGTGAATCAAAATAAAGTTTATGAGCTTGGTCACACATTTGAATCACACTTAGAATATTATGTTTCATATCTTCTACTAGTAGAACATTTTCTTCCTTGGTATTCTTGTGCCCAATTCTGACTATGCCTTTTCCAATGATTTTAGCTAAATCATCATTTCTGAAGGAGATTGATCCATCTCTTTCCTTTTGTAATGTAAGAAACTTCTCTCGATCACCTATCGTGTGTTTTTAACAATCTTTGTCAACATACCAACCACGTTTATTCTGCTTATCTTGTAGAGTGAGTGTGCATTCTTCATTGCTATATTGATAATTGTTTATTATCCATGCCCTTTTATGAGGTTCTTGTTTGTGATTGTTGTTATTCTGGTGTGGTTCTCTAGGAGGGACTATCATTCTGCAATCTTTGGACATGTGTCCAAAATTATTACATTTGTAACATTCCACTTTAGTGCTCAAAGATTCAAACTTTTTGTAACTTCTTCTCTATGTTTCACTAGGCCTTCTTGGATAATCCCTTTGTGTATGACTTTCAAAGTTGTTTGTGTTCCTGTTGTTAGCTTTGCAATTCACAACTTTATGTTCAAAATTATTACATGCATAACATAAACCAAAAAAGATAGTTTGATACCCAGGAGTTGAAGATCTTCTGAAAGGAGGTACTCGTATAAATTATTCTTCTTCCTAAGGCATATCTATTAGTTGTTGATTCTGAAATCTGAATCTTCTTGGTGGAGGAGTGTCCTTGTAATCTTCCTTGTATATCTTCCTACCCCCCTTGATTGTTTTTGCATAGATTTTTTCATATGTTTATTGCTCTGTTGTTTTGGATATTAATCCTTTTTTTGTTTGATTGTATCCAAGTCCAGACTTGTCATGATGAGATTTTTGACTGTTGATAATGCTATCCAAAACTTTTGAGTTGTTATGCATATTTGTCTTTTGAATATCCTTTATTAATGTGACAATCTCTGCTTCCAAATTTCCAATGATCTTATCTTTTTCTTCTAGTTGTTCTTTGAGTGCTTCTTCAATTCTTTTATCTTGTTCTATTTGAACCTTCAAATTTGTGATCATTTGTTCTAGTTCTTGAGTGTCTTCTTTCTTGTCTAGTTTTGCTTGTAGTTTTTTGTTTTTCTTCTTTTCTCTTATGATAACTTCTATGGCACACATTAATTCCTCTCGGTATTCAACTTCTGCCTCTTCAATTTCTTCTTCGAATTCTTGATATTCTTCTTCGTCTTCCTCATATTATTCTTCACAGTCTTCTTTATCATAGTCTTCTACTTCCACGAACATAACTATCTTTGTCTCATTGTCACTAACTTCATCTTCATCTGATGATGAGATGTCTTCTTTGGTGCATAATCTTTTCTTGAAAACTTTCTTTGTGGTTCTTTTGCCTTTATATGTTTGTTTTTCTTTTGAGTAACCTTCATCATTTCTCTTTTTATTTTAAGGACATTTGTTAGCAAAATGACCAATACCATAACAATTAAAACAAATTAAAGGAATCTTACCTCTATACCTACCGCCATTTCCATTGTTTAGTCTTTTGACAAAGTTGGCCACTTCTTCATCATCTTTTGAGACGTCACTATTGTTGCTATGTTATTCATTTTGCCTTCCATTTTTCTTTGACCTTTTGGATGCTTTGAAGGTTGTTTCTTTTATATTTGGATTTTCCTATTCAGTTCTCATTTCATATGACATGAAGATTTCATGTAATTCATCCATGCTTGTTAATTTTATATCTGATCTTTCTTCTAGTGTTGAGATCTTACGGTCAAATCTCATAGGAAGAGATCTTACTAATTTTTGAACAATTATAGATTCTTTGATTTCTTCTCCCAATCCTATGATTGCATTTATTGTTTCATCAACTCGTAAAACTTAAGCTGCAATATTCTTATATTCCTTCATCTTAAGCTGTTTAAACTAACCTTTATAAGTTTAAAGCTTTGCTTCTTTGACTTTTGAATCTCCTTCATAAATATTTTGAATTTTGTCCCAAATATCTTTAGCAGATTTACAATGTACAACTTTGGTGAATACCATTTCACTAAGACCATTCAGAAGTGAATTTTTGGCTTTGGAATTATTCTAACCAAGTTTCATTGCTTTGTCATTTGTTGGAGGAACTGCTAGTGATGAATATCCATCTACAATTGATTGCCAAATTTCAAATCCATGTGCCTGTATATATATTTTCATCCTTATGCTCCAAAATGCATACTTATGTCCATTGAACTATGGTATTCCATTTTTATACAAGTTGTTTCTCTCCATGATCTACCTTTCAGTGGTTAAACTGATTTCTGAAGGAATGTACTGTAATACCAATTGTTGGATTACTGAGAGGGGGGGTGAATCAGTAATAGAGAAATTTAATCCTTTGTAACCATATAATCCAAGTGTTATATCAATGTAGCATTATCATCCAATAAATGCAAAGTAAATAAGCAATGAACAAATGAAGAATCATACACATACAAAGTACACTAGTGTTTCACGTGGAAACCCAAAGCGAGAGAAAACCATGGAATGCTTTTTCTTATATGTCTTGAAGAATTACATTCATTGGAAGCACCAACTTCCCTTGTTTTCCAGCTACAACTGGAATGAGGCTCCAACCCCCTTGCTTCTAAGGCTACAACCTAAAGGAAGCTCCAGCTCCCCTATTCTCTCGCTACAACCCCCTATGTTCTCTGGCTACAACCCCCTATGTTCTCCGGCTACAACAAGAAGGTGGCTACAACCACCTGTCCTTACCCCATGTAACTGCCCTGAAGTAGAAGTATAATGATGGAACCACTGTCACACTATCACTATGAGATATACTACTATAAACATGAACCATGCATCAACCATGCATCAACCATGCATCAACTTGTACCTCAACTTGTAATTAACTTGTACCATAAAAAAGTGCATCAACCATTCACCAACCTGTACCAAACAACCTATAATCAAACTACACCATAAACAAGTGCATCAAACCATGTACCAAGTATGAATCAATCATGTGTCAACTTCTCATCAACTATGACTAATCAATATGTACCAACATCATCAACTATACACCTCATGTATGTGCCAACTCATCAACTACTTGTCTCAACCATGTACCCAACATGTACCTTAACCAAAATCCCTCATCAATTTCATCATCCAAATATGATTTGTAACTCTGTAATAGACTTGGTCTATATGATCACATACCTGCAAACCTTCCTTAACTTTCACAACAAGAGACTAGCATTTTCATCAAACTTTTCTTTAGTCTCACATGACTAGTTTGGGATTAGTCAACAACCCTAACATGAAATAATCATAACTATGTACCTGTAATGATTAAAGATATGAAAGTAGTACACAACGTTCTTCTGTTTTGTTTTATGCAATTCCTCCAGGTGTCACTACTTGGAACCTCTCAGAAAAGGAGTTATAGAAACAATGGCATACATTGTTAAATTATGTCTTATTCTAGAGAGTGACCTTGTAGAGCATGCCCCGCACAGAATATTTGTTGAATGGATCTAAAAATGTTACACAGCATAAAAAAGAATGTACTCTAACCAAAATATTTGGTCTTACTGAATTTGGATCTATTATGAATAAGTTTTGACATTTTTACTTGAAACACCTATTTTAGACTAGTTTTAAGATTAGCCACAAACCCTATTTTTCACGGAGTGTAAATCAAAAACTACAATGACCCACAAGCTAAATTTTTTACCACAAATAATTGGATAGGTTTCTTCAATGTCCTATCAACTTCATGGTCTGAATCATTCTAGAAACAATGTTGTTGCAAAAATGGTGAGATGACCTGTAAATAACATACCTTAGAAAGCATCATCAAAAGAATTTATCCTCCCTTGAATTTCATCCTTGTTTTCTTCACCTTCCCTTTGAAATTTAGCTTAGATATCCTTTGGTTACCTTAGTCAACTATACGTATTGAATATTCTCATGTTTTATGTAAAATGAGAGAGCCTTGCCTCTTATTTATACTCTCCATGTTCTAGGTCACTTAACCCATTTCTAGGTCACTTAAACTATTTCTAGGTCACTTAACCCATTTATAGGTCACTTAAGCTATTTTCTTGATTTTTAGGGTTAACTAGTTTCCATAATTAGAAAGTTCTCCATTACTTTATCATTTAAATATTCCTCCTTGACTTTGTCACCTCACTTTATCATTTAGATAATCTTCTTTGATTTTGTCACTTCACTTTATTATTTAAAGAATCCTTCTTGACTTTGTCACTTTACTTTATCATTTAAATAATAATTTCTTCTCTGCAAGTTATTTGACTTCTTTGACCTTTTGGGGCTTCAAGCCAACATATGAGGGTCCTCCAACTTCATAAGGCCATAACTCTCAAACCATGAGTAGTTATGTGATGGTCCACGTACCACCAGAAATGACATGACATGTATTATCCATATAGAATAGTATTACCTTAAAATATATTAAATCTCATACCATTATACATGAAACAACCTTGGGTCCATTACCCAAACCTTTGTGCTACCGAAATTTTCTACCAGACTTTCTTCAAGTGTTGACATCAATGAAAACCAACCTTAATCAACATGTTCTTCATCCATTAAGTAGAACTTGTAGAATTGATCATGGTGATATGGATGTTATGATACAATAATTTGATCACCCTTCCATTCCTCTTTGGAACTAGTCCCTCACTCAAGAATCATAATCAGATGTGTCAACCCCTACTATGTGATGGTACTCATTCGTCCTCACTAGGGTGGATTCAATGTTTGAGCGAATATTAATTGCAAACAACATATTTAAAAGAAGGTACTTGGAATCTAAACATTATTCTCTCTTCTAACGGATGGAACCCATCAATAAATCCTCTTAGTAGGCTTCCTAATCTTCTCACAATGAACTCATGTAAGTGATTTACTGAAAAGTGATATAAGTGATTTTTGACCATCATGGGTCCTCCATCATTACATTGATTACAACCCCTTGTATCGGGTTTCTCATGATGTGATATTCATATTAAATGGATGCTCCATATTTCAAAACCAATAAGTGATCTACCTCCACACATGATCATACAAATGAGGTTAATTTCTTTCAATATTTTTCAATAATGGAAACAGGAAAAATTATTTGGAGGTTCTATATAAGCATGAAAAACTTATATTTGAAATTCGCTATCTATTTCTTACTTATTCATTCTAATGTATGATACTCTTTGGGTTGCTCCCTCCTGATGGGATGTTCCTTGGATAGGTGGGATTCTTGAAGAGATTCCTCTTGGACTTTTGGTTCTTGAAAAACTCATTTATGTGCTACCTCTTCCTTTGTGTGTGGTTGAAGAATGATTTGGACAAAGTTGTTGATGAAGTTTCCAACACTTTTCAACCCAATGACCACTCATATTAGAGTGAGTGCAATAATTATTTCCCATTTTCTTGGATATCCAACCCTTCTTTCCATTCTCCACATTTTCACTTGGAGAGTGGTCTTTACCTATTTCTTCCTTCCTGAAGGACACGATATTCCTCTGTATGGAATTTCTCTTCGAACACATGGCCACACAATGTTTATATAATCCACAAAAATTACAAGGATATGAATGCCAAACATTTTGTGTCACATGACCATTATTATCATAATTTAAGAAAACATTGGAGTACTCATGTTTGTCATACCTTTTAGGGTTTTCCTTTGTGCAAGTCTAATTAGGGGAAAAAAATTTAACTCCTCCTTTGGGATGGTCATATCTCTTTTGAGAATCTTCCCATTCTTTCTTGACGTGTTTCTTATGATTTAAAGGCTATACCTTTCTTCATTCTAACTTTCACTAACTCTCACAATCATGGAGTGGTGTTCCATCTCTTTACATGGGTTTTTTATGTAGATATAGTGGATTTGTCTCTTCTCTTGAATATTGTGTTTCCTCAATTGTCTTGGATCATTCTCCAACTTCTCCTTTTCGATATCTAAAAATTACATAATGAGGTATTTCCTCAAATTTTATGGGATTATTCATTCCTTGGCCATTGACGTGAAGTCCCTTTCCATCAAAGTCCATCTTGGTTAGCAACTTAGAACCAATACCTCTAGTATGCTTCTCAAATTCGATAAAATAATAATCTATAACTTGATGGGAAGAGAGAGAACATGATGAATTACTTATGGTGCATACCTCCATCATGGTTTTTGCATATGTGGTAGAGGATCATCTCCTTTACATGGTAGTCTCTTATTTCTCCACTTTTTCACTGTTCGATAACTTTGGAAAAATATCATATGTGGATTGCAATTCAAGTTGCAAATCTTGTCTGATTCCCTTGATAAATTATCCATGGAACTACAATATGTCTTACACCTCTTGCTTCTCATCCTCAGATAATTTCAATCTCCTTCTCAATTAAAAGTTTTCCTCTTGAATTTTTTAGTTTATGTCTTCAATCTCCCGATGCCTTTCTATCTTCAAATCATTTCCCATGGCTCTCCTTTTGAAACCAAGAAACCCACACTTCCAAACTACAAATGGAACAAATGGAATAATCTAGCAAAAATCAAAAAAGTTGTTAACAAACCCTTTGGACAACTACTATGATACTAACTTGATCTGAAAATGGGAAATATAAAATTGACTCATTCTTTATCCTTTACTGTAATTTTTATAGATTTCACAATTTTCAATCATGGACCTGAAAATTAGAATAATGATTAAAATTAATCATCTAACATTGAAATTAAAAACACGAAAATGAGACAATACACAAATATATTGATAATGAAGTTCACCAAATCTTGGTTACATCTCCAAGTTGACTCAATCAGTCAACCACTTCATTAATTTTCCTTTTAAATGGATTCTCCTTTTATGAAAAAGGATAAAAATATTCTCCCCATAAGGGGTTGGTTCTCTCCTTTACAAGGGAAAAAATGTTCTCACAATAAGTGGCTCATTCTCCCAATAAGGGGTTTATTTCTTTTTTAAAAAAAAGGGATAACAATTCACAAGTAAGCATACAACTCGATTATTCTCCTTTAAAAAGATTACAAATCCTTCTTCCTTTCCAAAAGAAAAATGGATTTTGGTAATTTTACATTGTTTGGAACTACCTCAACATTCTAAGGAGAGAATAACTCTCTAGATCCAATAAATTAGGATATGGGCACAATTTAAGGGATATGTTGAGAAAAGATCTCAACCATGCCCGTGAAAATATCAACATTACTCTTAGACTAGGAAACTATAATGTTACGTATCTCTCACATTCGTATTAGTTTCCTATTACAATAAAAATGAAAAATGAAGAGCATACATAATATATACTAAGAATTTCATTTAATTTTTTATTTTCACCTTTTTTCCCAAAACCTCAACAAGCACTATCTTTCACAGACAAATCTCATTTGACCATGTTCAAATTGCATCAGAAATATCTCTATGATTTCTTCGCTATAAGGATATTTTCCACAAAAATTAGAACCGACTTGAATTTTTTAAATGTGGAGATCTTCCTGGATCATTGGATATATTTTCTCTCAAGACATTTAGTAACACTGAATATGAAATACTCAATTGGATTGTGCTCGTTTCCTTCCTATCCATGTTCATCCAATATTTTGTCAACATACTCATAGGTGTAGTACCAAGATCCACATTGACCCACTGTCTGTTTTCTACCAAAAGATCCTCCATATTTGTCTTCCAAAGCTCAAATATTTTCACATTAAATTTCTTAATCTTGATTTTAGAACTACATTCCATTCTCTTTCACCACAAGAATCAACACTTTGGAGCTCCCACTAAAACTAGGTTGATCATGGACCTAATATAATTGGACCCTTAGAAACAAATGAATCCCCTTGAAGCCAATAATTTCTCTGATAAAAAATGCACATTTTAAACCTTTTAGAATATAGCAATGCACACACAAATTATTTATAAAATAGAAAGAAAGCAATAGAATTCACATATAATACACAAAAAATTTCCTTAGAAACCATTAACCAAGAAAAGTTGAAAATGTTTAGAGCTCCATCTTTAAATATCATTGTATTAACTTCACCCTTTACAATACAATATACATGATTCCATGACATCCAAAACCCTAATCCATTAACCCATATTAGATTCCTTATAAAAAAATTGCAATACAATGGGGCAAAAACCATTGGCCCAAAACCACCGAAAAATAGACCAAAAACAATATATTTTCTCTTTTTAGGGGATTCCCCCCCAAACCCCTAAACAAGGGGGGATTGTTTCCCTCCTTAGTGCAATATACAACACATGGCGCTAATTTTGAAAACAATATAAAACATACGCAACATCTCTTGCATTCCATAAATTCATCTCAATTTCCTTTGTAGTTTCCTTAAATATCACATCTAAGGGGTCACTATGAAGTTCAACCATGTGGTTTGTAGCCTACCTATGAAGAGAACTTTTTGATATGAAACATTCATTACAATTTATGAAGACATTCTCAGCACAACCTATGAACTCATTATCACCTAATGGTGCAAAGTGCACTACACCTTCTTTTGGAACATCTAATATTGACTCCAGGGAAATATAATTAGGATTTGAAGAACACTAATTTCCATATTACTCCCACGAACATCAGTTTGTGATTATAGTTCTTTGGTAAGGATAAACATTCTAATCAATTAATACGTTTGAACTTTAGATTAAAACATATTTCGTCGTACATCATTTTATCAGTTGACTAATGTACTACATTTCCAGGTTACAAAAGGAGGGATTATTGCAAGACAATAGTATTTATTTCTTCCACTCCCCAAATAACAAAGGTACCAACCTCTGCCCTTTAATAACAAATGTCAAGCGATCATCCACACTTGTGACAGGACATGTGGATATCCATTTTTTTTCTGTGAACATCTATGTAACAATATAACTTTCTTAAGATCAAATTTTGACCTGGTATGTTGTGGAATATTTTTAACACCATTGTGAATAAGGGGCCAGTGAAAGCTAATGCTTCCCTCCCATGACATGTTAGTTTAAATGGAAATCTATAAAAATAATAGTATGTTTACTAGGAGGAATTATTTGAGGTGCATGCATAAATTATTAGAATATGCTGTAAAAATATGAAATGTAGGAAATCAAATTATCTTCCAAAATGTATGCTTCTTATTTATAGAAAATTTATATATCTCAGACAAATCACATTCTTCTAACAACAAAATGTTCATTTTCCTCTAAAATATAATGTATATGTTTGTATTAAGATGTTAGTTTAGTAACTAAATGATAAAATCTCTTCAAATGATTTTTGGTATGATTTCCATGCTTTTGTAAAGATATAAGGAATGCATGCGAACATGAAAGGGTTAACTTCTTGTTCATTGTTGGTTTTTGTTAACTTTTGGTTCATTTGAGGTTCATTATAATTATAGAAGTATAAGTGGAATATGAGAGAGAAAGTAGATTGAGATCTAAATATATGATCTATGGTTCAATCTTAATGGGTCACTACGCAACCTATGACCCTCCATGTATCTGAATGTTTCATTATGATTAATGAAAGAAGATATGAGGCCCAAGTTTATAATTCCTATCACATTGTACTATTGTTTGAATGTATGTTGTTATAGATGTTAGACTATGCGTTCTTTATAAGAATGTTGATACAAATGAATAGTATCTAGTGTGGAACTCTTAGTTAAGTGTTTCTTGTCTATATTGTTCCGTCATTTTATGAAAAAAAATTCAATCTCTGTGATTCTCATGCATGTCTTTAGTGAGATCTTATTCAATCCTTGAATATTGAATATTTTGATGTGGATGGGGCATTTGTTGGTAAATCCTTTCAAATCATAGGTTTGAAACCCCAAGCCAACATGTGTATATGTATATGTATATGGATGTATGTAGACACACATATGCATATGTGTTTGTGTCTGTGTGTGTTCTTCACTATTTTTTATTTATTTTTAAGGTACTAAAATCCTACACTAATTCTTGACTCCATAATTCATGGATATGATCAGTGTATTAATTTTTAAAAAATATAGAATTAACTTTAAAAAAATATTAGTGCACAAAAACAAACTATTCTCTATAATTACAGATTATTTTAAATAAATTCCATCATTTAGGTACTCAACCATTGCACTAACATGAACATATACATTATATTTTGTAGGAAAAGTAACATACCACTTATATAAAAATAGAATTTATCATATTCATACAAATCTGCCATAAATTAAAATTATAAATTCTAGAAGATGATTTGATTTCCTATATTTCACATTTTACACAATATGCAAATTAATAGTGAAATTACCTCATATCATCCCTCCAAGTGAAGAGATTGTTATGTTTCCATATCTTCATTGTGACTAATGCATCACAACATATGCTCATTATCTTGCACTCACCCACCCACTAAGTACATGGATAACTAATAAAAAAAGGGGAACTAGCAACATTAGAAATGGGACACTTTGAAACCAAAAATAACAGGGACTTGATGAATAACAATGCAACATGACAAATTATGTAAGGAAAATAGATAAAATAAAGAAGCAAAGATGAATTGGTTTCCTTAGTTGATATCTTATTGAGCACCACTAAAGGAGACCATGTGTATGGCTTCCAACATAAACACAGGAAAACCACTAGAAAAATATTTGAGTCAGGGATTATAGTGAAAAGAATATAGTGAGAAAGAGAGTGAAGTTGGAGCATACCAAATGAGGAAGAGAGGCATGATTAAGAAAGAGAAGTATTAAAAAGATAAAGCAATAATTAACCATGCATAATCACCATCCCCCTCAACCTCTTTTAGTGTGGATGTTAAGAGTCGAACACCCTTCACAAGTGCCATAGAAGAATAAATATATTATTAACAATAAATATTTATAATTTATAAAATTAAAATAAAATAAAATAAAGAAAAAGAAGAACAAATTAAAGAGAAATTGCAAATTTATATTAAGAAAATAATCTCTTACATAAAATTTAGAGATTTCCGTTTCCTTAGACATGATCTTTGATATGTGGTTTCTTAAATGGAAAACCAAATTTATGAGGCAAGCTCTCATTGCCATATTATTTTAGTTATTAATCTAGGATTAGGAAACCTAGCCTCATTGAAATTTTAAATTTTCATTTAAAAGGA
>ML779965.1:53345-79413 GCA_009831015.1 Picea engelmannii
TAGTTTGTGTTGCTTTGCACTTTATAGTATTTTTTCATTTCGTTAATTAATAGAATTTGATTTTCACTATATTATCATGCTCTATACAATATCTCTATGTGTTTCCATTTATATTTATGTCTTCATTCATCTTGTACATAATCTTATTATCTAGCCCATAGAGTTATTAAATGTTGTTGTTAATGAGTTGCGCCTCTCTCTCACACACATTGAAAAAGTTGTTAGTTAAGGTAGAGGAATTTTAAAAATTGCTAGGTATAAACTAGAAAACTTGCAACATTTGTGATAGGGAAACTTCTTTCATAGGTATAAAGCCACACTCACTGCTTCACTTTTTCTTTTTTCTTATATTATTTCTTACACTCATTCTCTCAACACTCTTGAGATCCCTTGCACTTTTCCTTTATCTCTCTCCATCTATTTAAAATGAAATAGTAGCACTTGGTCAATTTTAATATCGAAACTACAAAGATATAGAAATATATAGAAAAAATAGAATATGATTTTAGGTAACCTGAAAGATTAAGACTTTCCCTCAAACTATATATTAAGCCAAACTATAATTACATCCTATACACTTTAGAATTTTAATTTTTTGTTGAGTCAAATTTGACCAACTTTCAACAAAACACTAAAAACTTAATAAATTACTTTGTGGATATCACTTTCAATAATACTAGAAAAATGTCAAAAATCAATAAATCTATTAAATCATAATTTTTTAAAGCTTTATGTTAAATTTGATTAAAAAAAACATTTAAATAAAATTCATAACATTCTTAAAAAAAATATTTAAAAAATAAATTTTCACAGAATTAAAGATAAATTAAAAATAAATTAATAAAAAGAAAAACACCATAAAATATGACATAATAAATCTTTTAATAAAAAATTCCACGTCCAAAAATATCCTTGTCCATAGATCTTCTCAATGAGGAGAGCACACTATTTCAACACACTACTTAAAAACATTTTTTTTTATAAAGATTAAAAAAAAAATATGAATTTTACATGTATTTTATTTTATTTTATTAATATAGATTTTTTAGTTTATTATTAGAAGAATTAATCACTTATAAAACAACAAGTTGAATAAAATAACATGAAAAACAATATTTTTAATAAATTTAATATAAATATATTTTATAATAACCATAACTTTTTAAATTAATGAAAATTAAAATAAAATATAATATAACTTTTATTAAAATTTTATCTTATAATTAAATATAAAATAACTGTTAAATATATTTTTTATATAAATACAATATTTCCTTATCTCATAATTAAGTCATACTTAAATATAAAAAAAAAAATTATTAAATATAATTTTTATATAAATACAATATTTCCTTATTACTATACTATTTACTTTACACAACTATTTTAAAACGCTGTAAAATCATGTTTTTTATTAAGGAAAGACTCCTATTTCCTTATTACTATACTATTTACTTTACACAACTATTTTAAAATGCTGTAATTTATTAAACAAAGGCTCCTAGTAATTTGGATACATTGTGTTATTTACTTTACAAAACAATTTTAAGATGCAAAATCATGTAATTTATTTAACATTTAGGTTCATACGAATTTACATACATGTTTAGGTTCATACGAATTTAGATACAAGTTTAGGAGTAGGTAAGCATGAAATTATTTTACCCCACGGACAGCAATTAATTACGCACCCAATCACATGGTATTTATATACCCGTCTCTTTCGACGAATTCTTTTTTTCCCGTAATTCAGAGGGCTGAGAGTGTGTTCGGCGACGATGCCATTTTCGTGACAAGAAAGAAATTTCCATCCCAAATGCATGATTTTAGTACATCATGTGTTTGGTGTGGCTCACCATACCATACCATTTTCATGACAACCATGGAGCCAACTCATTGTACTCTGATTTATCACACCAACTTCATGATCACCATGGAACTAATTCATATTCTCATTTATATAAGGCGTGAGTAGTGCTCCCGAGACTCAAAACTCTCTTCCGTGAGTGGATCTCTTTTATATTGAGTTTTAATAAAACAGTATTCCATTATGGAAAATGATCAGTTTGGAAAGTTTTGATGGCTCTACCAACAGCCCAATTGTTAAAATTCCTAATGACTTTGAAGTCTGTTCAATCCTATTAGTGATGGACTTGGGTGAGAGGTATGTTTTACGGACCATCACGTCAAGCATCACAATGTGTGATGTGATTGTTTGTTGTAACGTAGCACTTGTGTTGTCATTTGGAATGGGTAGGATTGGAAATAATTAAATTAGATATGAGCTTCGTTCTGGTGACTGAGTAAAGATTTAGCTTGGATCCTTTTGTAAGGATTAGATGCGGTTTGTTCTGTGGTTCTACTTTAATTGAAGTCCCCACATATTACAAGTCGAACATCATAATTCTGCATGACAAACGGCTCCAAGTAATAAACCTGTCATAGCTTTACATCATTGTTTTTAGGATTTGCATGGATGTGAGTATTGGCTATGCACAGACTTAGAGTGGTGTTTTTGAATGAAAGGATGACGATCAGAGCAATGTTGTCTTTTGTAAATCGTCTCTTCTTTTCTTTAAACAACCCTCGATATCCTATTTTGGCCAATTCCGGACCGAAAAAATCCAAAAAGTGGTTGTGTTGAACCTCCTCGAGACAAATGACGTCTGCATCGAAGTGTAATATTTCTTTGAGCAAGTTTTGTTGGCGGTATTCCCAACTGAGCGCGAAGGAAGGGCACCTGGGAATCTGCTTTTACGTCACTGTTTTTAGGATTTGCATGGATGTGGGTATTGTGTTTTTGAATGAAATCCAAAAAGTGGTTTTGTTGAACCTCCTGGAGACAAATGACGTCAGCATCGAACTGTAAATCGAACTGTAATATTTCATTCAGCAAGTTTTGTCGGTGGTATTCCCAACTGAGCGCGAAGGAAGGGCAGCTGGGAAACTGCTACGAATTAGCACAGACCTCTACCGGCACGTTGTATGTTACAACTGTGAATGATGGACCGTTGAAACTTCTAGCATTGCTCGTGTTGTTGTTAACTTTAATCATATGCCGAGGACGCCGGTGGTCCTGAAACGGAATACATCTGTGTCGCCACCATTTCCGCCTGTCACTCGAATTTCTCTTCAATATCTTACTCTTGTTGTGAAATTCTAAGACGCTGCCCTATTTATTTTTTATATAAGCTTTTTTTCAAAGCCTTATGAGCTTTTGTTGTAAGCTTTTTTTTAAAGTCTTATCAGCTTTTGTTAAGTAGTTGTTTTTTTATTTTATTTTATGATATAAACAAAAATCTGAAACGTTGTAATATTTAGATCGGCAGTATGTTAAAGTATGTTAAAGATTCTATGAAATGAAGATTTTTTTGGATATTTTTTTCAGAGTTATTTTGAGAATTTTTCAACATGCTGAACCCATTTCTACATGCTAAACAATAAAAAATAGTGAATCTTATAAATTTATATCACCAAATTCAGATGAAAAAAAATATTTATTAAAACAGCTAACCAACACCTTTAATTTCTTTAAACAATATTTATTAAGTAACTGCTTTCTCATTTTTTTTTTTATGATATAAACAGAAATATGATACGCTGCCCTATTTACTTTTTAGAAAAGCTTTTTTTTTTTTTCTTCACGGAGCGGCTACCACATAAATAGTAAAATTCAAACTGAACTCCCTGATTTAACAACTATAATAATTTAGAAGGAAAATTAGAAAGATCAGCATGTTAAACAGGTGCCGAGATTCCAGTGGACGTGGGTTAAAGTAGAACCACAGAACAAACCGCATCTACTCCTCACAAAATGACTACTACTCGTTAATGAGTAAATTAGATATGAGCTTATAGAAGATTTGGTCGAATCAGAAATGCTATTAGGTTAGCCGGGAAACACCACAATCTCTCTCACTGAGCTAGCCCTAGACAGTCCCATTTGTCAAAAACACCCTGATTTCGCAAGCCAACTTTTGGACATCTTATTCAATTTTGGTTTGGATGTTAAGAAGTGAGAAGGGTAATAGTTTACCAGAAATAGAATCTGTACCCAATTTTTATTTTGGTTATGAGAGGAGGGTTCATAATTTGTATGAAAGAAATGGAATGGAATCCTAGTTTGAGTAGAGTCGACCAATATTTGAAAAGATCGCAACAATTGTTGTTATGTATTTCAATGATATGAAATGTGAAGTAGTCGCTCAAGTTGAGTGACGGCGGTATAAACATATCCATTGTAACATATAAGCGTTATGAACAGCTAGTATGGACAAGAAGAAAAGTGACAATACTTCTCTCACACGGTCGTAGATACTACACAGGGGCCGACGCTGTTACCCACATTGGTAGCATGGATTTATAAATGTTCACATATCCAATGAAAAACATTTGAATCTTTATAATTATATATAGAGAGAGATAGAGAGAGAGTTTTACAAACATTAAATTTGTGACAATGTCCAAAATTGCATGAACAAACCATGTTTTCAACCCTGGAAAATTCTATTTTAGCATGATTTTTGAACTTGTTTTAGTATTGCATTGTTCCGTTGATATTGGGTTCTTGCAAACGGCGAAGCTTTTTAAAAATAATATTAATAAAAATATGGCGACATTGAAACATGGATGCAACGATTGCAGAATATTTTTTATTTTTTTTAATTCATATTGATATTAATATTTTTATTTTTTTAATTTATATTAATATGGGATCCAAATATTAGATTACAAAGAAATATTACCTTCCCTGCATAGCAATGATTCCAACAGAATTAATAAACATCCAACCAACCAACGATGTTTTTACAAGGTGGGTTTCTCTCGTATTTATGCTTACAACCTTCAAATTATAAAAAGAAAAGTGATACAACCATATATTCATCCCCTAAATAAGTGGATTGTGCAACCATCATTTTCTTGGATTTTTACCCAATTAAGACATGAGTGGTTGCGCCTTGTTGGGTCGATAACAAAGGAAGGGGGTTTATTTGGATGCAGGATCATCGTGGAAGATGTAGATTTTCTAACTTGAGCATGTGATCCACAAAATCAACCTGATTCTTGACTATAGAGAGCATGTTGACCGCGTCTTTGAACAAATATCTGGGCCTTGTTGATGATTTTTGGGTCTGTTTGAACAACGTGGAAGCATGAAAACATCATTCCCAACAAAACCCAAATGCCCCAATTCTCCCATAGGAGTCACAACCATTCAAAACATCAAAGCACTACCGAATTTCTGAAGATGACCGCTACCGAATTTATGAAAATTCCATAAAAATGGCTAGACTTTTGCAAGTATCTAAGAAACCAAAAAATACAATCTAGAAAACCATTAAAAAATGGGAAAACAATAAAATCAATGATCAAATATCTCATAAATATTGTCTATTGTGAAAATGAACAATATCCGTGATTTATGGAAATATAGATGATAATTGCAAAAAGAATAAAGGAGTAATTAAATAATAATAAGCTAAATGATCATTGAAAACATGTTGAAACCAAGGTTCAACATCGCTCCCACACTCAAGTTTTTGAGTGTCCACATGCAACAGAGAATGAATGGATGAACGTTGTTCGGATCATGATGTGTAGTATTCATTTCCATGTATGACATGATTGCTTCTTCCCTTCTTTTTGAGAACTCTTTCTTTTTTAATATTCCTTCTATTTTCTTAATATGTATCTTTTATTATTATCTTTTTTTTCTCTTTTATTTTAGTAAGGTAAAGAGGAACATGACTTAAGGATTTGCATTCTAACTAACTAGGTTAGATTGTAGTTAATAAGAGTTTTTTTTGTGATGTATACAAGACGAGGGAAATTGGAATGATTCTTTTTCTATGGAATCTAGAATCTAATGCAAGGCTTGAGTAAAAAAGGTTTATCGTATCCTAAAGTTCCCCCAAATTTTAACAATGCCAAAGGGAAAGGGGTAATTATGGATGGAAAAAATAATGAGGTTAGATGGAATGTGCAAAGGATAAGGAAGTAAGGTGTGAAGGGAAAGAGCTTCAAGAGTTCAATGTGCATGAATTCTCAGGTTAGATGAATACATAGAAATAGAGATTGCTTACCAAACTATTTTTGTTGACACATGATGATCCAAGAGAGACATGCACTAAATCCTTGACTGCATGATATGAAAAGAAATATGTCGAAGATCAACTAAAGGAACTTGGACTGTAATCTAAGAATTCTGATAACAAACAGTCAACGTGTTGTTGGAAATACAAAATTAATAACCTACTACAGAAAAAAATATATACCCTATGTCGATATATGAAATAAGGCTATTAATGTTGAAATATGAAGATGAGGGACTGATCCCATCAAAAATATAAATGTAGTGGGAAAAATGGGATACTATATAGATGAATAAATAGAGGTGGTTGTCTAAAGTTCTATAGCGAGATAGTCTTCTAAAAGGTTAAAACAATCTCTGGTACGACTTTGCATGGACTCTCTCTTTTTGAAACAAGTTTCCCTTCTTACTACAACAATCGACATGCCCTTTTTATTTGCAAAAGAACAAAATGATGCAAAAGTTTTACATAAGATGAAACCATAGAGTCTTCAAGTGTATCAAACTTGTGGTATGATTTTTGTCATATGAATGAATGTGATGAATTCAAAGATGAGAAAAATCCATTGGATTACTGACCATTGATGTTAATCTATATGGATCTAGGGAACATCACAGAAGTTTCAAAAGTGTCCCATGATGCTCATAATGGCTTCAACGGGCAGAAAAGGGAAAAAATTCAAAGTTCCCAAAACTCAACTAAAATGTAATGATCGCAAAGAGCGTGTCATAATCTTTCCAACGACGCAAACGACTCATCAAGCAGAGTTGCACATCAAAAGATATATGAGGTCAAAGTTCTGGTCAACCTAGCCCAGTTAGCAGGGATGAGTCGGCATTTGTACTGCTGACATCATCATGAGTATGGATGAATTCAGCGTCCATACAGCCTATGTGGCAAGTGTAGAGGGTGACACGTTTCACGATGACATCAACATTCCACGTGGAAGCACCAAAGGCTCCCACGTGTCACTCATATTTGGGCTTTTTCAGGTGCCACGTGGATGAGTAAAAATGTGGCACATGGCACCCCCAAGGTGAAGCCACGTGGCACCACCTGGAAGGTGCCAAGTGTCACGAGGTGACTTCATCATGCACAGGTGGGAAAATCAATGGATGCCATGTGGCCCAATAGGGAGGTGCCACGTGGCACCCCTGAAATGCACAATAACACCCCGTGAAAAAAAATTAAAATATATATATATATATATATATATAACATAGGTCTGCCAAAAATGGAAGTAGTTCCATCATATCTGGTATGATCCGCCAGATATAGCTACCTGCCAGTTGTCCTCCAGAATTAGCATAAACCATCCGCCATTCTAGCACCAGTCCACCAAATATAGCAAAAACCACTAGTTAAAGCCGCCAGATCCATCGCCAGACTTAGTGGAGCGCGCCAAAAGGGGGAATCTATGGGATTTGACCCTGGAACCTCCCTAACTACCAACACCTAAACTTATCTCCGCTAACCAACAAGTCAACGGACTCATTTATGACTTAACTGCTCGCAAAATGGTATAAGAAGGGGCTCTAGTTTAGAGTTTGGGACAAGAAGTGCATTCGAAAGGCATAGAGCATGAGAGAGGATTCTAAGCGCGTCGAAACAGACTCATATGGACTTGTATGGCTTGGTACAAATTCTACACACTTTTCGAGATTTCTCAATATTTATTGTAGGAGCTTGGACACGCAAACTGAGGCAAGGGTGCCTCTTGGGTCTAAAAGTGTCTGACTCAGATTGATGCATGGAGACAACCATTTTTTGGGTAAAAAGATGCCACAAATGTAGTGGTGGTGTTAGTTTATTGATCTGAGAAAAACTTGTGTATCTTAACTTCAGAATGAGTCATTTATTGCAAAGGCGGTGGCACGATAATCGAGGCAGAGGTGTCTCTTGGGCCTAAAAGCATCTGACTCGGATGGAGACAATTTGACAGTCATTTTTAGGTGACTTGATGATGAAAATCCAATGACGAGGTCTATTTTTGTAGCAGAGATTCATATAAGCAAGCTAAGTTTTGGAGAAGACAATGTAAGAATGATTTTCATTATGTTGTTCTGTCATTAGATGTTGCAGCATAACATGTGTGTTAGAGGTCTGAAGGAGCATAGAGAGGCTACATCAAGGAAACAAGATCAACTTATTCCTTCTATCTATTATTTTCTTCTCCTCTTCAACATAAAACCAATTAGTTATATGTAACAGAGAAATTGTGGCACTTGCATGATAAGTGGCAAATGAAGCATTTCTAATCTCATGGTTTCAGGATTTTTGTATGGGCTATATATTTATTCTTGGATATGAGCAACAAATCTAATGCTTTTGATGGCTCCATGTTGATGGGGGTCATATTTTATTATTCATCTTTTTATTATTGAGTATGTGGGAATGATGTCCATGTCAACATCATGGATGCCTATGAGTATGAGAACTTGTGAAGACGTATACATTCCTGATCACATTCTGATCTCTTGTTGTTGTCACCGAAAAGAGACTTTGGACTTACAACTTGTAAAGGAGAGACATCATTATAGTGAGGAGAATAAAGCGGTCAGGCTTTGGAGCATGACCCTGAGATGTAGCCCACATTTGGTGAACTTCATTATCAAGGGAAGTGTCATATCCATTATGTGTATTATGTTCTTCTGTTGTTTTTCCATGAATTTCCGCACATAGGATGTTAAATGCAAGCATGACATATCGCACATAAGGAAAACTAAAGAGGTTTCATTCACTTCGAATTTAAGCGCATACGAATTCAACTTTACCTTTAATTGCAAATCGCTTAAGTGAAAAGATCTATAACTGACCCTTTTGAAGGAGTGACACAATCAACCAATTATTGGAAACTTATCAATCTCAGGTTCAGATCATGTGGTATTAGAGCAAGCTTGATACTAATTGCAGGTGTTGAAGCTAAGGATGGAAAAGTCACCAAAATAGTCATGGTTCGATGAGCTTCAAGAGCTCAACCAAATGATTCAAGTAGAGAATGATGTATTGAAGACATTGTTACATGTTGCAGAAGAAGAGAACCAAAGGTTGCAAGAGAAGTTGCAAGCCATGAATATGCAGACAAAGGAAGGCTCTACGAATGATATGGTGATACAACCATCTTGTGACCATGGAAACTTCACCAGTTATGGGTGCGATCATGATAGTGAAAATGCATGCACACTTTGTCAAACAAATGAAGATGAGCTTCATGCATCAAAAAACCAAGGAGGATTTCTAGAAGCATCTTCCACTGATCCTTCTCACCAGGAACAACTAGACACATCTCAAGAAGAAGACCAAGGGTCCCAGTTTGAGGTGGAGGTAAATAAACCATGTGTAGTTCCTTTCTTGATTAATGTTGATGATTATTTTGAAATGATTGAACAACATGCTTCTTGCATCGGCTTAAATTTGATGAGAAAATGCGATACGAAGGAGGTGGCCTTGGAACCAATGGCCAAGGTATTGTGGATCACATCGAGGCAGTGGTTTGGCCTCGATATGTTGGGATAGGCTATGTCCCAAAGGATGTTGGAGAAAGATCCAAAAGAATTCGAGAAGAAGACCCCAGGACAGTCATTGAGACTCCATAAGTCAACAATTCATCAAGAGATGAAATTGATTCAATGCAGGCCAATATCACATCTTCTCATGATCAAGGATTCGAGACATCTCCAAGGATAGATGAGCATCACAATGACAGAGTTGAGACCAACTCTTCTTGCCAGTCTAACTCCATAGGAAACTCATTGAGGTATAAGAAATCTCAAAACTCTAAAATGCCATGTGTTTATAAGCATGTTAATCATATAAGACATAGATTTTGGCATCAAAGACCACACACTTTTTGTGGATTGAATAACCATGCAGTTTCCTCGTGTTGGAAGAGAAAATCCTTATGCAGGAAGGTTATGGAAACCATGAGAAGGAAAAGGATGGCATATTTCTTTCCACACACACAAAAGAGCAGGGGAATGTGCCTCTGAAGGAGAAAGGCTACTGCAACCATTGTAGCAGAGATGGGCATCATGAGGCCACTTATTGGGCCTTACATTCAGATATACGTCCAAAGAGGGACAAGAAGACTAGGAAGACACCTCTGAGGAAGACAACCAGTCAAGAAGTGCTGCAAGAAAATCTGCCACTAGGAGAAGACCAACTACCAAAGAAAGAACAAATCGGTGAGGACATGCTTGAAAAAATGGGGAAAATCCTTTATTTAGTCGAGAGTGGCCATATTTTGTAAATCACATGTTTCGATTCAGACCCCGTAGAAGGGTATTGTGTAAAAGTGATGATTGCTGATATCACTTCCTTTTTTTGGAAAATGTTGATATTGTTATGCCTTGTGAGGTAGTTTGGGTATGGGTTTCTTATTGTATGTCCAATGGACATGAAAATTAATGTAATGAATTTTGGGGACCAAAATTCCTTTCAGTTAGGAAGCATGATCTGGATGGATCTAGCAAACATCAGAGAAGTTTCAAAAGTGTCCCAAGACATTCAAAATGGCTTCAGCAAGTAGAAAAGGGAAAAACATTGAAGTTCCCAAAACTCAACTAAAATAGCATGATCGCAAAGAGCGTGTCACAATGCTTCCAATGATGCAAATGGCTCATCAAACAGAGTTACGGATCAAAAGATATAAGTGGTCAAAGTTCTGGTCAACCTAGCCTAGTCAGCAGGGATGAGTCAACATTCCTACTATTGACGTCAACATCAGTACGAATGATGTCAACATTTGTATAGCCTATGTGGAAAGTGCAGAGGGAGACAATGTCATGATGATGTCATCATGCCATGTGGCAGCACCAGAGGCTACCACATATCACTCGGATTTGGGATTTTTAGGGAACCACGTGGATGAGTAAAAATATGCCACGTGGAACCCCTAGGTGATGCAACGTGGAACCACCTGGAAGGCACCATGTGTCATGAGGTCACGTCATTGTGAACAGGTGGGAAAATCAATGGATTCCACATGGCCCAATAGGGAGGCACCACGTGGCACCCCCAAAATGCACAATAACACCCCGTGAATTTAAAAAAAAATAAAATTATATATATAACAGAGGTCTACCAAAAATGGTGGAAGTTCCTCCATATCTGGTATGATCCACCACATATAGATACCCACCAACTGTCCACCAGAATTAGCATAAATTGTCCCCCATTCTAGCACACGTTCGCCAAATATAACAAAAACCACTAGTTAAAGCCACTAGATCCACCACCAGACTTAGCGGAGCGCACCAAAAGGGGAAGTCTATGGGATTCGACTGCAAAAACTCCCCAATGACTAGTGCCTAAGCTTAGCTACACTAACCAACATGCCAACGGACTCATTTATGACTTAATTGCCCACAAAATGGTATAAGAAGGGCCTCCGGTTCAGAGTTCAGGACAACAAGTTCATTCGATAGGCATGGTTCATGAGGGAGGATTCTAAGAAGGCCAGTACAGAATTGTATGGAATTGTACAGACTGGTACTAATTCTATACGCTTTTCAATATTTCTTAGTATTTATTGCAGGAGCTTGGGCATGCAAATCGAGGCAAGGGTGCCTCTTGGGTTTGAAAGTGTCTGACTAGGATCGAGGCATGGAGATAGTCATTTTTTGGGTAAAATGATGCCATGAATGCAGTGGTGGTGTTAGTTTTCTGATCTGAATAAAACTTATGTATATTAACTCCAAAATGAGTCATTTATTGTCGAGGTAGTGGCATGATAATCGAGGGAGAGGTGTCTCTTGGGCCTAAAAGTGTCTGACTCGAATGGAGATTATTTGACAATCATTTTTAGTTGATTTCGTGACGTGAATCTAATGACAAGGTCTGTTTTTGTAGCGAAGCTTCATATCAGCAAGATAAGTTATGAAGAATCCAATGTAAGCATGCTTTTCATTGTGTTGTTTTGTCATTAAATGTTGTAGCATAACATGTGTGTTACAGGTCTGGAGGAGCATAGAGAGGTTACAACAAGGAAAGAAGATCAACTTATTCCTTCTATATATTCTTTTCTTCTCTTCTTCCACATAAAACGAATCAATTATATGTAACAAAGAAATTGTGGCACTTGCATAATAAGTGGCCAATGAAGCAGTTATAATCTCGTGGTTTCAAAATTTTTGTATGGGCTGCATATTTATGCTTGGATGTGAGAAGAATATCTAAGGATTTTGATGGCTCCATGTTGATGGAGGTCATATTTTATTATTCCTCTCTTTATGTATTGAGTATGTGGGAATGATGTCCATGTCGGCATCATGGATGCCTCATGAGTATGAAAGGACAACCTAGTCACCTGATTTGAAATTATTTTTTCTGATAAATTTATCATGTCATATCTTTGTTTTTTGTTGAAAAAGAGTGGTCTATTGAATGGAATCATGTTTGATCTCATCTAATTCATTGATTTGTAATATCCTTTGTTGTTTTTCATATGAAAGGATCATTCCCAATTGAACTGTTGTCCTGAAAGTTTTGATTTAAAACTCTACGGGGAGAAGGACTTTCTTTCCATAAACCAACTCATTGGGTTTGAATCTAGTAGTGTTCCTCCAAGTAGTTCTATAATCCCACAATGATTTAGGTAGTCTATCTTCCCAATCTCTATGATGATTTTGAATGGTTTTTCTTCAAAATGGATTTTAGGACTTTATTGGTGGATTATAATTGTCCACTAACTTGCAGATGGTATGGAGAAGAAGTCTTGTGCTTAATTTGGTATTGTTGGGTGATAGATTAGATTAGCTTCGATGTAAATTGTGTCCCTTTGTTTGTGGAAACTTCTCTAGGAACACCAAGCTGAGTGAAAATATCCTCATAAATAAAATATGCAACTGACTATTCATTAGCTTCAAGTAAAGTTTTGGCTTCTACCCACTTAGTAACATAATCAATGCATACAAGAATGTACCTTTTCTTTCGACACATTGGAGTGATAGGGCCAAAAAATACCAAAGCCCACTTTTCAAATGTTTCTATAAGTACCTGAGGGTGTAAGGGAATCTCATCATGCTGTACTAGTCAACCCATTTTATGATAGTTGTAATAGATATTTACGTTCTTCTTGGTATGATTGAGAATAATGGGCTAATAGTGCCCCAAATTAAATACTTTATAAGATATTGTTTCGTTGGGGAGGTATCCCCCACGAGGCTCATCATGGCATGCCTTTAAAATATTGTACATTTCATCTTCTTGGACACACCTTTGGATGGTGAGATATGGTCCAGTGTGGAAAATATTACCACCAACCAATGAGTAGGTAGCACTTAACATGACAATATTTTGTTTCTCCCTAGATGAAAAGTGTTGAGGTAACCTTCCAATAGCCAAATAGTTGGTGATGTATGCAAACCATCGAGAGTGAGTGGATACAACAAACAAATGTTCATCAGAAAAGATATCATCTACAAGAGTAATTTCACCTTTGTTATTTATTCTAGAAAGGAAATATGTGGCTATATTTTCCTTATTAGTCTGATCTACAATGGTGATATTGAATTCCCACAACAACAAAAACCATCTAGTAATCCTACCATTAGTGATTGTTTTTTTCATTGGATAATGAGAGGTAGAGTGATCGGTGTGAATGAATACTTCATAACCAGTAATATAATGTTGAAACTTGTTTATCCCTTGAACAAATGCTAGAATCTCTTTTTTGGTGACAATGTAATTCATTTTAGTAGGCGTGAGGTTCTTACTAGCAAAGTAGATGCAATAATATAACTGATTTTCTTTCTTCCCTAAGACATCTCTGAGAGTGTTGTTAGAGGCATCCATGGAAATGTGAAATGAAAGAGACCAATTTGGTCTTCTCGGAATGGGTGCAACAAAAAGGTTTTCTTTTAAAGTCTAAAATTCATGTTGACAATGATTATTCTAGGAAAATTCAACATATTTAGAAAGTAACTTAAAAAATGGTGCAATAGTATTTGTGAAATTATCTATAAAATATCCTATAATAACCAACATAACCAAAGAAACTCCTTACCTCTTTTGAAGTGTTAGGAATTGGGAGCTTTCAAAGCATTTCTATTTTTCCAGGATCTACTTCAATCCATGTAGAAGAGATGATATTTCCAAGAACAACACCTTTATTTGGCCACATGTGAAATTTTTCATGACTTAAAGAAAGTTTGGTTGCTTGGCATATGATTAATAAGTTCTCAAGGTTCTCCAATTCTCCTTCAAATGAGTCGTTGTAGACCGTAAAATAATCCATATACACCGCAACGTAGTTATGGATTAAGTTTGAAAATATTCCAACAACTTCTCTTTGGAATGTGGCTGGAGCATTACGTACTTCAAATATATGGGGTACTCCAACAAATCCAAAGAGACAATAACATCATCTAAGACTCCCTCTAGTTTTATCTTTGATGCGTCTACTGATTCAAGGACAATATGAATTGGGTGAAGATTAGGAAAATTTAATTGTTTCATGGTTTCTATGGTAATAATGTTAATGGTTTCTCCAAGGTTGATAAAGTATTTGAAACATATATCTCGTTAATGTGAACAAAGACAATGGGGTTACTAGGATCTACATATTTATCCAAAAAAATATTTCTAGACATAAAATTTGTAGATTTTCGAAGGAATTGAATGGTGGGTGGTTAATTCTTATTTCTTTCTAATTTTTTTAAACATAATTCCTTGAATTTATTTTCATATATAGATATGTATTTGAGGGATTGTAACAAATGAATTTTTAGGCAAACAATTTTTGGTTTGGTGCTTAGTTCATATTCAGAGTGAGCTACTAGTTTATTTAGTCTTAACCTATCTTGATAGGTAGTTTATTTGGAAGAAGGGGGCTTCTATGAATGAGTATTTTTTCTCCTTATTATGGTGGGAGTATCATCAATGGTTTTTTGATTAGGAGTTTCCACCTCTCATTCTTATTCAATGATGATTAGGAGTTTCCAACTCTCATTCTTCTTCAATGATGATAAGGGGTTCTTTTTGGAGAACTTTTTTTAATCGCAAGTGAATATACTGCAATCCTATTTTTGTAGCCAGATAGGTGAGAAAAGGTTGTAGATTAGTGCCAAAAGAAGGATGATATGCCATATTATCTAGATTAGGAATAAGTTGGACATAGATTTGTGTAGGTATAGGAGCTTGGTTGGATGTAAGTTGCAATTTTTTGGGTTGTGTAATTTTTTGTGGAGCTTGTGTTGGATAAAGTTGTGACATGTATTCTTCTGGAAGTTGTGAGTATTGTTGAGTTTGCATTAGATAGGAATAAAAATGCATATTATCATATCCAGGTCCTCACCATCCCTTCTGCCAAGGATTTTTTTTTTGTTGGGGCCATGCTTACCATGGCGTTGCAGGATTCCAAGGTGGATATTGACGTCCATAGTAATCTGAAGAATTTGAAAATATAGAGTTTGATGACATACCTAGTGGAAAAGGCTTCCATGGCTTCTTTGGTGCCAAGGTACAATTTTTTTATTTTTTCTCATTCCCTCTTTGGTATATCACTTTTAGTCCAGGTAAATAAGGACAATGTTCTATCGAGTGTTCACCTGTACAAATAACACATATCTCAAATTTATTCAGGAGGAATTATTTCAATGGATGCCTTTTCCTACACCTAGGGAAAAATATAGATAAGGATTCATTTTGTTCCACTTGCCTCTTCTTAATTTGCAAAGTATCAAGATGAAAAATGAGGGTTCCAAGAATGCTAGTCTTAATTTTTTCCAATAAATTTCCGAACTTTTCCCTGGTTATTCCACTGCTTGATGCAAATTTATAATCTTTAGAAAAATAATTATGAGCTCCCTAACCAGATCTAGTTTGAATTCATCACTACTTCATGAACATTTCAGATATTTTTTCAAAAGACAACTGGGAAATATCTTGATACCCCATCAAATTAAGTACGTTCATTGATTAATATGAAATACCTCTTAAGAAGATGGTCCTAATATATCCATATTTATTTTTTTCTATTTGGATCTATGTATATTGTACATGAATATTTCTATCTAATCCTCTAATCTCTCATCTTCCTTCTATGTCATCCTAAAAATTGCTTCCCTTAGGTCCCTATCCTTATAGAATTCTTGGTATTTTCTAAGAAATGTGGTTCTCATCTCATCCCAAGTTCTCATAGTATTCCCCCCCAACCCCATAAACCAATGAAAGATTGAGTCTTTGAGGGTGGCAGAGAAAACATTAAGTTTATAGGCATCTTTACAATAAACATAAATTCGGAATAAGATATCAAATATGAAAATAAACGCATCATGGTCTTCAGTCACCATAGCATGGAAACGAGGTAGAAAATATGGGCGAATGTTATTCTTCTCTACATTCATTGTAGGGTACACTATGGGGAACCCAAAGGTTACCTCTAATTCTACATTAGATTTCTCATTTGCGCCCATGTGGAATTATCCTTCTCCTTCTTCCATGTCTTTACCCCAACCCCAAAATAGATTGTAGTTTATTCTCAATGGAGATTCTGGCTCTTGGATTGGATTGATCTCTTCTCCTTCTAGCTTCTTTTTGGTCTCTCCAATAATAGTTTCCCAAGTGGTAGGATCTGTAGGAATATGAATGTGTTATGAAATTTCACTTGGTGTAGATCCTTTTCCTTCAGGGTTATCCAAGAATGATTTTTCTTTAGGTTCTAGTGGAGCCATCAATCCTCTTCCTATGTGCCTTCCTCTTGTAGATATACTAATCAGGAGGTTAGGATGAAGCTACTGGTGGAATCAAAACTTATCTACCTATATCTTTAAGAAATCTACCCTAATTATCCCTATGTCTATGTTAGTCTCCAATTTTGACCATATTTTTGCTTATGTTATGCCAGATATACCCCCATTCCATATCCAATACCATTCCTTTATGGCCTTACCTTGATACTTTTCACATCATTTTTCTCTAAATGGAGCTATTCAAGGTATTCACATTATTTAAGTTATTTTTAATGTATTTTAATACTTTAAACTGATATTCATACTAACATTGCATGAGTTAGGTACTTGCTTCCTTGAAGAAGATTTATCAGTACCAAGTACTAGCTTGCACTTAGTGGAGATGTCAAAGATTTGCACGATATTGCTAGATTGGAATGATAGTTCCGATTCATATGATTGATCAAGTTATAGTTCAGATTTCAAATCTTGAATTAATATCGAAAGAATAGAATGTGATGACTCAAAGAGGAATTATAGAACCATTTTTTATTATGTTTATCTCTATTTTCATAGTTCATGCTTCTTGACACTTCGTGTCATGAAGCTGTGAACTTAAATTTAACAAACATGAGTTATTTTTGGATCTAAGATTCGCTTAACTAATGTACCTGTGTCTAATTCTATTTTTGGATTCACGATCATAGATGTAGGGAGGATCTATATAAACTCAGACCTCTCTCTCAAGAAACACGTTATGTGATATTGCTGATAATACAATTCTTGAACTGTGCATTATATCATCTTTTTTGTTAATGAATTGAGTTAATTTTCGAATTATGGAGCATGAGGAATGATACAGTTATGCATGGAGTGATTTGATTTAGTTCTAGTTTCATTTTAAAGCAATTGCACCTTTTGGTTGGGCCCGCCAATAAGTTCAATTCGCTTTCCCTTTCTCTATAGTATAGTTAGTTCGTTTCTAGTTTTAAAATCTGTGTGAGAGTTTATTTTTAACTTGAAATTGTTTTGTTAATTTCTGACTTGAATCGTTTTCGTTTAGTTCATTTTTAGTTTGGTAATATTCCATAGATCATTGAATATTAGAATTAGTTTCTTGCCATTTGTGGAATTTGATGAATAATCCAATTGTTGATTAACTCTTTTAATTTAGTTTAGATTTACTTTGTTTTCAAGTTTCTAGTTTAATTATGATTTGACGTTAGTTTAAACTCAGATTTACTTTGTTTTTAGGGTAGTTCAATTGTGGTTTGGTTAGAGGAATCTTTCGATATTTGTAGGATAAAGAAGGACATTGATTACTTTCAATTTTATTAGATTTATTTCGATTCAGAACAGAGATAGAGAAAGATTGGCTTAGAAACAACGATTCAATTCGATTAAGTACTTAGAATAGATTGGTAAAGATTGCTCTTTGTAGGTTTCTATTGAGGATAATTTCCATTGATAGAATAGATTATTGTGTGGCACATGCATTGATAGAACATTTTCATTCTTTCCAAAATTTAGATATAATTTAAATTGCAAGATTAGACATAGCATAGTGATCTTAGTCGAACAGGATTTTCTGTTTACACTGGTTCAGTTTCCTTTCTCAGAAAGATTTAGATTCAGATTTTTAGGATAAATTTAGACTCTATTTGTTGATATTTGATGAGAGTTAGAATACTTTTATGATTTTAAAATAATTAAAATAATGTGGAAATTGCAGATTAAATAGATTGGTAAAGTAGGTGTAGGTTAATATCTGTGAGTATAAAATAGTACCAGTAGGTGAAAGTTGTTGGCAAATTAGAATTTCTTGGTATTTAGATTGAATAGAAGATTTTTAAATGTTCTTTCTTATATAGCCAAGGTAGATGTTTTGATGATTAGGTGTTTAGTTAATGGTAGAATTTAAATAGATAGCATTGGATGATTTCTTTGGATTAGGAATAGAAGTACATTTGATTAACTTAGAATTATTTCCATTCCCTTGATTAATTAGACAAGATATGATCATTTTTAAGATAATAATTAGAATTCAATTTGTAAGAGTAAGTTTATGTTTTCTTCTTAGAATAACATTTAGGTATAAATTAGAATCTTACCAGCACATATAGTGTAGCAGCTCTAAGTTTACTTGCCCTGGTTTGACAATTTAGTGTTTTCAGGTAGTTAAAATCATTAATATAAAAGGTTTGACAGTCTATTCATAAAGTACCATCATAGTTCATAGTTAACACAACAACATACTCACAATAGTGAATGCATAGGTTCTTACCTCTCATCTTAACATCACTAGCTTGTCACCTTTGTAATGTTATTATGAGAAACAAATCTCATGCAAAAAGAAATAAAGGAGAAAAAAACATAATGAAAATTCAAATGAAAGAAATGAAAATCAAAATCATACTCCTTTAACACCTCCTCGACAATGGTGCCAAAAGTGTGGGTCAATTTAATTGCTTAAATTGTTGTACATTAAATTATCAATTTGGATGCTCAGAATCTTATGAGGTGTTGGAAAAATATATGTGATACTAGGTAATAAAACTCTAAGATATCCCTACTACATTCAAAACAACTTTGTTTGATAAATCATTCCTAGAAATTGAAATAAAGTGTATGAGTATGATCTATTCTTTAATTAGTTGATTGTAATCCTTTTCTTCAGATGACGAATAATACAGTTAAATTACTCAATAACTTGACTAATTCATGTAGCTTTATCAAATTGTAATATGAAAAAAAATAGAAATAACAATATCAAACTAGACCTAACAAATCTTGCAGTTGTAGATTCAAGTCCTGTGACTTTACAGTTTCTTAAGATTCAAGGTTTAACAACATCAAGATTGTTGGTAATAAATCAAACACACATGCTACCAAAATTATTTATGCACACTTGTTCTTCATATTGGATATTGAAAGAATAATAGAATAGGAGTAAAGGCATAAATTAAATAACAATTTCAAGAAAATAATCAAAGATATGAATTGAAATAATAACATGATGATGCAGGAGCATCATTGGCAAGCACATAGAGGCAGGACCACTCAACATGTGAGAGTTCTTCCAGAACTTCAACATGGGCAGTTACAACCGATTTTGGAATCCGCCTCCACTCAGCATTGGAATTCACCTTTGGAGGAACGCTTGAACCGATGTCGAATTTTGCCCTTTGAGGCAAAGTTTTGAAATTGTAAACATAGCAAGAGTTTCCACTTCAACTCTAGAATGTGACTAAACTAAGATAGCGTAGGATGAAATTTAGAGTAGGCAAGTAGACAGGGGAAACCCTAGAAACATTTTTGAGTTATGTAGAAGTTTGTACACCCATTTAGAGAGAGTGGGAATACAGAGAGAAATTAGTTGTAAGAGAGAACTGCGAGTTAGCAGGAGATCTCAGTGTTTTGAGTTACTGTAATTTTGAATGTATTCTATAGCCATTGGGAACTTGTGAATATAACAAAATGGAAAATTAATCTAAATGTATGGTGTGTGGACTGTGTGCATTTTTCTGTCATTTATGTTTACTTGAACAAGTGGATGGAACTATGAGTTTTTTTCCAGTTTCAATTTTTTCTCTTCATTGGAAGCTCTGCAAGGTGTGAATCGAGCCAGAGAGGAACGTAAGGAGATCAAGAGGAATTTCTTTGTGAGAAATACCGTGGAGCTAAGTTATAAAAATCCATCAGACACAAGGAGTGCGCGGGAAATCGAAGTCTGAACCAGACAAAGCTTAGGAGGGATAACACTTCAGAAAGTGTTATTGAGATCTAGGAACTCATTCCCTGGAAGGAATGAAGACCGAGTCTTCGAAGACTTAGAAAATTTTCTAAGTTTGAAGCGAGTAAAAGCTCAGGAGGAAGAACGTCGTCGAGCATTGGATTGCAGTGGAAAATCCCGTGGACCCTCCAATTTGAGGTAGGAGTACAGATTTTAACACTGTGTATATCTAGGAGAGGAGATCTCGAAGATCTGAACGGATGATGGAGAACTCTCGAGGAGAGTCGCGAAATACCGCAAGTCGTTGGATCAAGTGGAGTTGCAAGGAGGTCAGTGATGGGGAAGAGATCTGACCATAGATCTGGAGAGTGTTGTGAGCCGTTGATCAAGCGCCTTGAGCATTTCAGTATTTCAGCATTTCGACAACTGGGGATTCCAAGGAATAGAGAAATCCCTTATATTATGATTTCGTGAAACGCGAAATGTCAAAATAAGTGTGGTCGTCGATCCGAGAGAGATATGAGCCGTAGATCTTAGTTCATCGAGATTTTGGCATTTTGGAAACCAGGGAATCCAATGAGCAAAGATATCCCTTGCATCCAGGTTTCACGAAACGTGAAAACTCAAAAGAATAGGCATTGGGACATTTCGACATTCTGGCAACTGGGGATTCCAAGGAGTAGAGATATCCCTTGCATTCTGATTTCACGAAACGAAAAAACCCAAAGGAATAGGTGTTGGGACATTTCGGCATTTCGACAACTGGAGGTTCGAAGGATGAAGGGATGAGACACTTGACTTGTGAAGTCTCGGCCCACGATATTTTGGCATATCGACAACCGGGTGTTCGAGAGGCCAGGACTAGGGAAACAGGAAACCCCAACTCATGAAATTGTGAAACCTCGAAAGCATTTGGAGGAATATCCCGAGCCAGAGCCATTAAGCCATTTTTGGTATTTCGGGAACTCGGTGTTCGAGAGGCCAGGATTCGGGAGACGTGGAGTCCTGACTCACAAAATCGCGAAACGTGAAAACCCGAAAGCATTCGGAGGCTAAGGGAGAATCCAGATCTATTAAGCCCTTTTTGGCATTCTGGATACCAGGAGTTGGACGGACAAGGATCCTAGGAGAGCTCACATGCAGGAGTTCTGAAACCCCAAAACATGAAAGGTGGGTTGGTTCAGAATAGAGAGGAGTGTCGAAAGCTGAGCGTGTGCATAGGTTTTCTCAAGGCTTGTGCCAGAGGACAAAGGGACCTATGGATTTGTTCAAAGGGTTCCAATACGAGCCTGAATAGCTATTTCAACTCAGAAGAAGAATGATCCAGAGACCGAGAGTTCACAGAACCCTGCTGAGGTAGGAGGCCTGCATCAGGTGGTATCAGAGCCTAAGTTTTTCATCTATAGACTTCAAGCAAAGGAGGAAAAGAAGGAGATAGAGAAATCGGAGCTGTACTCTGTGTGTGAGAGATAGTCTACATAATGCTACCAAGAAGACAAGAGCTACCTTTATCCAACTGTGCTATAGAGAGGGAGATGCGAGAGCTTTGCACCCGATTGGAAACAATGGAAGAAGCACAGAGAAGAGCACCTGACATTGGGGATGTCAGTGATGCAGAAAGTGAAGAGGTTGAGGTTGAAGAAGCTGCAGGAGAGGATGCTGCAGAAGAATGTTTGTTGAGGGCAATTGCCAGATTGGGAGGCAGAGTTAAGATAGAGGTCGCCATGTATGAGGGAAATCTAGATGCTGAAGAACTGTTGGACTGGATAAGGTCCATGGAAAAATACTTCAACTATGAAGATGTCGATGAGGAGAAGAAGGTGAAGCAGGAAGTCACCCAGCTAAAAGGGCATGCAACACTGTGGTGGGATGAACTACAGACTGAGAGGAGAAGTAAAGGAAAACAAAGGATAAAGAGTTGGGATAGGATGATAGCCAAACTGAAGGCTAAATTCATACCCAAATACTACCATATCAATCTGTTCAAGAAGCTACAAAACCTGAGACATAAAGGGATGATAGTCAAGGAGTACACCGAGGAGTTCTACTAGCTGAACATCATAACTGGACAATGAGAGAGAGATGAAGAGAAAGTTTCCAGATATATAAATGGCTTGAGATATGAGATCCAGGATGAGCTTAGCATGATGTCAGTGAGAGCTGTGGAAGATGCTTATCAGTTTGCACTAAAGGCAGAGGAGAAGATGGCCAGAAAACATAACCAACAAGGAAGAGGTAAAGGCTCGATCCCAAGAAAAAGTAAGAGATTTAACCGTGACAGAGCACATCAGTCTAAGGACGAGGCTGAGAAACCACAAAATCACTCAGAACAAGGAGGAAGTTCACGAGGGAGACAGAATGGTGGAAGAAACTCTTCTAGAGGAAGAGGCAAAGGAGGAGTAAGGTGCTATAACTGTGGAAAGATAGGGCACATGTCTTGGGAATGTCTAAAGAAGAAGAAGGAAGGAGGAGAAGCTCACATTTCAAAAGCATAGGGAATATATGTTGAAGCAGAAGGAGCAAAGGATGGAGCATCCTTGATGTTGAGAAAATCTCTCTTAAACATAGAGGCAAAAATTGAAAAGCGAGTGCAGAGAAACAGTCTCTTTAGGATAGCTTGCAAGACTAAAGATAAAGTATGCAAGGTTATAATTGAAAGTGGGAGTACTGACAAGCTAGTATCCAGAGGCATGGTGGAGAAATTGGATCTGAAGACAACTACACATCCAAGGCCATACAAAGTCTCATGGGTGCAAAAAGGACACCATGTAATGATCACTAAACAATGCCTAGTTGAAATTAAAATAGGAGGATATAAATATGAAATCCCATGTGATGTAATTCCCATGGACGTATGCCACATTTTGTTGGGAAGACCATGGCAGTTTGATAGAAATGCCATTCACGATGGAAGGAAGAATACATATAAATTGGAGGAGAATGGTAGGACACATATGTTGCTGCCAATGAAGGAGAAGAGAGTGAAAGAGGAAGCCAACACAAGCATATTTCTCATGAGTGGGAAGGAACTCCTGAAAGAAGTCAAGGAAGAACATGTGATGTAGTTCACTGTGGTGAGGAATCACAGAGTCATCCTTACGAGTACGTCAATGAATGATTTGCCTGAAGAAGTTCAGGAGTTGCTGGATAATTTTGTTGATATAGTGGTGGATGAGTTGTCAAACTCATTGCCGCCCATCAAGAGTATCAGTCATCATATTGACTTGATACTAGGAGCAAGTCTGCCAAACAAAGCAACGTACAGATTAACACCTCAAGAAAATGAGGAGGTGAGGAACCAAGTCCAAGAGTTGTTGGATAAGGGTTTGTTCAGAGAAAGTTCAAGCCCATGCGTAGTACCAACTGTGTTAAGCCCAAAGAAATATGGAGGATGGAGAATGTGCACATAATTGAGATCCATCAACAAGATCACCATCAGGTATAGATTTCCTTTATTGAGAATGGATGACTTAATGGATTGCTTAAGTGGAGAAAATTTATTTTCTAAGATAGATCTGAAAAGTGGATATCACCAGATCAGGATGAGAGAAGGTGATGAATGGAAAACAACCTTTAAGACGAATGAAGGTATGTATGAGTGGTTGTTTATGCCATTTGTCTTAACGAATGCCCTGAGCACTTTTATGAGGTTGATGAATGAAATTCTGAAAGATTTCATTAGCAAGTTTGTGGTTGTATATATGAACAATATACTAATATCTAGCAAGACTAAAGAGGAGCATTTAAGGCACCTAACGCTAGTAATGAGGAGGCTACAGTAGGAGAAACTGTTGATCATTTTGAAGAAGTCCTATTTTATGAAGACAAAACTCATTTACTTGGGTTTTGTGATCTCTTCGAATGAACTGAAGATGGATCCAAAAAAGGTGAAAGCGATTAGAGAATGGCCGTCACCAAGGAGCATGTTCAAAGTAAGGAGCTTTCATGGTTTAGCAAGTTTCTACAAAAAGTTCATTAGAGACTTTAGTGGAATTTGTGCACTAATGATGGATACAATGAAGAAGTGGAACAAGTCTTTTAAATGGACAGAGGAGGCTGAAAGGAGCTTCAATATACTGAAGGAGAAGATAACAAAATGACCAATTTTGGTCTTGCTGAATTTTGGGAAGACATTTCAGGTAAGATGTGACACAAGTGGAGTTGCAATAGGAGCAGTTTTGAGTCAGGACAATCAACCTGTTGCCTATTTCAGTGAGACGCTGAATGAGACTAAGAGGAAATACTCCACATATGACAAGGAGTTTTATTCCATAATTCAAGCATTGAAGAAATGGAGGCATTATGTTGTCCCACAAGAGTTTGTCTTGTACAACGATAACCAAGCTTTACAATTCATAACTCGATAAGAATAAAAGAATCAGAGGCATGCAAAATGGGTTGAATTTATGCAAAATTTTACTTTTGTCATAAAACATATTGTTGGGAATGCTAACAAAGTTGTTGATGTGTTAAACATGAGATGTTTAATTCTGCAAGAATTCCAGGTGGAGACCTTGGGGTTTGAACACCTTAAGGATATGTATTGTGATGATACAGATTTCAAGGAGACCTACGAAGCATGTACAAGTCCTGTACTAGGAGATAGAAGTCAATGGACAAAGTATATGGTTCAGGAAGGATTGTTGTTCAGAGGAAATCAATTGTGCATACCAGGATGCTCAATGAGGGACAATCTTCTAAAGGAGAAGCATAATGGAGGATTGGCTGGACATTTTAGCCACGATAAAATGTTTGCACACTTGAGCAGTTCATACTATTGGCCAAGTATGAGAACATGGGTGATAAATTTTGTGAAAAAATGTAGGATCTGCCAACATGCAAAGGGGAAAAGACAGAACACTAGATTGTATCAACCATTGACAATACCATAGAGGCCTTGGGATGCAATAAGCATGGATTTTGTGTTGGGATTTCCAAGAACACAAAGAGGAATCAATTCTATATTTGTGATGGTGGATAGGTTTTCTGTAATGTCCCCCACCTCTTAGAGAGGTAATGAGGAGACTCAGTGGCCTGGGCACCCCCACTAGGTCATAGTCTCACACTGAAGGGGGGGGAAAGTCAAGAAGTTAAAAGTTATATTTTTAAGTTGACTTAAGAAAGGAAAAGGAAAGGAGTAAAAGATAACTCAACAGAAGAATAGAAGATTAACCCTGGGAGTTAACCTAACTCAACAGAGAATTAGAAGGAAAAGTATAAGTAAGAGGCTAGGGTGCACCTATTACTCATTCTAGTTTTGGATTAGCATTTGCTATTGCTATTGAGCATTCGGTTTGGGGGTTTGCTATACAAACCCTTGTGAGCAACTCAGTGGTGAAATATCCACTCACCTTGTTCCGCAGCTTGGTCTCGGGGATGAAATACTCCTCCACGCCATTCTAGTCTCAGCCCATCTCCATCTAGTGCTTAAGAAGGTGCAGGACCATCAGTTTGAGGGATTTTCTGGAGGGTTATCATCATTCTACATTTGTCTGCAGATTGGGACATCTTGGAGCCATAGGGGACGTCCGGTGATTCAGTAAAACTCAGATCTAGGGAGATCTGCTTGAGAT
>ML779965.1:85907-159433 GCA_009831015.1 Picea engelmannii
AGTGGGGCACACCATTCAGTGGAGAATTCAGATCTACGGAGTTTGAGAGTGGATTTGGGAATTTGGACATCTGGGTTTTCCTTGCAGCTGCCCGATCTATCAATTGGCATATTTCTTAGAGTGATTGGACACTTTTGGAAGCAAGGACGAGTTATTGAGGGTTTCAGCCTTCTATTGGAGCGTGACAGTCTTCAGCTGGAGAGTTTGGCATTCAGATCTACTTGTATTGATCTTCATTTCTTATTCATCCTTTGGAGGCATTATTTTGTATTAGCGGGAGCATTTTGTAGCAGCTCATATCTATTGCTTGTACGACCATCTGAGATTTATGCCAGATCGGCCATCTATTGTATTGATCTTACATTGCTCATAATAAAAGGTCAGATCTTTGCTTGTGCTTCTACATCTTTAATATATTGTGATCTCCATGTGTTGATGAATCTTGTATGCACTTAATAACTCAATAAATCAGTAGTAGTTAGTGATTCCAAGAAAGAATTTGGCTTGGGATCATTACATTTTCAAAGATGGCACATTTCATCCCATGCCAGAAGACCGGTGATGCAACACATGTTGCAAATCTTTTTTTCAGAGAAGTTGTGAGACTTCACGGTCTACCCAGGAGCATTGTCTCAGACAGAGACACAAAATTCCTTGGAAACTTTTGGAGGATGCTGTGGAAGAAGACGGGGACAGATTTTTCCTTCATCTCAACTTATCACCCTCAGACAAATGGGCAGACTGAAGTGGTAAATAGAAGTTTGGGAAACTTATTGAGAAGCCTGGTTACTGAACACCATAACCAGTGGGATCAGATTAAGCCATAAGCAGAATTTGCATACAATGAATCACAAAATAGAAGCACTGGAAGGAGCCCATTCCAAATACTCTATGGAATGAAACCTAGGGGAGTGTCTGAGTTAAGGTACTTAGAAGAGGGTGAGATCAGAAGCATTGGAGCAGAGGATTTTGCTACTGAAATGCAGAGACTCCATAGTCAGATCAAAGAACAATTACAGATTTCTAACCAGAAATACAAGCACATAGTTGATCACCATCACAACGAACTTCAATTTGAAGTGGGAGATCAGGTTTTAGCACATCTCGGGAAGGAAAGGTTCCCTAGGGGAACATATAACAAATTGAAGATGAAGAAGATAGGACCTTGTAAGATCTTGAGGAAGTTTGATGCAAACACCTATGAGATTGAGCTGCTAGATGGTGTATGCATTTCACCCATATTCAATGTTTCATACTTGTACCCTTATAGGAACGACGACACAGAAGGATCAGAAGATCAAGGAAAGATTCAGTGGGAGAAGTAGATGCATGTGGCAGAGAAGCCGTAGTTGGAGAAAATTGTTGATCAGAGGATTGGCAAGAAGACCAGAAGGAAAACCTATTTTGAGTATCTGGTCAAATGGAAAGGACGCCTAATAGAAGATTCCAGTTGGAAAAATGAAGTTGCTATCCAGAAACAGGGAAAATCAGTAGAGGAGCTCATGGACGAGAGTCCATGAATTTTTGTCAAGGGGAGTATGATGCAGGAGCATTGTTGGCAGTGACGTAGAGGCAAGACCACTCAACATGTGAGAGTTCTTCCAGAACTTCAACATGGGTAGTTACAACCGATTTTGGAATCCACCTCCACTCAACACCAGAATTCACCTTTGGAAGCACACTTGAACCGGTGCCGAATTTTACCCTTTGAGGCAAAGTTTTGAAATTGTAAATAGAGAAGGAGTTTCCACTTTGTCTCTGGAATGTGATTGAACTAAGATAGCATAGGATAAAATTTAGAGTGGGAAAGTAGCCAGGGGAAACCCTAGAAACATTTTTGAGTTATGTAGAAGTTTGTACACCCAGTTAGAGAGAGCAGGAATACAGAGAGAAATTAGCCGTAAGAGAGAACTGCGAGTTAGAAGGAGATATTAGTATTTTGAGTTACTATAATTTTGAATGTATTCTGTAGCCATTGGGCACTTGTGAATATAACATAATGGAAAATTGATCCAAATGTATGTTGTGTAGACTGTGTGCATTTTTTTGTCATTTCATTTTAACTAAACAAGTGGAAGGAACTGTGAGATTTTTTCCAGTTTCAATTGTTTCTCTTCATTGGAAGCTCTACAAGGTGTGCATCGAGCCAGAGAGGAATGTAAGGAGATCAGGAGGAATTTCTCTGTGAGAAATACCATGGAGTTGAGTTATCAAAATCCCTCAGATGCAAGGAGTGCATGGGAAATTGAAGTCTGAACTAGATAAAGCTCAGGAGGGATAACGCTTCGGAAAGTGTTATCAAGATCTAGGAACTCATTCCCTAGAAGGAGCAAAGACCAAGTCTTCGAAGACTTAGAAAATTTTCTATGTCTAAAGCAAGTAAAATCGGAGGAGGAAGGACGTTGTCGAGCATTGGATTGTGGTGGAGAATCCCACGAACCCTCTGATTTGAGGTAGGAGCAGAGACTTTAACACTGTGTAGATCCAAGAGAGGAGATATCGAAGATCTGAACAAACGGTGGAGAAGTCTCGAGGAGAGTTGCGAAATACCACAAGTCGTTGGATCAAGTGGAGTTGCGAGGAGGTCAGTGATGGGGAAGAGATATGATTGTAGATCTGGAGGGTGTTGTGAGGTGTTCTTCAAGCACCTAGAGAATTTCAGTATTTCGTCATTTCAACAACCGGGGATTCCAAGGAACAGAGAAATCCCTTGTATTTTGATTTCACAAAATGAAAAATGCCGAAAAAAGCATGGTCATCGATCTGAGAGAGATCTGAGCCATAGATCTCGGGTCATTGGGATTTTGACATTTGGACAACTGGGGATTCCAAGGAACAGAGATATCCCTTGCACCTAGGTTTCGCAAAATGTGAAAACCCGAAAGAATAGGCGTTGGGACATTTTGACATTCCGACAATCAGGGATTCCAAGGAGAAGAGATATCCCTTGCATTCTGATTTCATGAAACATGAAAACCTGAAGGAATAGGTTCTGGGACATTTTGGCATTTCGGCAACCAGAGGTTCGAAGGACGAAGGGATGGGACACTTGACTTATGAAGTCCTGACCCACGATATTTTGGCATATCGGCAATTGGGTGTTCAATAGGCCAGGGGTCGGGAGACAGGGAACCCTGACTCGCGAAATCATGAAACCCTGAAAGCATTCAGAGGAATAGCTAGAGCCAGACCCATTAAGCCCTTTTCGGTATTTTGGGAACTTGGTGTTCGAGAGGCCAGGAGTTAGGAGACGTGGAGTCCTGACTCGCGAAATTGTGAAACACGAAAACCCAAAATAATTCGAAGGCTAAGGGAGAATCTAGAGCTGTTAAGGCCTTTTCGGCATTCTGGATACCGGGAGTTGGAAGGACAAGGAGACTGGGAGAGCTCACATGCAGGAGTCCCGAAACCCCGAAACACGAAAGGTGGGTTGGTTCGGAATAGAGAGGAACGCTGAAAGCTGAGCACATGCATAGGTTTTATCAAGGCCTATGCTAGAGGACAAAGGGACCTGTGGATTTGTTCAAAGGGTTCCAACAGGAGCCCGAAGAGATGTTTCAGCTCAGAAGAAGAACGATCCAGAGACTGGGAGGTCGCAAAACACTGCTGAGGTAGGAGGCCTGCATCACATGATTAACTACACAACTAAATGTATGAAATAAAATAAATAATTACACTTACATAAACAAGAAAAAATACTTAGGGTGTACTAGAGAGAAGGGGGCTTTCCTCTTCGAACACACTCTATAAGAAAACTATAGTGTGTTGCTGAAAATATACAACACAGGCTTCCTTTATTTCAAAAATCCAAATATGATATTACATAATAATATTAAAGTCCCTATGCAACAATGGTTCCAAAAAAAATAATGCTCATTCAACCAACCAATGACATTTGTACAAGTCTAGTGTCTCTCGTATTTATTCTTACAACCTTCATATTATAAAAGGAAAAGCGTTACAACCATATATTCATCCCCTAAAGAAGTGGATCACACAACCATCACACTTAGGTTGGATTTTTACCTAGTTAATACATGAGTGGTTGAACCTTGCTAGCTCGATGATAACAAAAGGGGGTCAGTTTGGTTGCAGAATCACCATGAAGATGTGGAGCAGGTAACTTCAACATTCGATCCACAAAATCATCCAGATTCTTGACTATACACAACATGTTGACTACATATTTCACCAAATATTTTCACCTTGGTTGATGGTTGTTGTGTTCGTTTGAGCAACATAGAATCATGAAAACATTATTCCAAGTAAAACCTAGAAGCCCAAATTTGCCCATAGGAGTCGCAACCATTCTAAACATTGAAGTGCTACCAGAAGATGACAAGTATCGAATTTCTAAAGATGACTACTACAAGATTTATGAAGATGATCACTATCAAATTTCTGAAAAATGGTATAGGAATAGCTATAATTTTTCAAGTATTTAGGAAAAGCACAAAATCTAATATAGGAAAAACAATAAAATCAATGATCACGACAGGTGCCTAAAATGGCATATTTTCATCACCAGTCTATACCCTTTTTGCTTATCATTTTCCAGCTATCATTTCCTTTTTTGACACTTCCTTTATCAAATTCAACGTGTTTATCATCAAGGTATAAAACCTTTCCCATGCGCCATTATTATGTTACTTTTGTATTATTATTAAAGGAACGTGTTTCCTGCATCTACTGATATTGTTATGCAAGAAGAATACAACAACTGTTGCAAAAACTTATTTCTACGATTCTGAGTGAAACTTGATCTTTCGCAACTCTGAGCATTATCATCAAGTTATAAAACCTTTCCCATACTCCATTATTACGTTTATTTTTCATTATTCTTAAAGGAACTTGTTTCCTCCATGTACTAATATTGTTATGTAGGAAGAATACAACATATGTTGCAACACCTTCCTATTGCGATTCTAAGTGAAATTTCGGATGTCTCAACTCAATTACACCCATGGCCGTTTCAATACCAATACAAATTCCAACCCCAAATGCATTATCCATTGAACAACGACTACAATTCCAAAGAACACTTTAAGTTGTCATAGCTCCAAATCTACCAATTTTCACGATTCGAGCAAAATAGTCTAATGTTGAAGCTCGCAAATGGGAATTGATACTCATAAATGAAAGTGACAAAGGACAAGTTGGAATAAAAAATAAGAACTCAACAGGCCTATCAAGTCAGTAGGAGATAATCCTTTTCTAAAATTTGGAAAGATTTTTTAACTAGATGAGAAACCATATTTTGATGGATGTCCATCCATTATTGGTATAATTTTAGGACAATAAACATATTGTATAAAAACATCTTCTCTCTATAACTAGATGGAGATATTAGTCATACATATACATTCTTTTATTGTATCTTTTCAATTCGATAATATAAGATCATGTTCTTGATTTCGTGTGTGTGTTTATGTGTTAACGATCATGTGATTCTAGTGTGATCAACTAGTACCTTTTCTAAGGGGGTAGGCCCCCCTCCTTAGCCAGTTACTTCCTGTATAGTGGAAGTAGAGGTTAGTATTTTCATCTTGTTCAGTTTGATTTCCATTTGTTTTTTTTATTTGTTGTAATTTCATACTTGTAGTGTCATTAACAAGATGTAGATGTTTATTTTAATTCACTATCATTTCAATTCATAGAATAACTTAATTGCTTCGAAAATCATTCTATCGTTCGGTTTTTTTCTAGAATTAGATTCACAAGATATCATTACAGCTTCTGTGTGATTCAATTTTCTAGTTTGAAGGTGTAGTATGATTATTGATTTAGTTTTATGAAAGAAGATAACTATCTGGTTTACTTGTCGCAAATCACATATTTTCTAGTTTCTATCATAATGTATTTACATTACTACAACTCGCATGTTCTGTCATAGCCACATCCATTACTACAATTATGAAATTTGATATTATTCGCGTACTGTGGCCTTATATCCGTGACTCACGTTGTTGTAACTCCGCTTGTAACTACACTTTTTATTGTTTGGTTTATGGTAATTTCCATCAGATTGACATTGAACGAATAGACACTTAATTTTCCACATAATATAATAACTTAATCATACTTGAGAAATTCACCAATAGGTCATAGTACATATTTCTATTTTCCACAAAAGTGATGTTTTTTTTGTTTTTTTTTTCCGCGAGTGTGATTTCAATTTCCATAAGTGCGATTTATATTCCAGCAAGTGTGATTTCAGTTTCTGTAAGTGTGATTTATGTTATCACAAGTATGATTTTGATTTCCACAAGTAAGATTTCAATTCCTATAAGAGTGTTGTAATTCCTACAAAAACAATTTAGTCTTTTGTATAATTTGTTAACTTAATTAAGTACTGTGAGCATTCAAATTATGACATTAAAATTTCTACAATGCCATAGTCCAACAACACTCTTCTTGGATATATTGTGCATGACATTTGGCAAGTTTCATACGAGCCTCATATGGATACATTAAATGTATAAATCTTAATTTTCTTGCTAAATTAGTTAGAAAGTAATTGGAAAGTCCGCTATTTTTTGTGTTGTTGTCGGGGAACTGTCAAAAGAAGATAGTTTCATCTAGTTGTGTGGATATTTTTTTTCTTCATTCTCCTAGAATAGATGTTGTGATTCCTTTTCAGTAATTTATAGGATGTTTTTCTAATTTTTTTTTTGGCCAAAAGTAGATACCAACAACATATATTTATTATCTCTTCCAAAAACCCTTAAAAACTAAGAGTGTGGGTCAATCACAAACAAAGAAGGAACACCAAAAAGCAAACTAATTATCACCTACTGCCATTCTCTTTCCAAGCAGAAGCCTGAGTCATTCCCTTAGGAATTAGAGACTATACAAGTGTATTTTCATTCTGACAACCCATTATCCAAGGAATAGATCCATGAGCAATATTGTTTAGAAGAGTTCCTCTTTTCTAAGGAACCTTGGGAAGCATAGGATAAACCTCAAGAAGAAATGGCTCATGATTTTGTTAAGGAGGAACCCATGACCTCCGGGTTCTGAATCAAATAAATAAATGAAGAAACCAATATGAAGAACATTCCTCACTCAATGATTCCAAACATTCATGGGATATCCAAGGAAGATCCTAATACCTTCGTCTTCAAGTTCAACGTACTTTGCAGAAGCTATGACTATGTGACAGACACCCATAAATTGAATTTATTTACCACCAAACTTAAGAGCATTGTGTTACGGTGGTTCATGGGCCCCAGAAAGGAAAACAATTGGTCATGTGACCAAATGAAAAAGAAATTTATATAAAAATACCAAGACTACTGCAAGGATAAGGAAATAAGGGAGGAAGTTTTCAATATGATGTAGCACAAAGGTGATACATTGGAAGACTATGTCGAGTGATTAACCTATAACCTGCAAAGGGAAAAATAAGGGGACCTGGCTCCTGAAATGCGACGTGTATTATTTTTTAGAGGAGTCTAAGATGATTGTATGGAACTCATCAACCTTATGGGTGAGGGAGATGTCTCTTAGTTAGAATACAATATTATCTTGGAACATTTTTGTAAGTATTCCAGAGGCACATATGAAACAAGAAAATGGCCAAGAGATATTATGGAAAGGATAGGAAGGACTGTCATAAGTGAAGTAACAAGGGAAGAAATTAGGAACATGATATAGAAACTCAAAAATGACATACTCAACTCCCTAATATCTAGATTGGATATATTGTAGACAAAGAATAAGAAGGAAGAAATAGAATGAGCATTGGCCATATTTTTCCTGAGGTGCAGAATGAAGCATCCAAAATGAGAGTGTATGTTGGATTAGAAAAAAATATGTGGAATATTTAGTAAAGATCACACTACACATAACTACCCATCCTTTCCTAAACTTAAGGCCATCTATCAGAAAACAAAGGAGCCAGAATAGATGTGCTACATATCTCAAAAGGGACCTTACAGCCTAAACCTGAAGGTATGATCCTAGACCAATCATTATATTTCGATTCATATTGGAATAATCCTCCTATCCAACATGCTTATCAACCATGGGGTATTCAAACTCAACAATGGGTAGCCCCTCCTAGTTATCTATGGAAACAAGAATGGAGAAATCCCACCTACGGAGGACCACAAAAACCTATGACACAACCACCCATGCAACTTCTTCCGCCACCCCAAAAGTAGGCATATACATCCACCCCTCCCAGACCACAAATCCATACACAACCCATGCTTACCCCAAATAATGGGAGGCCATTACAACTAGCGCAAGCTATTGGAATTGCGACCTACCTGACTTGTTCCATCTCTTCCCAGGACTATAACGATATTCACCCTAGATTTGGGAAGACCCTGGCCAAGTAACAACCTCACATTAGAATCGGAGATATAAATGAGGAAGTCCCAAGTGAAGAATAGAAACATTAAAAAACTAAGGAACCTTCAAAAATTGAAAATACCCACCCTATCCTTTGGGACCCACCCTATCCTGAAAGGATAAATCAAGACAAACCTTCCACACAACCTGAGTTTGATTTCTTAGGAGAAATCAAGAATGTGTGTGAGTCAAAATACCCTTATTCCAAGACATTATGGATTTACCAATTTATTCAAAAGTAGTATGGGAACTTTCTTTTACGAAGCCTGGCAAAAAATTAAAGGATCCCCAAACGGTTCATGTCACGGGAAAACTATCAGACCTAATGATGGGAAGATTTCTTGCCACTAAGTATTTTGACCCTAGAAGTCTATTTGTTAATGTGAAAATCTATAATACACTTATCAATAACACACTAATTGGATTAGAGGCCACCATCAACATTATGACACACAATACCATGCAATCCTTAGGACTTACAAGCCTTAGCGCAACCCCCATTGTACATCAACTTGCTTATATATCCACCTTTAAACCAGAATGGATTCTAGAATATGTAGTTATATTTTCATATTCATGGGAGTATCCCATTTCCTTCATGGTCCTACATCCTAATATGTATTTGTTAGGGTATCCTCTAATCCTGGGACAACCACAGTTGGCCACGAATGATTCTTATATCAGTTGTCACTCAGAAAACATGACTATTTCCCATGGGAATTCCACCAAAACATTAACTCTTTACCGTCCAGCCAAACCCACTCTTGATATAGAAACACCACTTTGGGTTGATGGATAAGAAAGTGATGAAGAAGGTGAATCCCATCAATTACTATCCATATATCAATATATAGAAATAAGATATAAAATGGAGGATGACGAAATCAATTTTTTTATAGCCTCCTCTTCTTCTTTAGAAAACAAACATCTTCTTGACCATTTCATGAAACCCAAAAATAATATTTTTTTATCCTCCAAAATAATCTCACCCATTGATCATGACCTCGTATAAGAAAAATACCAAGGAACCCTCATAGAAACTATAGCAATTATTCCTAGGAAAATGTTGAAAATCAACCAAGGACTGACTGAACAACAGAAAGAGCGATTAGTTCAAGTGCTATGGAAGCATAGTGATGCCTTCACCTAGGATTACTCTGAAATGAAGGGAATCCACCCTAACCTATGTACACATAATATATATATTAAGGAAGGAATCTGACCCATTCATCAACCTCAACATCATATGAGCTCAACCATGGAAGACATACCATAGAATATCTACAAAAATTGCTTACGACTAATTTTATATATCCTATTTTTGATAGCCAGTGGGTTTCCTCTCTTGTAATGGTATCAAATAAAAATGGTAAATGGAGAATTTGCATAGATTATCAAGAATTGAATAAATAAACACATAAATACCACTTCCTGTTACCATTTATCAACCAGGTCTTAGACACACTCATAGGGAAGAAGTATTTATCTTTCGTCAATGACTTCAGTGGATACAAATAGATTCAAATTTCCCCTAAAGATCAAGAGAAAACAACGTTGACCTATCCTTGGGGGACATTCTCATACTGTGTTCTACCATTTGGATTATGCAACACCCCTACCATATTTTAGAGATTCATTATAGGCATATTGTTAGGGACCTAACCTACCTAACCCATCAAGTGGGTAGAATAATATATTTCCATGTAATAAAGGTCAATATTAATAAGGCCTAGAAATAAGGAGGAATAAGTCAAATGTAAGAAGACCTAATAGAAGCTTTCACTTCTAGAAGGATATTCCTCTAGATTGTTCTTTTGGATAGATAGATTTAGTATAAATAGTAATAGAGGGTATTGTTGAGGTGTCCTAAATCCCTTTAACTCAAAAACAGGAACCAAACCTGCCACTAAGGCCCAATTAGAATTTGCAACATTTAATAGTGGAATGGTTCTCTAGATCTTGCGATCCGACCAAAATAATTGATCGGCTTTACATTCTCTTGCGAATGATTTCTCCTTTAGTTCAGACACTCTCTTTTTTCTGTTTTCTCTTAGGTGGGACTGGTATAAGATAAAGCCAGTATAAACCAACTAAGTGAAAAAGTGGGAACAAACTTAACTGCTGGAGAAGAAGATGAGCTTGGGATAACCCTTTCACTCTAGCATGTAGACATTGATTTTCTACTACAGGCCTAGTACTAATACGTTAACTGTGTGGGTATTCCAATTACTAACTGAGATAAAATTTATCAGAAGAAAACATGCATGCGATAAGCGACGGCAAGTAAAATAATTCACTCAACTCTAATCATCAATCACATAATAACACAATGATTTATTTTCATCATTAAAGACAAGAACTGTAAAATATTGAATCAGATAACTTTTCAATAGATTTAGTAGCTCCTACTCATTAAAACATCCATTCATGAGACGAAATAAGAAATAATTCTTCTCCCTGTCCAATCATACATGCATTTGATGAAAAACACAAACTTCTCTCTGGTCCCAAAAGGGACTTCTCAATTAAAGGCAACTCCGAAATAGTTCTTAACAAAACCAAAAAATGAGGGTATTTGAACCAACCATTGACCCTTTCTAATAGGCCGATCCTCCTATTTATAACATACTATTAACTAAAAATAACTACTAAAGTGCAACTAAGTTAAAAAAAAACTGACCACATGGTGCTTTCTTCTATCAGTCTTTCTAAAAGGCATCTTAGGATCTCACTTAAGTGGGTGACTCTTCTCGTACTCTGGCCACTTGATGAAGAGATCCTCACATGTGTTGGAATATGAGAATATATGTTATTCCATTGGGGCCAAGTGAATCTCTCTTATCTCTACTGCTTGTTCTCGATACTTGACTATTCTAGCACTTAACTATTGCAACCTAGCATGGGCTTTGATTGGGTGCTCCATGAACTGTCGCACCTGAACTGGAGCCATATCTGTCACCTTTTTTATTTCCTCGATCCATGATGAGTCTTGTTCGGAGTGAGTCTTGACTATGTCGCACAAGTCAAAAAATTCATCAGGTATTCCAAACTCAGGGAAGTCAATGTCTTTCATTACTCGGTTTATCTTGATCCAACTTTTCTCACACTTGGCCCATTTTTCTTGTATTTCCCGATGAGATTCCAGGGCCATTTTTTCCCAATACTCGATTGATTTCTTTATGTGATCAAGTCTTCTCTCTTTTAACACCTGAATTCCATGCTCTTCTGTATCTTGACCCTGTTGGACCGCACTGATATAGCCGACGCTTTCCACAACTTGTTGTGATTTCTCGTACCACCTCTCCATATATTTGCAAGTCGTAAGTGCCATGTGGGTGTCTTCCTGAAGCTCGGATATCCTTGAGGTGAATAGGTGTTTCTCATCTGTAAATTTGTTGTAGGCCTCCTGGAATTCTCTCCTTAGTAACACCGTGACCTATGTGGTGTCCTGGTAGTATTTCGCGAAGTGATGCAAATGTTTCAATTCCTTCATAGAAGCGACCAGTTCCTTTTCATCTCTTTTAGCTCTGTCCAGGGTGACATATGTGATTTCCATCCTTGCATCGATTAGTATGGATGTCTTAGCATGATCTGTGTTGATCAAGTTTTCCTCCATGGTGATGAGGATGGACCAATCTAAAGTTCTCCTCCTCTTTTTGGTAGTTCTCTAGATGATATATTTTTTCTTCTAGTCATAAGCGATGGCATGTATGTCAGCTACTTCATCCATGGGTTTAGGGATTTGTTGATCTCCCCAGGTGAGTGTATTCCATAGACTCCCAATGGTATATACTTGTTCAAGACTGGGTTCTTGAACTTCCTCCTTGTGTTCTGAAGGCCCAGATTTTATTTGTCGTTTATCGGGGAGTTTAATAATGATTGAAATTGAGGCATTGGGGTTAGGCTCCGTACTTAATTGATCATCGGTCATTGAGACATTGATTTCCTACTATGTAGTGTCTTCCTCTTGTTCACCCAACACTGGCCTGTTTTTCAGACTGTATGCTTGGATCTCCAATGCATTAGGCAGCTCATTGTCTAAGACACTCTTGATTTCTTGTTCATTCTGTGGAAGACCCTGAATTTGAGCATCGGGAGTTGAGCAAGACATCTTCTCTATATATTTTTCCTCTTTGATCTATACGTGGTTCACTAGGGATACCTTCGATCTCTCTTCGTCATCATAAATGTTTATCAATTCACTTAGGGGGTTTTGTGCACTTGTTCTCCCTGATGTTCCAACTATCTTCGGCTGAGTCAAAACACCTGTCAGTGATTCGGTCAGTGGCGCTGTGAATTCAAGGTCATCTAACCTGGTAATTTCATCAATGCCTATTAATTCAGGGTCGCTTGGCCTCATCTAGCTTCCATATGGGTTATTGGCATGAGACCCTGTCATTCCCATGAGATCTAGGTCATCTTCTAGCTAATCAATTATTTTTTGTGCCTATTTTATCATGAGAAACCCTCTCTCATGTGTGTCATGAGTTATAGGGAAACCTTTGTCTTGCACTGGGGCTAACAGGGGGATTTATGTTGCTTTTGCCACTATCATTTATTCCCTGGCCCTGAGGTCCCCTTGAGAGGATTTGTCTAATATTTTATTATGTTCATCCAAGCTCATGGTTCTGAACCTGGTCATTTTTGGGTTAGACATCCTTTCCACCACCTCGTCCCAGTCTTGGTCATTTTCTGTGAAGACTTCATCTTCAAATTTATCATGGGCATATTGCCAACATGACGACACTTGCAAGGCCTGTTTCAAGACTAGAGCCTTTGGGTCATGTTTGCAAAATCGGTTGGTCTAGAATATGAACTCTAATTGGATCAACCCTTTCTGTTTATCTTGAGCAATGTCCTTCACCATGTATAAGCCTACATTGAAACCATAAGGTATGAACACACTTTTCTTGTCCTTGAACAGAGTGGTGTTGTAGCCTTGCAGGATGGTCTGGTAGCATATCTACCCCACTACAAGTCGACCAACGACATGTGTTGGTAGAATATGTGGTGCTTTGGTGTCCCCAAACACCCTAATGTATGTTTCTCACTCATCCAAGCACCATTGGCCTACCTTTGATATAATCTTTTTGGTCACATTTGACAGTCTCGGGCATTCTTTCTTGAAAAGAATGAAATAAATATGTGCATTGAATTCATCGTAAATATGGGAGTAAGAATTCTTGTACCTGTTCTCTCATAGGATTCTAAAATATACATGGACAGAGAGTTCTGCAACGTGCTAGCTCAGGTTCATGCCAACAAATATGCTTCTGGCACACATGAGATCCCGTAAGTATGAAGAAGTGTAGAAGGCTGATGTCTCTCTTTCATTTGGTTTCTGAGATTGGTGTATGTAGATGCTCATTTGTTTGTAAATGATGGATCCCCAGTTGAATTTGCTCCTGGAAATGGCCACTGTGTAAGCTAGAGGCATCCATGCCTCCAAAAATCTGGAGCATTCCTTTTCCCGATACAATCGGCATATTAGAGGCATCAGGTAGATGTACGACTGGCTTAAGTTGGTCATCTGGTAGCACTTGGTTTTCCGGTTGGTGTAATTCCTATATTCTCTCCACCATGAGGCCATCAATTAGCTGGCATCGTGGCACTCATAGAATTTCACAATGAAATCTGTATTCAGCTGCTCCTTGGGGTCTCAAAGTTTGTAATAGTTTTGGACCTCCACTGGAAGGAATACTCTGACACACCCACCATTGTCGTCGTTAATCAAACATTTTTGTCTGTCCGTGTGGTAAATGAGCCACTTCAGGATTTCTATGCAGTGGAACGCTGGAGTCCTTCTTGCTACCCTGTGTAGGTACGATCGTCAGATATTCAGAAAAACTTCATCGTCGGGCTTTCTCATATCTGGGTCACTATGAGGGATATATTCCAGGAATTCCTCTTGACTGATCCTTTTGAAGAGTTCTCCCCAATGTGGGAGTTCTTCCTTAGTCCCTATGCTGGCATTTATGTCTCCAAAGGCCAAAGGTTGGTTGAAAACCTTCTTTGTATATGTCTTAATAACTGGTTTCGGCCTCAGAGTAAATTCTAATTGTTTTGCGGCCCCTAGAGGGGAGCCCTTTCCTACCTCTAGTTCTTTTAGCTTCGACACCCTCGGTGATCACCTAGTGGTTGGATTTCTTGGAGGCATTATTCCTGTGAAGCTTGCTAAACTTGGTTATTTGATACTCACGAGATCTCTGCAGCTTTCGACTTGCTCGTCTAACTTCTCCATATGCTCTGAAACTTATTTTCACGCATAATGGTTTCATTTACAATGGATCAAGAGAATTTAAACCAGTGAAAAAATTACCATGTCATATCAACCATTTAATTCGGGTGATGAGTGGAATTCAAGCAAAATATTACGTCAAATCTCTGCAACTTGAATTCATTGTGGGTTGACGACGGAAGCACGGAGGGTGATGTGGTCTATTGGTAATTTCAAATGGTTGTTTTGATTCGCACACGAAATAGAAACAAATGGAGGATTTTGAATTAATTAGTCCCTTAAATGCTCTGAATCTAATTGTATCTAGCACTAAAACATCCCATCGTGTTGCTTTCTCAATGGGTGGATCGGGGATCGAGGATGCACTATGATTGTTTTTGTCAATGTCCCTCACAAAATATTTGATGTCGATCAATCTCATCGTATAATGATGACATAGTAGAACTGACTCGGAGGTGTGACTTTGACCTATGGAGCCAAAAATGACTCGGGATAAAACTAGACCATATGGTTCTCAAATCTAGAAAATACATGTGGCGTTGAAGATAGGTGGCTTAATATGTGTGTATTAATCATAGTTGGGGTTTTCATTAAGTCATTAGGTTTAAAACATACCTTAAAGTGTCGATGCTGAAAAGTATCTCGGATCGGTGATCGATGATACTTATTACATGTTTTCCTATGGGTTAGCTTCCTTGAGAAATTCCTGATGTTAAAGAGCATCGAGAATCGAAGATCAAGGAAAACTCTTTAGTGTGGTCAGAATGTTCGTCACGATTCGGTCTTCTCTGATTTTGACAAGTGTGTCGGGTATCGGCTATCGGTGAAATAGTTTCCTTCTTATTTAACGTTTAATCCCTTCACCTTTTATCGATGTCGAAGGGAATTGGCTGTCGGTGATGTCTGTATGTGAGAATTGTCATGAAACAAAACTTCCTTTATCTGATACTGGTGAAGATCGACGCTCGACAACTGAGGTTTTTCCAGTGATTCTTTTTCACCTCTTGATTCCTTCCAATGTTGAATCTTGAGTGCGTCAGGTGAAGTGTTAATGCTCTTTAATTCATGGGATTTCATAAAGTTAGACAAACCTGAATAGATAATAAGAGTCAAGAGAAAAATCAAAGACAAAAAATTTCTCAAAAGGAAATCGAATTCAGACGGTGCAAAGATCAAGTGGTACCCCAAAAGTGAAAAATTGACATAGGATTTTTAGGGTGTGTTGAGTGCTCAAAAGATGGTGAATTACTGGGTGAAAGTAGAGAATTTTTTCCTTCCTCAGGCTCGACTGATGCAAAATATGTTTAGGAACTTAACTAGTGTTCATCAGAGCTTGTTTTACCCTTGCATTTGGAATTTCCCCGGTTGACGCATTTGGGCCTTCTTGTGGGTTTTTTAACATTTATTTTGCCTTATTTTCCTATAACCTTGACTCACACCCCCTTTTGAAAAGATTCTAGTAAATAATTCAATAGCACTAGGCATTTTAGTGACCCTTATTCATTTTCTACAGTGTTGCTCCGCTACCAGCGACTGTCCATAGCCTTGGTGAAGTCACCCCGACGTCATATACCTTGCTCTATTTCCAACGAGCATCCATAGCCTCGATGAAGATATATGTATACCCTCTCCTAATGTGCGCTCATTTGATATAGTTGGCTTTTATTTCGTCATAATTCCCTGGGCGAGCGGGAGAGGAGGACGTCTCTTATTTGCAAAAAATGAGATGGTTAAGGTGAAACTCACTTGTTTTGTTTCTGAGGTGCATGTAGTCTTTCCATATTATAATATTTCCCTTAATTTTTTACCAGGACACTAATCAAACACTTCCTCATTTCTCCAAAGTTGTTCATCTGCACATGCTTAAATAGAGAATCCCTTGAAACAACCACATGTTCCTCAACGTTTCTTGTCTTCGTATGTGAGCGATGAGTTAGGAACAAAGTTATCTATGTCGCATGATTTGAGGTCAACCATCATCTTGCTAAACCTAATATTTCAAAAGTTCAGAATCACAATCGCAAAATATAAAACAAAAATGTATAAATGCAAAAGATACATCGATGCATCTAAAATAAACACAGAAGATACATTATTTTTTTATTTTTTTTAATGAAAATATTGTTTTAGGGCTTGGCCATTCACTAGGAGAGTGTCAGGTTCCCCCCTTATATTTTGTAGTCGATATGTGCCTGACTCAATATTCTTGGCCACCTAGAAAGGTCTTAGCCATAGATTCTGAAGCTTAGAATGTTTTCCTTTAGGCTCATTTTCTCTGTCCCACATTAGTACAAAGTCTCCTACTTCAAAATTCTTCTCGTTATCCTTATGCTTATTAAACCACCTTTTAACTATCTGCTGGTGGGATATGAACTTTGATTTATCCTTCTCTCTTTATTCTTCTAACATGAGTAGGATGTTAATTGTTTGTTGTAATATTGATGAGGGATGCCCTCTGGACTCTTGAGCAAGTTGAAGAGATGGAAGATATAGCCCGTTTGTGAGAATGGATTCATGTCTGTATACTAGAAAGTATGGGGAATTCCCTATAGCCTCCTTGGGTGTGAATCTGGCAGCCCATAAATCATTATGAAGTGAATTATGCCAATTTCTCTGGTTGTCTGCAGTTGTTTTCTTTAATATTCTTACTAGGTTCTTATTATTTGATTCTGCAACTTCGTTTCCCTGTGGATAATAGTTTACAAAGTATCTAATTATGACTCCTTTTTCTAGAGAAAAATCCGTTAATAAGGTGGAATAAAAGTAAGATGAATTATCAAAAACAAGGACAAAAGGGACATCGAACCTTGTGATTAGTTGTTGTTCTATGAATTCGATTATTGCCTTCTTGTTTGCATGAGTTAGAGGGATGGCCTCTGCCCATTTTGTGAAATAATTAGTGGCGGTAAGTATGTACTTATGTTGTTTTTAAGAACTTGGTGTAATTTATCATATGATATATAACCCACATTGCTCAAAAGGCCTAGAAACAACCACCGATTGGAGTGGGACAACTACTCTCCTCTCCCTTTCGACACTTATTTGACAAATCTTATAGTTTCTAGTGTATGTGTGAGCATATTTGAATAGATTAGGAAAGTAACAGCCATATCTCAATATCTTATGAGTTGTGGTGTTTCCTTCAAAATGTCCATCGACAGGACCATCATGGAGTTCTTTCAGAACTTTGACTACATCTTCACATTCGAGACATCTTATAAGTACTCCATCATAATTCACCCAGAAGAGTACCGAATTTATGAGGATATATTGCGTGGATTTTAACCTAAGAGATCTCCTTTCCCTAGGGTTTAGGTTTTCTCGGCACGTCCCATGATGCATGAGATAGGTCAGTTTCTCATACCAAGACTCTTTCCCTGGGGAGATGTATGAAGCTTCACTACACCACAATGCCAATTCCTTCTCACATACGGGGTCATCATTTACTTGGTCCTACACTTCAACTTCTAGTTTGCATAACCCTTGTACCTTGACCAGTTTAGTGGGTTTTATATCTAGGTAAAATTCTTGGACTACTTCCATGCAATTTTCTCTTCTTTCCCCCATCTCCTGTTGAGTAAATAGGGATTAGACTGCAGGGTGAGGCATGATGAATTTGGTATGGTTCTTGAGGATGTAAGATATGAAATGTTTTACTGCCTTGTATATCGCATGGGCTTGCTCATATATAGAAGGGTAATTTAGTTCATCCCCTTGGAGATTAGTGCTCATGAATGACGTCGAGGCCTCATTATTGTCATCATCCTTCTGAGTTAATACTGCAGCTAACAATTGGTCGGAGGCAAAAGTATAGAGGAAGAAATCTTTGTTGAAATTGGGGCTTTGCAATACTGGGGCTTGAGATATTGTAGTCTTAATACTACTGAAAGCCTTATTTCGCTCATCATCCCACTTAAACTCACCATCTTTATTGATCATTTTTTTTAGGGGTTTGATAGTTTCCGCGAAATCAGCGATGAATTTCCTCAAAATGTTTATTTTCTCGAAGAATGATTGCATAGCCTTTTTGTTGTGGGGTAATGAAAGATGAGCTATAGCCTTAATCCTTTATGGATCTATGTGAATGCCTTCTTGAGAAATAATGTGGCCTAACAACTTATCTTCCTCAACACCGAAAATATTTTTCTTAGGGTTTAAGTATATACAGTATTTCCTACACCTTTCAAAAATATGGGTTAAATGTTGGATGTGATCTTCTTTTCTCTTTGAATACACAGTCACGTCATCCAAATAGACTACTATACACTTGTTTATCAGTCCCCGAAATGCTACATCCATGGCCCTTTGGAAGGTCACTCCTGCATTGATCAACCCAAAGGGCATGTATTTGTAAGTGAAGGTTCCCCACTTGGTTTGGAAGGTGGTTTTCAAGAAGTATTCTTCTGAAACTAGAAGTTGGTTGAAAACTGAGAAACCGTCGAGCAAGGAGAAAATTTTAGAGCCAGACACGGTCTGCAGGAGTTTCTGCATTGGTGGGACTGGGTAGTTTTCCTTTACTAAAGCTCTGTTGAGATTTCTGAAATATACACATAGGTGGATCTCCCCAGACATTTTCCTTACAGGGACCAAATTTCCTACCCATGCAGAGTGTCTGTTCTGGAAGATAATTTTGGTGTCTAATTATTTCTTTAACTCTTGACACATGAGAGGATCCACGGATGGGTGGTACTTCCAGAGCTTCTGTTGGAAGGGTTTTACTTCAATATTTAAAGGGATAGTGTGTTGAATGATATGAGTATCATTTGTTTTCAGACTCGGTAAGACCAAGCAAAGACATATTGGTAATGTTGGAAAAGTTTGATATAGTCCTTCCTTTCCTCTTTAGATATTGTCTTGTCTACGTTTACGTTTTTTGGGTTTTACAGGGTTTCAATATTTATAGTTTCATGCATGAGATAGGAACTACCAGTCTTTGCGTTTTTTGACCCTTTAAATCTTTCCTTTAGGTCAAAAAGGTTTTCTAAATTGGATATTCCATTCGGTATCGTTTGAGACTTCAATTTATCAGTCGGTTGATCTGTATGAGGGTCGGTTTCTGTTGATTGTTCATGGAATACTTCATCATCAATAGCCAATTATTTGAAGTTATCTTGGTTATTCAAAACTTTTATGATTTGTTCATCTCATTCAAATACCTTCCAATTAGAAATATTGTTGGGCACCGATGGTTTGTAGATAAATTTCACCATAAATTGAGAGGCTTCATAATCTTCTAGAGGTGATAGCCTTGAAGCAACGGTGGCCAGGGAATCAAAAAGAGTGTTCTTTACTATGGGTATCATTGTAATGTTGAAAGATTCAAAATACTATGTTACCATGTGTACTTCCTATTGGAAATACTTCAAGTGCAGAGAATTGCAATGTATGGTTTTCCTTACTTGTCTAACGATGATTTCAAAATCTCCGAAAACCTTCAATTCTTTGATGTTTAAGTCTGCGGTTTTCTTTAGTCCCTGTACTAGAGATTCATACTTGGCGATGCTGATTTTTCATTCAAACTCTAGTCTACAAGAGAGGAAATGTCATTTAACTTTTGGATCAATGAGGATGCACTCTACCCCAGACCCTTCTTGTGATTTAGATCCATCAAAGTATAAGGTCAAAACATGTGGGAAAAATCTATCATCTTCCTCTTTCTTGTCACTTTCCTCTTTTCCTCTTGTTTGTTTTGTGATTTCTAATGCAAGTTCTTGGTAGAAGAGGGTTTCCTTCGTCATCGTCGACAATTCCTCTCAAAAAATCATTTCATAGTTTTGAGTAAGAGGGACATTAGATGAGAGAGGGGAGAAGTTACCGAAGTAGGAATGACAAAAATAATTGTTTAGCATAGGGAAATCTGTCGATGAGGACTCATTTAGGTTTTCTAAGTCAGTGATAGTATGTTTTAGATATATTTCCTTATCAATTCGGATCATATTTGTGTGTCCCTTTAATGGTAGAAAAAGGTGTTTCCAGTTTGTACTAAAGTATCTATTTAACTTCTCAAACCAATCTCGAGTTAATAAAAATGCATAAGCTTCTAGGATATCTACTACAATGATGTCAATCACTTGCAAAAAATTTAGGATGTGTCGTTATTCTGATCATTACATCTTTGAGTTCTCCCATGACATTCACCTGGGTTATATCTAGTTGTATCACATGTTTGTCACTTTTCAGAGGGACTGCATTTAATTTTTTGCAAATAGACAGTGGCATAACATTAGAAGATGCTCTTGAATCGACCAAACAGTTATGGAGGTTTTTGTTGAATACTTCAAACGTTAAAAGGAACGGTGGGACAAAAGGTTTTCCCTTCTTATCCTCAAAGAAGGCATTCACAGTTGGTTTATTCCTTGGGTTTGTGGGAGTTAGACTTTCCCCTTGGTCATTGCTTGTTTTAGGATTTTCTACTGACTTTAAAGATTGTAACATAAAGTCCTTTTGCAGAGGGATTATACATATGTCCATAACTGATATATTAGCCTTCAACTTCTTCAAATATTCTACTATTGTAATCCATCTTGGGCGATTATCATGTATGGATGTTTATAGGGTTTCTGCGGGGAGCAAAAGGTTCTTTCTGGTGATCGGGAGCTAGTCTCCCTCCCGAAATTTGGGTCATAGTAATGTTGTTTGTGACAGGCTGACCCCTACTTCGTGTTTTTATAACCAAGGCTTATGCGAGTGGTTCTTGAACCTCAAACTGGTCATCAGAAGGTATAGCTAGGTCAAGATCCCATATCAACATGGTTGTTTCTTCTGGTGGAGAAATGTCTTCCTGATCAGAAATATCCATACTAGAGCTGCTTGATTGTTTGGTCATGGAGACTTCATATAGAAATTAGTTGGACATCAAATTCATGGCATGCACCCATTGAGGGCAGTCTCTTTCAGGGTGATTCTCTTGGTGATAGTTGCAGAAAGAGTCAGATGCTACATTTCCCAGATCGATGTTTAGGTTGGTTGGGGGAGGTTCAATTTCTTTGAATAGTGGATTCCTTTTTAAAAAAGGCTTATAGGGCATCTAGCCTTGGTTTCTCTCTCCTTCACTTCTCTTCATGTCTATGATTTCGTTTGATATCTTTTTGACCATGCATTGTAGGTCCTCTATGTCCCCACCTCCCTTTTCAAGAGCTTGTTTTGTTTGTTTCCCTAAGGGTCTAGTCAACAATAGTCCTCTCATGGGAGGATTTTGAACTTATTTCTTAAATAAGGAGACCTGGCCTTCTTTAAATCCCTTCATTTGGAACTCTATGGTTTTGGCTTCTTCAAAATTCTTAGCTAGGGTTGGTTTGGTAGCCCTCTTCACGAACATGGAAATAGAAGCTGGGAGAACATTAGCGTATACTTCGATTTGCAATTCCTGAGTGGGTTTAGCCTTGGGATAGAATTTATTTAATATGGTGGTGAATATTTGATTAAAGTCTTTGACCCTTTCCTTCGAACTCATGGTGGCAGTGAACAATTCAGCCATCAAAGATCTTGTAGTAGTTTCTTCTACAAGTTTATCTAGAAATTCCTTTTAAAACTTTGTCCAACTAATTATGGATCCTATAGGTAAGTTAAAATACCACTTAGAGGATGAATTATGAAAACTGTAGGGGAAAAGCCTGCAAACTACATCTTCATGTTGGAAATTCATGACTCTGATAGCTAGTATGAATTTCTTAATATGGTCTTCAGGAAATCCTGAGGTGTCGGGGAAGGTTATGTACTCATCCAGGGATGGCCATAGCATCTATGGAAAACCAAGGTTGATTATTACGAGGTTGGTTTCCCCTTTATTCATCATGGTCATGGTTATCTTCCATGTCTTCATATCCTGAGTCGAACCCTTCTTCTTCCTAAAACTTGTTGGTATCAGAGAAGTTATCGGATGGTGTATCAGGGATTATATTAAGAGGATGTCTAATTTTGGTGAGGGATAAATCTATTAGGTCTTCTATTGTGTGCACGAAAACCTGGTCTGGGGATTCAACCACTTGTCTTCTTATTTGTTTTCTTCGAGGAAGTAATGGAGCTAAGGGAAAGACACCGATCTGTCGGGCGTATGCTCTTGTGATTCTTCTGAATTGATTCAATTCCTCGTGAGGAAGAGCATAAGGTATATTAGGGAATATGTGTTATTCCTCGGGATGGGGTGAGTTACTCATTTTAGGAGTACTCAATGTGTGTGGGTTGTCTTGGGAATGACTAGACATGCATGTGGGTTGTTTTGAATCTACAGGCTGTCTGAAATATTATGTGAAATATATATTCAACCATGCATTCTTCAGGCCCTCCTTCTAGTGCCAATTTTGTTGAGGGATCCTAAATCCATTTAACTCAATAGTAGGAACCAAACCTACCATCGAGGCCCAATTAGAGTCTGCATTGTTTAATACTGGAATGGTTCTCCAGATCTTGCGATCAGGCCAAAATAATCCATGGGATTTACATTCTCTTGTGAAGGCTTTCTACTTCAGTTCAAAAATTCTCCTTTTTGTGTTTTTTGTTAGTGTAAGTTTTAAACCTGTGAAGTAAAGCAGTGCATATAGATTCTTAAGAAAAACATAATTTAATCAATGGCTCATTCACATAGTACTCAAATATTTATATCGGAAACCCTCAACCGGGAAAACCTTTCTTATATTCATGATATCAAATATCACCATTCACTATATGATATATATAAAATGTTTTTAGGTATTCCATAGATACCAAAACCCTAATCCCTTAATCTAAGATTAATTTACAAAACCGCTAAAAATACCAAAAAATACCCCCCAAAAAAATTTGAGGCATTGCCTTGGGCTACTGCCCATTGTCAAATGTTGCATGTAACTAGGGGGGGGGGGCATACCTGACCCCCCTTGAGACCCCCATAGGAAATCGCCCGACGCACACGACACAAAGAGAACTACTAGAGGGATCATCATATGCAGTTGTCATATCTTACGCATCCACACACACACATGCAAAGAATATAACACCTACCCAACATTCTCCGACTTGTTGTTTTCTTTGCATCCAGCGGTCCAGTGGATTATATAGTCAACAATCCAGGGAAACAATGCCCATTGTTACTCTACACCAGGAGAAATTTTCTGTGCTCATAGACTTTGTCAATGAATCTGCAACATTCTTCAAAGTGTCAACCTTTTCCAGCAACACCTTCTTTTCCTCAACCATGTCTCTCACCAAGTGATACTGAACATCAATATGCTTTGTCTTCGAATGATAATCTGGGTTCTTTTCCAGGAACATTGCACTCTGATTGTCACCATCTAATCTCATTGCTTTTTGTACCAACCTAGTACCTGAACACAATCTTTGTAACCATACTGCTTCCTTGCTTGCATGAGTGGCTGCCATGTATTCAACTTCTGTAGTTGAGAGTGCCACCAGAACCTGTCTTTTGCTCATCCAACTAATTTCTCCTCCAAATAGGTTAAACACATACCCACTTGTAGATCTTCTACAATCTAGATCTCCATCCCAGTCTGCATCAACAAAGCCATGTATGTCCACCACTCTTTCCAATCATGATCTTCCTTGGTAGAACAATCCATAATTGGTAGTGCCACGCAAATACCTGAAGATCCTCTTTACTGCTGTCCAATGATCCTTCCCTGGTTTTGACATATACCTGCTCAAAAATCCCACTACATGTGCAATGTCTGATCTAGTAAAGACCATTGCATACATCAAAGTACCAATTGCACTCGCATATGGAACATGGGACATGTCCTCTTGTTCTTCCTGTGTCTTGGGACACTGATATGCAGATAAATTTACACCTATAGGAATAGGAACCTTGACCGGTTTACTTCCATGAATATTAAACCTCTGTAGTATCATCTCAACATATTTTCTTTGATTCAACCAAAGTTTCCAGTTTGCACGATCTCTTTTAATTTCCATTCCCAGAATGAAGTTAGCAGCACCGAGATCCTTGATGTCAAATTTGGAGGATAGCTGTGATTTCACCTCCTTGATAACATCCATGTTATTTCCTACCAACAACATGTCATCAACATACAACACTACATAAATGAAATGATTACCATCCTTCTTGGAATATACACAGTGATCATCCCTGCTTCTTACAAATCCCAATCCAAGGTTGTATGTGTCAAACTTTTCGTACCACATCCTAGGTGATTGCTTCAGACCATATAGTGACTTCTTTAGCTTACATACCAACTCTTTCTTTTCCTTCAGTATAAATCCTTCTAGATACTTCATGTAGATTTCTTGTTCCAGATCCCCATGTATGAATGTTATCTTCACATCCATCTATTCCACTTCAAGATCAAAAGTAGCAACAATAGATAAAATAAATCTAATAGAAGTTAACTGAACAACAGGAGAAAAAATCTCACCAGAGTCAATTCCCTCTACTTGGGAATAACCTTTTTCTACTAACCGATCTTTGTATTCTCCATTTTACCTTGTGCATTAAACTTCTTCTTGAACAACCCTTTGCTACCAACCAATTTTCTTCCAGCTAGAAACTCAACTATATCCCATGCCTCATTCTTATCCAAGGCATCCATTTCTTCAACCATGACCTTCTTCCAGAGTTTACTATCCTCTCAATTCACTGCTTCCCTGATAGTTCTGGGATCATCATTAGTAATAGATAAAGAAAAATTGGAACAAAAATCAGGTGGACTATACCTTTCTGGTTGTCTTTTATCTCTCATTGATCTCCTCAATACTGGGGTATGAGGTTCTTCTTCTTCTTCTTCTGCTTCCTCTTCTTCAGATGATTCAGATTTTGCATCATCCAACTCAAGCTCTATTTTCTTAGGTTCATCTTGCATTGGTAGGAATTCCTGTTTGGACACATCTTTTACCTCTCTGAGAGCAACATCTCGACTGTAAATAGTTTTCATGGTTTATGGGTTCCAAATCTTATAACCTTTCACACCATCTTTATAACCAATAAAGATACACTTTTAATCTGTTTTATCTAGCTTACTTCTATTTTCCTTTGGAACATGTACATAAGCATCACAACCAAACACTCTAAGATGTTGAAGAGATGGTTTCTTTCCAAAGCATACCTCGTGTGGAGTTTTATCATCCAACGCTGATGAAGGTGATCGATTGACCAGGTAACATGTTGTACCCACTACCTATGCACATAATTCTTGTCCTAACCTGACACCGTTGAACACACTCCTTTCTTTTTCCATCAATGTCATGTTCATCCTTTCTAAAACTCCATTCTACTGAGGAGTGTATGGAGTAGTCTTCTGCCTTGCTATACCACACTTCTTACTAAATTCTTCGAATTCATTTTTGCAGAATTCTCCACCATTATTTGTTCTCAATACCTTTATTTTCTTCTCTGTCTGATTTTATACCAGAGCCTTAAACTCTTTAAATTTATCAAATACCTCAGATTTATTTCTAAGAAAATAAATCCATGTGTTCCTTGAAAAATCATCTATGAATGAAACATAATACATAGATTTACCTATGTATGGAACAGGAACAGGTCCAAACACATCATTGTGTATCAACTCTAAGATCCCCTTTGCTCTTGTAGCACCAGATGGGAATCTTACTCGATTCTGTTTACCATATATTCAATGTTCATAAAAATCAAAATCCAGAGTGAAAGTAGACATACCTTCAACCATTTCTTTACCGTGTAGTGTTCGCAGGCCATTTTCTCCAATATTCCCCAGTCTTTGATGCCACAACATGGTCTTCTTTTTTGGGAGAGTATTGATCTTCTCTCCTTCATTTCTCTACTCAGAGACAATAGAACTATTACACCCATTAGTATAAGTTCTTCCCAACAACTTGTACATAGTTCCACACCGAACTCCCCTCATCAACACCATTTCTCCTCGTACCATATTGCAAGTGCCCTTTCTAAATACAGTATCCACTCCTGCATCTTCCATCTTGCTTACAAATATTAAGATCCTAGCTAGTTTTGGAATGTTTAGAACCCTAGGGACAGTCCTAATACTTCCATCTTTTAGCAACAACTTAACTCTTCCACGTCCCAATATTTTTGTTGTCGAGTCATCTCCTAGGAATACATCACCACCATCATATTTTTCATATTCAAAGAACCACTCCCTGTGGGGAGTCATATGGTATGATGCACTTGATTCAATCAACCATACATCACAGTTTGCATGTGTACTTGTAGATGCCAGGTAAACATCACCTCCTTCTTCAGTGGAGGTTTTCGCCTCTGTGGAAGAGGTACTATCAGATCCCTTTGGTTTTTCAACCTTCTTAGGCTTGCAATATTTCTTATAATGCCCTGTTTTACCACACTTCCAATATTTCCTCAAAGATTTTCCTGGAGACTTAGATATACCTGTAGATTTAGATCTCCACCCCAAAGGCTTACCAAGATTCTTGTTTTGGGGACGACCTCTTATAAATAAAGCATTTGTGCTATGACTATCCATGCTTTTCCGCCTCATCTCTTCAGATAACAAGGATGAAACTACATCCTCATACTTCAATGTAGATTGAGTGGTGCTACCAATTGCTACAACCAGATTATCCAAAGAGTCTGGCAAAGAACATAACAAAGTAATACACTTATCTTCTTTTACAATCGTAATATTAACAGAGACAAGTTGACTTACCAGAGTATTAAAGGCATTTAGATGTTCTGTCATAGAATCTCCATCTTCCATCCTAAGATGATATAGCTTCTTTTGAATAAACAACTTGTTTAGCAGGTACTTTGATTGATACAAATTCCCCAACTTATCCCATAGTTCCTTGGTTGTAGATTCTCCAGAGACATTCAAAAAAACCGAATCTGCCAGGCAGATTCAAATAGTACTCGTTGTTCTTATGTCCAACTTCTCCCAATATTCCTTTGACATACCTGTAGGTGGTGTACTAGTCGATTGTGTACTAGTAGGTTGTGTACCAGTAGCCTCTGTGCTAGTAGACGGTCCATTATACTTTGTCTACAAGAAGGTCCTATATCTTGAGCTTCCATAGCTCAAAGTTTTTACTGTTGAACTTCTCTATCTTGATTGTAGAAGAACTCATCATTCCTCTTTCTGCACTCAAATCACCACCACAAAATCTCCCACTAAACACAGGTTTATCACAGACCCAAGATAAACTTGATCTATCAAGACCAAGCCAAACCCTCAACAACAAAGGCGTAGCTATGAAGCCAAAAACGAGCTATGATACCACATGTAAGTTTTAAACCTGTGATGTAAAGCAATGCATATAGATTCTTAAGCAAAACAAAATTTAATCAATGGCTCATTCACATAGTACACAAAGATTTATACCGAAAACCCTCAACCGGGAAAACCTTTCTTATATTCATTATATCAAATTTCACCATTCACTATACAATATATATACAATTTTTTAAGGTATTTCATAGATACAAAAACCCTAATCCCTTAATCTGGGATTAGTTTACAAGACCACTAAAAATAACAAAAACTGCCCAAAAAAAAATTTTGGGGGCACTACCCCAGGCTACCGCCCATTATCGAACGCTACGTGTAACCAGTGTCGGGCATACCTGCCCCCCCTGGGCCCCCCTTAGGAAAGTTCCCGACACACATGACACAAAGATCATTACTAGAGGGATCGTCAGACACAATTGTCATATCTGACACACTGACACACACACATGCAAAGAATATAACACCTACCCAACATTCTCCCACTTGTTGTTTTCTTTGCATCCAGGGGTCCAGGGGATTATATAGTCAACAATCCAGGGAAACAATGCCCATTTTTCCTCTACACTAGGAGAAATTTTATGTACTCACAGACTTTGTCAATGAATCTGCAACATTCTTCAAAGTGTCAACCTTTTCCAGCAACACCTTTTCCTCAACCATGTATCTCACAAAGTAATATTGAACATCAATATGATTTGTCTTTGAATGATACGCCGGGTTCTTTTCCAAGAATATTGCACTCTGAATGTCACAATCTAATGTCATTGCTTGTTGTACCAACCCAATACCTAAACACAATATTTGTAACCATACTTCTTCCTAGCTTGCATGGGTGGCTACCATGTATTCAACTTTTGTAGTTGAAAGTGCCACTATAGCCTGTCTTTTTCTCATCCAACTAATTGATCCTCCAAATAGGTTAAACACATACCCACTTGTAGATCTTCTGTGATCCAGATCTCTAGCCCAGTCTGCATCAACAAAGCCATGTATGTCCACCACTCTTTCCAATCACGGTCTTCCTTGGTAGCACAATCCATAATTGGTAGTGCCACGCAAATACCCGAAGACCCTCTTTACTGTTGTCCAATGCTCCTTCCCTAGTTTTGACATAAAACTACTCAAAACTCCCACTACATGTGCAATGTTCGATCTAGTACATACCATTGCATACATCAAACTACCAACTGCACTGGCATATGGAACATGGGACATGTCCTCTTCTTCTTCATGTGTCTTGGGACACTGATCTGTATATAACTTTACAACTATAGGAATAGGAACCTTGACTGGTTTACTTCCATGCATATTAAATCTCTGCAATATCGTCTCAACATATTTTCTCTGATTCAACCAGAGTTTCATGTTTGCATGATCTCTTTTAATTTCCATTCCCAGAATGAAGTTAGCAACACCGAGATCCTTCATGTCAAATTTGGAGGATAGCTGCGATTTCACCTCCTTGATAACACCCATGTTATTTCCTACCAACAACATGTCATCAACATACAACACTACATAAATGAAGTGATTACCAACCTGCTTGGAATATACATAGTGATCAACCTTGCTTCTTACAAATCCCAATCCAAGGATGTATGTGTCAAACTTTTCGTACCACATCCTAGGTGATTTCTTCAAACCATATAGTGACATGTTTATCTTAAAGACCAACTCTTTCTTTCCCTTCACTACAAAGCCTTCTGGCTGTTTCATGTAGATTTCTTCTTCCAGATCCCCATGTAGGAATGTTTTCTTCACATCCATCTGTTCCACTTCAAGATCAAAAGCAACAACAATAGATAAAATAAATCTAATAGAAGTTAACTTAGCAACAGGAGAAAAAATATCACCAAAGTCAATTCCCTCTACCTGGGAATAACCTTTTGCTACTAACCAGGTTTTGTATTTCTCCACTTTACCTTGTGTATTAAGATTCTTCTTGAACAACCATTTTTTACCAACCGATTTTCTTCCAGTTGGAAACTCAACTATATCCCATGCCTCATTCTTATCCAAGGAATCCATTTCTTCTACCATGGCCTTCTTCCAGAGTTTAATATCCTCTGAATTCACTGCTTCCCTGACAGTTCTGAGATCATCATCAGTAATAGATAAAGCAAAATTGGAACAAAAATCAGGTGGACTATACCTTTCTGGTTTCCTTCTATCTCTCACTGATCTCCTCAATACTAGGGTATGAGGTTCTTCTTCTTATTATTATGCTTCCTCTTCTTCACATGATTCTGATTTTGCATCATCCAACTCAAGCTCTATTTTCTCAGGTTCATATTGCATTGGTAGGAATTCATGTTTGGACACATCTTTTACCTCCATGAAACTAACATCTCGACTGTAAATAGTTTTCTTGGTTTCTAGGTTCCAAAGCTTACAACCTTTCACACCATCTTTATAACCAACAAAGATACACTTTTCATCCTTTTTATCCAGCTTACTTCTATTTTCCTTTGGAACATGTACATAAGCATCACAACCAAACAGTCTAAGATGTTGAAGAGAGGGTTTCTTTCCAGACCATACCTCATGTGGAGATTTATCATCCAACGTTGATGAAGGTGATCGATATACCAGGTAACATGTTGTACCCATTTCCTCTGCCCATAATTCTTGTCCTAACCCGACACCACTGAGCATGCTCCTTGCTTTTTCCATCAATGTCTTGTTCATCCTTTTTGCAACTCCATTTTTCTGAGGAGTGTATGGAGTAGTCTTTTTCCTTGCTATACCACACTTCTTACTGAATTCTTCAAATTCATTTCTGCATAATTCTCCCCCATTATCTGTTCTCAATACCTTTATTTTCTTCTCTGTCTGATTTTATACCAGAGCCTTAAACTATTTAAATTTATCATTAGACATAGTTGTCATATCTGACGCGCCCACACACAAACATGCAAATAATATAAAACCTACCTAACAGTTATGAGGGACTAATATAAGATAAATCCGGTATAAACCAACTAAGTGACAAAGTGGGAACAAATTTAATTGCTAGAGAAGAGGCTGAGCTTGGGATAACCCTTTAACTCTAGCATGAAGATAGTGATCATCTACCACAGGCCTAGTACTAATACGTTAACCATGCAGGTATTCTAATTAATATCTGATATAAAATTTATTAGAATAAAACATGCATGCGATAAATGATGGCAACTAAATTAATTCACTCAACTTTAATCATCAATCACATAATAACACAACGATTTATTTTCATCATTAAAGACATGAACTGTGAAACATTGAATCAAATAAATCATCAACAGATTTAGTAGCTCTTACTCGTTACACCATCCATTCATGAGACAAAATAAGAAATAATTCTTCTCCACATCCAATCATACACGCATTTGATGAAAAACACAAACTTGTCTCTGGTCCCAAAAAGGACTTCTCAATTAAAGGCAGCCACGAAATAGTTCTTAACAAAACCAAAAAATGAGGGTCTTTGAAACAACCATCGACCCTTCCTAATAGGTTTATCCTCCTATTTATAACATACTATTAACTAAAAATAACTACTAAAGTGCAACTAAGTAAAACAAAACTCGCCACATGGTGCTTTCTTCTATTAGTTTTTCTAAAAGCCATCTCAAGATCTTACTTAATTGGGTGACTCTTCTCATATTCTGACCACTTGATGAAGAGATCCTTGCATGTGTTGGCATACAGGAATCTATGTTGTTCCATTGGGGCCGAGTTAATCTCTCTTATCTCTACTGCTTGTGCCTAATACTTGAATATTCTAGCACTTAACTATAGCAACCTAGCCTGAGCTTTGATTGGGTGCTCCATGAACTGTCGCACCTGGCTTGGCGCCATATCTGTCACCTTTTCTATTTCATCTATCCATGATGAGTCTTGTTCAGAGTGAGTCTTGACTATGTCGCGCAAGTTGACAAAGTCATCGAGTGTGTCAAACTTGGGGAGGATGATGCCTTTCATTACCTGGTTGATCTTGATCCATCTTTTCTTGCACTTGGCCCATTTTTCTTGGATTTCCCGATGAGAGTCCCAAGCCATTTTTTCCCAATACTCAACTGATTTCTTTATGTGATCAAAGCTTCTCTCTTTTAACACTCAAATTTCGTGCTCTTCTATATCTCGGCCATGTTTGACCGCACTGATATAGTCAACCTTTTCCATGACTTGTTGTGCTTTCTCGTACCACCTCTCTGTATCTTTGCACGTCACAAATTCCATGAGGGTGTCTTATTGAATCTCGACTATCCTTGTAGTGAATAGGTGGCACTCAAATGTGAATTTTTTGTAGGCCTCCTAGAATTTTCTCCTTAGGAACATCATGGCCTGGGTGGTGTCCTGGTAGTATTTCGCCAACTGGCACAAATGTTCCAATTCCTTCAGAGAAATGACCAGTTCCTTTTCATCTTTTTTATCTCTGTCCAGGGTGGCATCTATGATTACCATCCATGTGCCGATTAGTTCAGATGTCTTATCATGCTCTGTGTTGATCATGTTTTCCTCTGTGGTGATGAGGATGGAGCGATCTAAAGGGATCCTCCTCTTTTTGGTGGTTCTCTAGATGATATCTTTCCTTTTTCAGTCATAAGCGATGGCATGTATGTCAGCTACTTCATCCACGGGTTCAGGGATTTGTTGATCTCCCTAGGTGAGTGTATTCACTAGACTCTCGATGGTATATACTTGTTCAAGACTGATTTCTTGAACTTCCTCTCTTTGTTTTGAAGGCTTGAATTTTGTTTGTCACTCATCGAGGAGTTGAGTACTGATTAAAATTGAGGCATCAGGATTAGGCTCAGTACTTACTTGATAATCGACCCTTAAGAGGTTGATTTCTTGCTATGTAGCTTCTTTCTCTTGTTCGCCCGACCCTGGTCCGTCCTTCAGACTATCCGCTTGGATCTTTGGTGCATTGGGAAGCTCAGTGTCTAAGACACTCTCGATTTCCTATTCATTCTGTGGAAGACCCTAAATTTGTGCATTGGGAGCTAGGGATGACATCTTCTCTGGCTCTTTTTCCTCGTCAATCTATATGAGGGTCACTAGGGATACCCCCAGGCTCTCTTCGTCATCATAAATGTTTATCAATTCACTTTGGGGGCTTGGAGCACTTGTTCTCCCTGATGCTTTGACTGTCTTTGGTTGAGTCGAAACACCTATCGACAATTTGGCCGATGGCGTTGTTAATTCAGGGTCATCTAACCCGGTAATTTCATCAATGTCTATTAATTTAGGACTGCTTGGCCCCATTTGTCTTCCATATGGGTTATCGATAGGAGACCCTGTCATTCCCATGAGATCCAGGTCATCTTGTAGCTAACCAATTATCCACTGTGTTTGTTCTATCATGCGAAACCCTCTCTCCCACACGTCATGATTCATAGGGAAACCTTTGTCTTTCACTGGGGCTATCAGGGGGTTTTATGCTGCTTCCGCCGCTATCATTTCTTTGTTGGCCCTAGGGGCCCCTTGAGATGATTTCTCTAATATTTTAATTTGTTCATCTAGTATCATGGCTCTGAAGCTGGTCATTTTGGGGTCAGCCATCCTTGCCACCACCTTCTCCCAGTTTTGGGCATTTTCTGTGAAGACATCATCTTCAAATTTTTCATGGGCGTATGACCAACAAGATGACACTTGTGATGCGTGTTTCAATACCAAACCCTTTGGGTTGTGTTTGTGGGATCGATCAATCTAGAATATGAACTCTAATTGGCTCAACCCTTCTTGTTTGGCTTGAGCAGTGTCCTTCACCATGTAGAAGCCTACATGGAAAACATAAGGTATGAACGCCCTTTTCTTGTCCTTGACCAGAGTGGCATTGTAGCCTTCCAGGATGGTCTAGTAGCTTACCTCCCCCACTACAAGCTATCCGGGAACATGCGCTAGTAGAAGATGTGGTGCTCCAGTGGCCTTGAACACCCAGATGTATGTGTCTTGATTTTCTAGGTACCAGTGGCCTACCTTTGATATTATCTATTTATTAGTGACCAATAGTCTCAGGCATTCTTTCTTGAAAGTAATGAAATAAATACACATGATGAATTCATCACGAATGAAGGAGTAATATTTCTTGTACCTGTTCTCCCATAGGATGTTGGAATATACGTGGACTGGGAGTTCTACGACGTGCCATCTCAGGTTCATGCCGACAAAGATGTTTTTGGCACACATGAAATCTATTAAGTATGAATCCATGTAGAAGGTTGGTGTCTCTCCTTCCTTTGGTGTCTGAGCTTGTTGTATGCATATTCCTAGATATTTTGAAATGATGGCTCCCCATTAGAAGCTGCTCTCAAAAATGGCCACTGTGTAAGCTAGAGGAGTCCATGCCTCTGAAAATTTGGAGCAGGCCTTTTCCCCATACAATCGGCATATTAGAGCCATCAGGTAGATGTACGGCTCCCTTAAGTTGGTTGTATAGTACCAACCCATGCTCTGGTTGGCTTACTTCTTATATTCTCTCCACCATGAGGCCATCAGTTGGTTGGTGTCATGGCTCTCGTATAATTTCACAATGAAATATGTATTCAGTCGCTCCTTGGGGTCTTGAAGTTTGTAATATTTCTGGACCTCCACTGGAAGGAATACTTCGACACACCCACCATTATCATCGTTAATAAAAAAAAATTGTGTGTCCATGTGGTCAATGATCCACTTCAGGAGTTCTATGCAGGGGAACACCAGAGTCCTTCTTTCTACCATGTGTAGGTACAATCATCAGATATTCAAAAAAACTTCGTCATTGAGCTTTCTCATATCTAGGTCACTGTGAGGGATATATTCCGAAAATTCTTCCTGGATGATATTTTTGAAGAGTTCTCCCCAATTTGGGAGTGTCGCATTGGTCCTTATGCATGCCTCTGTGTCTCCAAAGGACGAAGGTTGAGTGAAAACCTTCTTTGTAGATGTCTTAATGATTGGTTTCAGCCTCAGAGTAAATTCTAATTGTTTTGCAGCCCCTAGAGAGGAGCCCTCTCCTACCTCTAGTTCTTTTAGTTTCGATGACCTTGGAGATTGCTTAGTGGTTAGATTTCTTGGAGGCATTTTTCCTGTGAAGCTTCCTAAACCTGGTTATTTGATACTCACAGGATATCTGCAACCTTTTACTTTCTCGTCTTACTTATCTAAATGCTCTAAAACTTCTTTGCGCTTAGAATGGTTTTGTTTACAATGGCTCAAGAGAATTTAAACCAGGAAAGAACTTATCATGTTGTATCAACCATTTAATTTGGGTGATGAGTGGAATTCAAATAAAATATTCTGCCGAATCTCTGCAACTTGAATTCATCGTGGGTTGATGGTGGAGGCACGGAGGGTGATGTTGTCTATTGGTAATTTCAAATGGTTGTTTTTATTCACACACGAAGTAGAAACTAATGAAGGATTTGGAATTAATTAGTCCCTTAGATGCTCGAAATCTAATTGTATCTAACACTAAAACGTCTCATCATGTCGCTTTCTTAGTGGGTGGATCGGGGATTGGGGGTTTCCCCCTCGAAGAGGCAAGTGAACATTGCTCTTAGTAATCAAATTTCTCTTTCTAGTGTTATTAGGGTATTATTTTGGTATTATTGTGGTGTTGTTTTGGTTATACCATTGTTTATCTTCCATTTCTAGCTAATTATTTCTATTCTACATACTATTTTATATTTGGATTATTACAAGTGGTATCAGAGCACCTTCCTTGACAGAAAATAGTGGGTTAATTTTTTTTTTCAGGGTAGAGACATATTTCGACATCTTTAAGCTACACAGATCTATCGTTATATGCATAAACCCATGATTGGGGGTTCATACACGTATGAAATACAAGTGGTACGTAAGAGCACATCTATTGGCCACCCTTGTAACTAATGTTGGTACCCTTTCGAGTGGTAGCACATCAGACAACACATGTATACAAATTGACCTAGATCTCCTGAAGCCCTCCATAAATAAACTGATCGGGCACCTAAATTATATAGTTCCATCGAGAAAAACACTTGGGAAGATACTTTCTAGTACCTGGGTAGTCGGGTAGTACGGCTAAGGGAACGGTCTATCCTCTTTAGTTGGCTCCCTGAGATATTGGGCTGAGTACTATTGTTGGATCCCACGTATATGAGAGAGCTATGGCACAAGGTAAACCCTTGTCTATAGAAACCTTGAATACCCTAACCCTTGGGACAAAAACACTTATTTGGGCCCTATTCCATTGGATACCGTTTTTCTCCCTGATCACAGTCATATCCTTCATTTTTAAACCTTTTTGTTTCAGTCGACCCGACCCATTTTTCCTATTTTGCCTCCTATTCCATTTTATTTCCCTCTATGCATTGATATTCATGGTACCTATGACTTCTAAGTCCTTTTTCTTTGTGGTCCCACCCACCCATTTTTTTTTCCTTACCCACACTTCCCCTCTCCAAATTTCCACCACTTGCAACCAAGAACTACAATATTCCCTCAATCAAGCCCATGTATCCATTGAACATCTCACATCTCAGATGGATTCTACCCATTCCTGCATTGAAAAATTAGAGAACAAATTTAACAACATGGAAGCCAACCTCACAACCCAATTTACCTCCCTCCAGTTTGTTGTCAATCAATTTTTGAACCACCCTATGGGTGCTTCCTCATCCTACCAACCCGATGCTGATGATTCCCTTCAGTCTCCACATTTTCAATCCAACTCCTTTCATCGTGAACCTCGTCTTCCCTATGTAGAGGTCAATAAATTTTATGGCTCTCATCCTACGAGTTGGGTCACTCAAATGGAGAATTTTTTTTCTCTTCATGGTATTACTGATGAGTTGGACAAACCTCCCTATGATGTCCTCAATATAGATCATGAACGCTAGAAATGGTGACAATGGAGAAAAAATCATGTCAAGGGTACATTTCCTGGACCCATTTTGTTGTTGAGCTCTATGTCTACTTTGATACTGATACCCACTATCTCGTTCATTTGACCAGGTTGAAATAGTCACGCATAGTGGAAGAATTCATCACTAATTTTGAGCATTTGGCCTTTCGAATAGAGGGCATGTCAAATGCGTTCTTCTGTGAATGCCTTATCAATGGTATCAAGGATGAAATCCTATCCCAGGTTCTCATGGCCCACCCTCCAACTTGTTTGGAAGATACTCAACATGCTAATGAGGCCCAACAAGTTTTTTCTTCCCAGAACAAAAAACCCCCTCTTGTTCCTCACCCTCGACCCACTAATCCTAAACCTCCTGTCACTCCCCTAAAGGTCCAGAAGCTAACTAGGGTTGAAATCGATGAATGCCAATTGAAGGGTCTTTTCTATAATTTTGATGAAAAATATTTTCCGGGGCACAAGTGTAAGGAAAATAAAATATTTATGGCCATTTCTGAAAATGTTCTATAAGAGTATGTGACAATTCCCATTATTTAATAACCCTCCCTTCCCGATGCCACCCAGGAGCCTACTAACCCACCTAAATTTGACCCACTTATTTCCTTGCGTTCACTTGCTTCTCAACCCCACAAATTCTCAAGTTCATTGGCTACATTAAGTAGAGGAAGGTAATCATACTTGTTGACAGTGGTAGCACCCAAAATTTTATTCATCATCGCATTGCCTAGGAAACCAATTGTTATATTTGTGTTTGATCCAAGTGGATATTGGTGGCCACATGTATATTCCACTTGGATCCCCACCATTTCTTCTTTCCGTTTTTTAGTTTCCGCACAGTTTACTATTTTTAGCAGTTTTTTCGGGTCCAGAACTTCCGAGGCCATTTTGAGGCCCTAAACGATGTTTTTTTGGATATGTTTCTATCGAAAAATAGAATATCATGTTCCTATTTTGTCATGAGCGTTGTAGGCCTTAGATAGATATTTCCAACGAGCTATCATACGCCTAAAATGGAGATCATATGCAAAAATTACGAGCCCGGGAAGTTGATGCACCAACTTACCCAAACGGGGCCCACATGACTTTTGGCGCTTCATCTCCCAGGATTAGGTTTTTGGATGTCGAGGACTTTTGGTATTCCCATTTACTGTAAAAGGGCCTTCAGAGCCTCATTGTAACATAGTTCATAGGCCAGTAGCCGCCACATCTCTTCTCAGAGATAAGCTACCAGTGCCCCAGCTAGTTTATTTCCACTGTCTGTAAGCATATTTCAGTCATTTGTTATTAATGAAATGAACTCTTATTTCTGCTGCATCTTTGTGTTTATGTGTATTTTTGTATTTCATTGTTTTCCTACATAAATCTGGGTCAGTGGTATCAGAGCGTTCTACTCATTCTCGATCCTTCTTTGCATGTCCCCAACGAGATCGGGGTATAAGGAGTTGGGGATCGATCTGGTTGAACCTTTGCAAGATTAGCATCGCAAACCTTGATGACCACCCATGGGGAAAGAAAAGAAATATGAGGGAGCAGGAGATCCTATAAAAATGTTGCTTGAGGAGGCCCTTGAGAAACAAAGGAACGCGATGATGGACAACTTTGCCCAGATCCTTCAACAGATTCCGACTGGCGGCACATCGACATCCAAAAGCCACTATGGAGGCACCACTCCTTTTAAGGTACAAGTAAAATTTGACATTCCCATATTTGACGACCAAATAGATGCAGATGTCGTAGATAGATGGTTGAATCAGTTAGAAGGATATTTCTCGGTTCATGACTTTTCCGACCGAGAAAATATTATTTTCGCACTCCTCAAAGCCGCCCCCCATGTCAAGGACTGGTGGGAAACCTACTCAGAGAAAGAGGACGAGGGAGAACCCTCTTTGTTCTCGACCGCACCCACTTGGAATTATTTCTGAGATGTCATCAAGGAACAATATTATCTCGTGGGGAGCTATGAGGAGAAATACATACAATGGACTACGTTGCAGCAACAAAGGGACCAAGATCTGCATGAGATGACGAATCTGTTTCATACCCTACGCACAAATTTGGGTATCAAAGATTCAGAGAAACATTTGGTGTTAAAGTACCACGTTTGTCTGCATAGATACATTCAATAGGAAATGGAGTTCCTCGACATCTCCTCGCTTGGTGTGGCGTACCGATATGCTGCCAAGATTGAGCAAAAGTTCAAATAGAAGAAGCAAGACTTTGGGTCTGGAAATCAAAAGCAAGGGAAAGGTACTCCCAAACTGCAGAACAAAGGACCAAGCCAAGGTAGGGCATCCTAGGACAACCCGCCAAAGCCACAAGAAAAGAACAACACCACGAAGCCAAAAAAGGACACGGGGAAGTGGTGTGAGTTCCATAAGAGCTCCACTCACAACACAAGTGAGTGTCGGGACAAGCAGTCATTGGTAGCTGAGTCGAAGGCTTTTGAATCAGATGCATGCTTCGAATCTGAATTAGAACCTGACAAGGGGAATGACAGGGGGAAGCATATTATCGATGCGGAGCCCAATGCCACTGTTTCCACCACAAAGATCCAGAAGGAGGAACCAGAAGATCTAGAGGAGGCAGAGCGTCTCTTCCATTCCAAGATGTGGGTAAAGGGTTCTCCGTTGCAGTTCATTATCGACAGTGAGAGACAGAAGAACCTCATCTCGGTAGAGGTCGTGAAATAGCTGGGCTTGCCGACCACAACACACCCACAACCCTACACCATCGGGTGTTTTCACCAAGGACGGGACCTCCACGTCAGTCAACAATGTCGCCTTCCCTACAACATCAAGCCCTTCACAGATGAGGTATTATGTGACATTGCTCCTCTTGATGTTTCTGATGTATTATTAGGCCAACCATACTTGTGGAAGTGACATGTTGTGTATGAGTCCAGGCCTCATGCTTTTATTATCACTTTGGGCAATAAGATGTACAGGATACCGGAGATAGCACCGTCTACCACCATATCTTTGGTTACTGCAAAACAATGCAGTAAGCTCATTTCCAAAACCAGGAAATTTATTTTCTTGATGATCTGCCCTCAAGGAAAGAGGAAGACTGTGGCCATGACCTCCAGATAGGGCCCTGCTACACGAAAACAACAGATGGATAAGGTCATGGTGGAGTATGAGGATATCTTCACCTCCCCCGCAGGGGTGCCTCTACACTGCCAGGTCAAGCACCCCATCGATCTGACCCTAGGTGCGTCGCTGCCCAATGGACCCATCTACCGGTGCTCTGTCCTAGAGAATGATGAAATTAAGAGGCAGATTCAGGAACTGTTGCAGAAAGGTCACATCCGACTGAGTTCATCGCCCTGTGGGAGCCCGATCGTATTGGTGTAGAAGAAGGATGGGACTTGGAGACTTTGGATTGACTATCAGGGACTGAACAAGATCACTATCCGGAATAGGTACCCGATCCCACAGATTGATGACCTTCTTGACCAACTCAAGGGGGAAAAATATTTCAGCAAGATCGACTTGAAATCTAGGTATCACCAGGTACTAATCGAACCCTCTGATGTGTGGAAGATTGCATTCAAATCCAAGGAGGGCCTTTTCGAATGGTTGGTCATGCCTTTCGGGTTGACGAATGCCCCTGCAACCTTCATGAGGCTAATAGATGACATCCCGCATCCATTCACCAACTCATTTGTAGTGGTGTACTTGGATGACATTCTGATATTCATCCAGACATGGGAAGAGAACCTCCACCACATCCGACAGGTCCTCCAAACACTGCGGCAACACAAGTTGTGTGCCAATTTGGAGAAATGCACTTTTGGCATAACCCAGGTTCAGTATCTGGGATACATTATTGATGAGTGGGGGGTGCATGTGGATCCAACAAATATCCAAGTCATTTGAGATTGGCCAACCCCAACCACCCTAACAGAGCTCCACAGCTTTTTAGGTCTTGCCAATTTCTATCGCAGGTTTGTGTTGGGATTCTCTCATATCACTTGGCCCTTGAGTCAAGTCACCAAGGGAGGAGCTAAAGAAAAATTCTTTTGGTATGAATCTCAACAGAATGCATTCGGGGAATTGAAGCATCGCCTCTGCTCTGCACCAGTGTTCACACTACTAGACTTGCAAGAGCCATTTAATATCGAGAAAGATGCCTCTAACTATGCTATTGGGGCAGTCCTTACTCAACATGGGCATCCAGTGGCATATCACAGTGAGACACTTTCTAATACAGTATAGAAGTATCCCACTTATGACAAAGAAATGTATTCCATTGTGCAGGCTTGTTGGAAATGGAAGCATTACATTTTGGGAAAGGAAATGATCATCCACACAGACCACCGACCCCTGCAATTCATACAAACACAAGGGAAGTTGCAGAATGATCGCCATCAGAAGTGGTCCACATACCTGCAACAGTTTCATATGAACATTAAGTACAAAAAAGGAAGCACCAATAATGTTGCAGACTACCTCAGTCGACCACCCATCATGGCGCTAACCACTGTACTCAACTCTTGTGGGCACGAGACTTTTGATTGGCCGCTTCTCTACACAAGTGATCCAGAATTCGGCCACACATACAATACACTCTATGAGGGTAAGAAAGTTCCCAATTTTCACCTCCAGGATGCCCTGTTTTGTCACCTGGGACACCTTTGTGTTCCTTCAAGCGAGCGTGCCAAGATGATTTGGGAGGTGCACTACAGTTGGGTCACTGGGCATTTCGGGGTCAAGAAAACCATGGTAGTATTGCAAAAGTATTTCTATTGTCCGAACCTTTGACAAGATGTTGGGAAGTACATCAAGTCCTGCACTGCTTGCGCCATTGCCAAACCGACCATCAAGAAGCAAGGCCTCTATACTCCACTTCCTACCCCCAGTCGACCTTGGGAATCCATTTCTATGTATTACATGTCGGGCCTTCCTTCTACTAAGCATGGCAATGACTGTGTTTTTGTGGTCATCGACCAATTCTCGAAGATGTCCATTATGATGGTGTGCAAGAAGAATATCACATCAGAAGCCACTGCTAAACTCTTCTTTGAACGAGTGTGGGTACACTTTGGGATCCCACAGTCTATCATCTCAGATCGGGATAGTAGATTCCTCAGTACATTTTGGTCTAGCCTCCGGTCGATGTTGGACACCAAGCTCAGCAAGTCCACAGCTTTCCATCTGCAAACTGATGGCCAGACAGAGGTCGTCAACTGAATGATCGTACACATTCTGCGCATGTACAATTCAAATCATCCACTCACATGGGATGATATCCTCTCCTATGTACAACACAGCTACAACCGGGCTCTACATAGTCAACTAGCCACAACCCCTTTCAAGTGGGCTTGGGATTCTAGCCACTATGTCCCATTGACATAGCCGTGCCATTTGTGGCTACTCAGGAAGATTCATCTCATGTCCAGTCTGAAGGGGATAAGGCAAACCACTTCATTGAGCACATTCAACACATCCACCAATAGGTTCATGACATCTTGGACAGAGCCAATGCTAAGTACAAGCAACGACATGATCAACATCGGGTGCCACACAACTTCCAGGTGGGCGACAAAATGTGGCTGCATTTACAAAAGGAGAACCTCGCTAGACCCCACCGCAAGCTTCGTCCACTCCAATATGGGTCGTACACCCTCACCAAGGCTGTAGGGGAAAATGCCTTTGAGCTCAGCATTCCACCATTCCTTGGTCTGCACCTAGTGTTCAATGTGGACCGCCTTCGGCCCTACTTTCCACCTCTACTAGACACATCCGACATGGCAGAACAACTCACACCAACAGAATTAAATCCATACTGCATGGAACAAGTCATAACTGATCAGATCATGGATACACAGATCAAGCACACTCGAAAACAAAGGATACCACTATATTGAGTTGTTAGAGCAGGCCAACTCCTTCACCAAAGCAAATGGCTCACCAGGGACCAAGTTCAGCAGAAGTTTCCTCATCTCATGGAGGAACTCAACGCAATGGGGACCATTGCTTCCTAAGGGGGGAGGAATGATCTAGGTGGATATTGGTGGCCACCCGCCTATTCTACTTGGACCCCCACCATTGCTTCTTTTAGTTTTTCAGTTTCCGCACAGTTTACTATTTTTAGCAATTTTTTCGGGTCCTGAACTTCCAGGGCTATTTTGAGGCCCTAAACGATGTTTTTTTGGGTATGTTTCTCTTGCAAAATAGCATCTAACAATGCTATTATGTCTCGAGAGTTGTAGGCCTTGTATAGATCTTTCCAACAAGCTATCATACACCTAAAACAAAGATCGTATGCAAAAGTTACGACCCCGGGAAGTTGATGCACCAACTTACCCAAACGGGGCCCACATGACTTTTGGCGCTTCATCTCCCAGGGTTAGGTTTTTGGATGTCTAGGAATTTTGGCATTCCCATTTATTGTAAAGGGGCCTTCAAAGCCTCATTGTAACATAGTTCAGAGGCCAGTAGCCACCACATCTCTTCTCAAAGATAAGCTACCAGCGCCCTAGCTAGTTTATTTCCATTCTGTCTGTAAGCATATTTCAGTCATTTGTTATTAATGAAATGAAGTCTTATTTCCACTGCATCTTTGTGTTTATGTGTATTTCTATATTTCATTGTGTTCCTACATAAATCTAGATCAGTGTTGTCATTAATTTTCAAATCATGATAGCCAATGGTGGGTCCATGAAAGGTGGTGGGTGTTGTGAAAATGTTCTTCTTCAAATTGGACATTACCAACTGAAATATCATATGTTTTCCATTGACATGGGAGGTTGTGACATTGTGCTAGGTGTTGAATGGTTATGCACTTTGGGTTCCATTCTTATGGATTTTATGGAATTAACCATGCAATTCCAAAATGAATGACAAAGGTATCAATTCTGAGGTCTCACGACTGGTTCTCTTGAGATCATTAGTTCCCATATTATGGAAAATATTCTCAAGAAAGGCCACTCCAATATCATTTCTCAACTCCATTCTATTCAAGCCATTGAGACACCCTTTATGCATCCTAACATGCAAGGTATTCTTTCCAAACATCAAGTTGTTTTTTCCATCCTTCAGGGACTTCCTCCTTCTCACGGTGTTCATGATTATTCCATTCCCCTTGTTCCTGGAAGTATTCCTCCCAATTTTCACCCTTATCATCACCCCTTTTCCGAAAATAATGAAATTGAGAAAATAGTGCAGGAATTTCTCCAAGCGGGTGTTATCCTCCCTAGTACTAGCCCTTATTATTCCCCTGTGGTCATGGTAATTAATAAAGAAGGTACTTGGCACGTGTGTCTCAAATTTCGTGCCCTCAATAAGCTCACCATCAAGGACAAGTTCCCCATTCTTGTCATTGAAGATTTCTTGGATGACCTGAGTGGTGCTCAGTACTTCACTAAACTTGATTTGTGTTTTGGCTACCACTAGATACGTATGCAAGAAGCTGACATACCCAATACTACCTTTCAAACTCATGAGGGTCACTATGAATTTTTTTCTCATACCCTTTGGCATGTGTAATGCCCCCTCTACCTTCCAAAGCCTCATGAATCATGTCTTTTGTCCTTTTTTCCGTCATTTTGTCTTATTTTTCTTTGATGATATTATCATCTATAGTAAAACTTGGAAATATTATCTTTCCCATGTGGATCAAATTTTCCATATAATCTCACAGCACCAACTTTTCCTCAAATGCTCTAAATGTTCCTTTGGAGCCTCAAAAGTAGAGTACTTGGGTAATATTGTTGGAAAGGCTTGTGTGAGGGTGGATCCTAAAAATATTGAAGCAATGCATGATAGGACTCGCCCCAAGACTACCAAAATCTTGCGTGGTTGTTGGGTTAAACGAGATATTATCGCAATTTTGTTTGGAATTCTTGGAAGATTGTAGCTCCTCTCACTGCTCTCTTTAAAAATAATTATTTCTCTTGGAATCTCTTAGCGGATCAGGATTTTCAAGCTTTGAAGGTGACTATGTGTACTAATTTGGTCTTGGCCCTTCCTGATTTCACAAAAACCTTTTTCCTCGAATGTGATGCCTCAAGCAGAGGAATTGGAGTTTTCCTTATGCAATAAGGAAGACCTTTGGATTTTACTAGCAAACAATTGTCTGTATTCCATTTGGGCCAATCAATATATGAGAAGGAAATGTTGGCTATTTTGCATGCAGTGGATCTTTGGTGCCCTTATCTCCTAGGGAAACACTTCCAAATTAAGACAAATCATCAAAGCCTCAAGTATTTTTTGGAATAATGGCCTTCCTTCCCAAAGCAACAAAAATGGGTAACTAAGCTATTTTTCTATGATTATGAGATCATTTACAAGAAAGGAAAATAAAATGTGGTTTTTAATGCTCTTTCTCAAAAATATGAAGATGAAGGGTCCCTTTTTCCCCTGTCCTTCATTATACTAGATTGTCTCCAAGATATGCACCAAGAATGGCTACATGTCCTAAAATATTGCTTATGATGCAACAATTGAAAACTAGCTCTCCATTTTCCCCAGGGTACTCTTGGCACAACGATGGAATTCGCTACAAAGGTCATTTTTATTTAAGTAACTAGTCACAACTTAAATCCACAGTGTTTTCTAAGCTTCATGCTACTCCCATAGTTGGGTATTTAGGGTTTACCAAAACCTATGACTGGATCAAATGTTCTTTTTTCTTGGATGGTATGGAAAACAATGTTCACACTTTTGTAGGAGAATGTGATGTTTGTTAATGCAACAAAGGTGAAACCATCAAACCTCCCGGCACACTCCAACTGCTTCCGATTCCACTCTCTATTTGGAGGGACATCTCTATGGATTTTATTGTGGGATTACCTAAATCAGGAAATAAGTCTGTCATCATGGTGGTTGTGGATCGTATTTCCAACTATGCTCATTTCTGTGCTCTTCAACACCCATTTACCACATCAAATGTGGCTCAACATTTCATGGATGATATCTTCAAGCTTCATGGCATGCCTCATTCTATTGTTTCTGATCGAGATCCAACTTTCACAAGCAATTTTCGGTAAGAACTACTTAGACTACAGGGCACCCAATTGCATCTCGACACCTCCTATCATCCCCAGACTGATGGTCAAACTGAAGTCGTCAATAACTGTGTGGAGACTTATTTGAGGTATTTTTCCTCTGGAAGAAAAAATCAATGGGCTCAATGGTTACCATTAGCTGAATGGTGGTACAACACTTATTACCATATAACTACTCACATGAATCCTTTTGAAACAATATATGGCCAAAATCCACCTTAAGTTCTCTCCTATATGGAAGGTGTATCAAAGGTCCAGCGGTTAACCAAACACTTATAGTTCATGAGGCTATTTTCCGTACCCTCAAAGATAATTTGGTCATGGCTTAGAATCTCATGAAGCAACAAGCCGATCAAGTTAGCTCAGAATGGAAATTTGTTGAAGGAGACCAACTATTTCTTTGGCTACATCCTTATAAGAAAAATTCACTCAAGGCCGAACATTTTTTAGAAACTGGCACCCAAATTTAATGGTCCTTATACAGTTCTCAAGCGTGTTTGGAAAGTGGCCTCTCAGTTATATTTACCCAATCATTCTAAGATCCATCTTGTTTTTCATGTCTCTTGCTTAAAGAAGGTGATTGGAACTAAGTGCCAAACTTAAACAAACCTTCCTAAGTTGGATGAAGAAGGATTCATCTGGTTGGAACCATAAGCAGTTTTGGACCAACAAGAGCATCATCTTCATCAATGTACCATCAAGGAAGTGTTATTTCAGTGGAAAGATACAACTCCAACAAATGCCACCTGGGAGCTCACTAATATTCTACAACAATTTCCACATGTCAAGCCTTGAGGACAAGGTTGATTCTAAGGGGGAGGGCATGTTAGGGACCTAACCTACCTAACCCATCAAGTGGGTAGAATAATATATTTCCATGTAATAAAGGTCAATATTAATAATTCCTAGCAATAAGGAGGAATAATTCAAATGTAAGAAGATCTAATAGAATCTTTTTCTTCTAGAAGGATCTTCCTCTAGTATAAATAGGATTAGAGGGTTTGAGAAGTTTTATCTTGGATATTATTGTAATAGAGATCTACTCTAATAGAGTTTCCCCCCTCGAAGAGGAAAGTGAACATTGCTCTCAGTAATCAAAGTTCTCTTTTTGGTGTTATTTTGGTATTATTTTGGTATTATTATGGTGTTGTTCTGGTTATACCATTGTTTATCTGCCATTTCTAGCTAATTATTTTTGTTCTACATAGCATTTTATATTTAGACTATTACACATATTTTATGATCTCATTCATGAATGTGTGGAAATATATATGGATTATTTTACAACATATGGCGACAAATTCGATGAAGCATTAGCCAATATGGAAAAGACATTAATCAGAATCAGGGAGTCAAATGTCACCCTAAGTAATGAAAAGTTTTTCATGATCAAAACTAACGGTATTGTACTTGGGCATCGCATCTCAACCAAAGGTATTCAATTCGAACATAAGAATATAATGGTAATACTCAATTTTTCAACTCCAACTTCATAGAAGCAGGTATGAATCTCTATAGGGTATGATGGTTATTATCGTAGATTCATGGGATTTTTTTCACGTATTGGTCGTCCGTTATTTTCTATACTTAGAATAGATATTGATTTAGTGTGGAAAGAAACATGTCAGCATACGCTTGATGAATTAAAAGTTAAAGTATATGCAATCTCACACAACCATCGGATAATTCATCAGACAACTCGAAGGAAAATAATCATATGCAATCTACTATGTTAGTACAAATCTCTCACACGTTGAACTAAAATATATGTTAATTGAGAAGGAGTTTCTTGATGTTATTCATGCAATACAAAAATTTCTACACTACATTACTGGATATTTTCTAATATTGCATACTGATCATGTTGCTATTAAACACTTAATGAACAAACCAATCACACATGGAAGGGTTACTAAATGGTTTCTTTTATTGCAAGAATTTGATATTGCCATTTTAAATAAACCAGGAAAATATAATGTAGTGGCTGACTTTCTTTCTAGAATAACATCTAATGAAAATGAACCTCCAATAGAAAATAGTTTTCTAGATGAACACCTCTTTGCAGGAACTACTAACTCACCTTCGTTTGCATATATTGCTAACTTTATGGTTGCAAGAAAACTTCCACATCACCTAACCCCTAAAGAATTACAAAGCATAGCTAGGAAAAGTGAAATATTTTCGTGGATCAATCGTTTCCTCTTGTACACTGGACCTAACTTGATTATCATAAAGTGTGTATGAGACAATGAATTCCATGAGATATTAAAGACCTGTCATAATGGGACATGTGGAGTTCACTTTGTAGATAAAATAATTGGGTACAAAATACTTCACCAAGGGTATTATTGGCCCATACTTTTCAGAGATACCAAGGAATATGTACAAATGGATGAAATTTCATTACCAACACAAATGCAGTTAGAACCATTTCATAAGTGGGTTGTTGATTTTGTGGGACCAATAAATCCCCCATCTTGTGGACACTCCTACATCCTCATCTGTACAAATTATGTCACAAAATAGATGGATTCCAAGGTACTTCCAGTGGAAACCAAATAAGCGGTGGTACAATTTCTCCATGAGGAAATTCTTGTGAGGTTGGAGATACCATGGGAGATAGTGATCGATAGAGGAACTTAGTTCACATCAAAGCTTATTAGATATCAGATGGAAAACTACAAAATCAATCACAAAATAAAAACACCATATCATCCATAGGAAAACAGACAGGTAGAGGGAACTAACAAAATCATTGAGGCTATCATTACAAAAATCGTTAGATTATACCTCAAGGATTTCCCTGATAGACTCCCTGAAGCCTTATGAGCCTACATAAATAGTTGGAGGACTACTACAGAGTGCACACCTTATGAGTTGTTTTATGGGAAGCAATTACTCCTATGCATTGAGATAGAGATTAATACACTAAGGACATCAATACAACTTTAGTTGGAATTATAAGAGGCTTGGAAACAAAGAATACTCCAAATCAATGAGTTGGATGAACTATGACAAGATTCCCTACATCGAGTCACAATGATACAAAATCAAAGGGATAAAGGGAATGGTAGGTTTATCAAGAAAAATAAATTTAAGGATGGATACTGGGAATTATTGGTCGATTCTAGAATCAAATATTTCAGAGGAAAGTTTCACACCAGATGGCTTGGTCCATATGTATTGACATAATGTACAATATTGGGGCCATCAAACTTCATACTATTGATGAAGATAACATTCCTCTCATGGATAATGGACATAGACTGGACCTGTACCAGTGGCCCCTATCAAAATGATCTTTTCTGAATAAAATTACAAATGGATGGCCTAACAATGATATGGAACTTGTTTCAACCAGCTAATTTTTTTTCCTCCAAAAAAAAAAAATAATAATAAGTGAAAACTAGCTTAGTTGGCGCTTAAAAAAAAACAAAAAAGAGAAAAGAAGGGAACTTAATGAATTCGTGATGGTTATGTCAAGACCCTTCTAAAAAAAATGGTTTCTTTCTAATAATATTTTTGTAGGATCAACAAAGGAGAATACTTTTTTTTTTCATTTCCTCATGTTGCAACTCTAGTCGCTATGATTCTTCTTCAACAATTGTGATTATTTTTTCTAAAAATACGGTTGTTGCAACTCGCTTTGTAGCAACAATTTTTATTTTTTCAATTGTGGTTGTCGTTGCAATTCCCATTGCTGCAACTATTCTCATATCTACAACCCTTTTTCCTGCAAATTCCTCCACCCCATTCATACCCTTTATCTCATTCCCTTTGCTACCACTTCACTCACAACCCCCATTCCTTTCCCATATTTCCCTACCATTCCCTTTTCTACCACTTCACTCGCAACCCCCATTCCTTTCCCATATTTCCCTACCATTCCCTTCACTTCCACTTCATCTGTAGCCATTCCATATCCCACAATATCCCTTTCCAAAAAACCCAACACCCTCAATCCCATTGTTGCAACTTCATTTTTGCAGCTCATGTCGCTGCAAATCCGCTTGCAGACTTCTTTCATTTTCTTCAATTTTTTGTTGCACCGCCTATGATACAACTCCAGTTGCTAAAATTCCCATTTCTACAACCCCTCTCTACAATAATTCCCTTATAGTGTAGCACATCATTTATTCCATACATTTCAATCATTCCCCTAGTTGCAACTCTGCTACACCTATCCCATATTTCATAAATCCCTTTTCCCTGCTCTCACAAATGCAACATCAATGTGAACTCCCTCCCTCACACAACCCCCCAATGCTTTATGTTTCATTGTTGTAGCTTCATTTTTTCAACTCACGTTGCTACAAATCCACATGTAACACCAATTTCATTTCATTTTCTTGTTTTCCCCTTTCATTAGCATCATTGTTGTTGTTTCACATCACCAGTGTAGAAAATTCATTGCCATCTTAGTTTTCACGACACCCCACTTTATTATTTTTTGTTTTCATTACCACAACTTCATTGTTTTGGATGACGTCACTACAACTTTGCTAGCAGCCTCATTCCATTTATTTCACTTTCCATCCTCACCCTCCCCCTACAAAATTTATGTTACAACTCTTATCTGCATCATGAAGCTACATCGCCAATGTTGCAGGTTCGTCACCCAAACTCAAGTTGCTGCAAATCCACTTGTAGCTTATCTTTCCAGATGTCCACATTCCTTCCATTATGTCTAATAAAACTAACAACAACGACATTGCAATTCTGACTAGGATTGTTGATGGGATTCTTGTGCTTTCCACTGCCAACTCTCGATCCATGTCGTACTCGAGACACTATTAGCACTCTGCAAATTTTTTTAGATGATAAAACAAATGAAAGAGGTATCCTAAAAACCACTTTATAGATGGGTACTAGCCTTTTCATCTCAAAGAGTGCTCTCTCCTATCACTTGGTCTTTAAAAAATGAGTTTTCTTTAACAAATCATTGGCTAGGTTTTGTTTCTTTGAAGGGTTTTTTATAATGTCACTGGAAAGGAAGGGGAGGGACACCTAGGGATATGGAGTCAAATTTATGAAAAAAAATGAAATCACTAACTGGTCGATAGAACTCTCTAGAGGATAAAGGCTAAATGAGGCAATGAATCTGAGTTATAAATTGTAATTTGCAGATTGTAAAAAGAAAGGAAAATCATATAAATGCATCAAAGCATTAAATAAAATGATTTTTCACTTAGTTAGGAAGAACTTAAAACAATTTAAGTTGCTTAAGCAAAGAGCATCACAAGATGAATTATGGGCCTTTAACTATCCAATTTAAATATAAAACAGTGAAAATGAAATCAAGAAACAAGAAATACATACAAAGAAAGAAGACAAATCTCAGACCACCACCATTAGAATATTTTCATAGAGATTTCAAGACATTTGCATGTGCATTCTATTCAGATTTAGAAAATTACATTGAAGTTCCAAATAGCTAAAATTGTGCCCTTACACTTTTTCCAACCACCCATACATTTGGAACTCCTAATATTTATAGAAGATGAGTTCCTTCGGTTTGAAACCGATTACAATGATTACAAAGAAATGTTTTGGTTTTGAATCTGATTACAATGATTACAAAGAAACATGTCGGTTTTGAAATCGATTACAATGATTAGAAAGAAATGTATATGTTTTGAAAATGATTACAATGATTACAAAGAAACGTTTCTTGATCCAGATTTTGGCTCCTCTAGCATTTCGGTCACTTTCTTTGCCACTTGTCCTTCCTTGGTCTTCCACATGATCTTCCATATTTAGTGACATATGGACATCACCTACTGGTCCCTAGAAAACTACATTTTGTCTTACCCAACCTAATTATTTCCTTATGTTGGGGTCCTATAGTCATAGGTAACTCGATTCTTCAGCTTCTGGTTTGGTGTTGCTCCTATGATAAAGACATCTAGCTCCATTGATTCAATTTTCCCCTCCATTTGTTTTTTCTGATCCTTCATCACCCTGGTTGCATCCTTCATCCACCTCTGCACCCTCACTCCCTTGCCCATTTGTCCCGTTGACTACATCTCCCCTGCCACTCATCCCTGCATAAACAAACTTAGGATAATAAAATATTGGTTAGTTTAATAAATAAATTGATAATAAATAAATGATTAGAATTAATAATGTTAGTAATAAAATTTAGTATAGTTAGAATAGGTTAGACTAATTAATAATTAATTAACTAATTAACTAATAATTAATTTAGTGTTTAGGTTAATTTTGGTTAGTGTTAAACATTAAAATAAAAAAACATTAAACATTAATTAATATAAAACCCATTTAATAAAAAACATATATTAATAAAACATATAAATAAACAATAAAAACAAAAACATAAAATAAAACAAAAACAAAGTAAATAATAATAATAATAATAATAATAATAAACACAAAATAAAAACAAAACAAAAATAAAATAGAAAGAAAATGAATAAACCAAACAAATATTATAAAAACAAAAAACAAAAAAACAAAATCCACTCTATCCTAAGTTCTACCCGTGCATTTTCTCCGTGCAACTCGGACCCCCTCCCCCCTCCTCACGTCCCATCACCTCCTTGGGGGTCTGAGTTGGTGGTATTGGGAGGGACAGATGTCACCTTAGGGTGAAATTGGACCCCCCCCTCCCAATACTAGTTACAACCTTAGGGGGGGGGTCCGAGTAAACCACTCTGCCCTCCAAAATTGCCCTTCCGAAAAGTGAAAAACCTGCATTTTTTCTAGTTCGACCAGTCTTTTTCCGAGGATGATTTCGGGAAAATGGAGATGGATTTAAAAAAAAAGAGACAAGTTTTTTTCATCACAGACTGAGTAACAAAAACCTCTTCCATATGTTGCATAGGTGCCTCCAGTTGGGAGAATTGAAGCCTTTTCCAAGCCCCTTTTTTCAGGTTTCTGGTTTTTCCTGTTTCATTCCTGATTTTGCGGGAGCTGTTTTGGGGAGCTGTTTCAGCGAGATGGAGACGAAATTGGAGAAATTGAAGGATTTTTTTCTCCATACAAACTCATATAAAATAACCTCCTTCAATTTTTACACACGTGTCACGATTGAAGAGAAACATATGTCTGAGTTGACCCCTTTTTTACAGTAGTCCAACCCATCTTTCATGACAGACAATTCCAGATTTTTAGGGATTTGTTTCACTTTTTGGCTGAGGTGGTTGAAATTCTACCTCTTGAGCCCGGGGAGAGTTAGTTTTATATATTGTAATAATTCAAATGTGCAAGGGAGGATTGTTGATCTCTTGATTCATGCCCGACAGGGGATACTTTGTAATTTTCTAGATGACTTTCTAGAAATAAAAATTGTATCTACATGATTCTTGTGTTAGACTCCCTGGTGATGTTTTTTCTCTATGGGTAACCTTTTTCTTATTTTGTAGATCCATTCATGTTTTTACCTGATCTAATCATTAAAAGAAATATTAAGAACATAATTTGTTTTTGCACTCTATTTTTGGTCTTTTAATGATCTGCATGTTTTCATCTCAAGTTGATCATAGGAATTCTTAGCTGCTCCTCTACTTGATGGAGTTTAACTTATATTCCTCTCCTTCACTTTCGTTTGATTCAATTTGATCCAACAGTCTTTCTATCCTGTCCTGTGGAGACAATCTTATACATCTGAGACAGATCCATTTTCAGAAAGGTAGACCCCATAGCCCAATGTAAATTCGAGTTTTCAATCTCCCAAGCATACCAAATCTAGAAACAAACCCATGTACATTAATAACTAGCCTAATATCCAATATAAACAATGTTAAATTAGATAGAGATATTCCTCTCTGAGTCTTGGAGGGCTAGATCCAAGGTTCCAAAGTGGTTTTGATGTTACCTCTGTGACTGCCTCCACAACCTTGGGCAAATTACAGAGTGCTAACAGAATGGTGACCATACTGGGGAGATTTATCCAGTAGTGCACTTCAAGTTCCATATCTAAATGCTGATGGTGGATAGTGATCAGGCATGTGAAGACTGAAATATTCACCTGGCGACTCCAAACAAAGATTCAAATTTTTCGGGGAGACTCCACTGATAGTCGGATCCAGAAATCAAGATGAGTTCAAGAAAATAACGCAGGTATGCTCTTATGGATAGATCTAGTATTCCTAGTTTTCCAAACCCTATGCCTCGTGTTAATTGGTTGAATTATCTTCCATTATTTAAATATCAAAAGGGAGATGATGCTATTATGCATTTGTTCAAATTTCATTTGCATATACGCAAGCTTGGGTTTAATTTTCTTGAAGACTGTTTAATGAAAATATTCATGGAAACCTTAGAAGACAAAGCTATATCTTGGTATTAAGGTTTTCCATATGGAAGTTTGTGTTCTCTTAAATATTTTCATGCAGTCTTTTACGATCATTTTAAGGAATTTTTTCTTCCCTTGCCTTGGGCTGAAAAATGTTGTGCATATTTTGAAGATTTCTTCCAATATATGGTAAATATGTATGGTGATGAAGAAAATACATATGATGAGATTAAATAAGATATGTATGAATTTTCATCTCAATGGCAAGAAAAAAGAATAGAAAGGGGTTGTTTCCATGATTTTCAAGTGGATTACCACCAAGAAACAATTTATGCCGCTGAAGATAAAACTGATCAGATTGTCAAGGATCAACAGGTGGAGAATACTAAAGAGGAAGGGGTTGTTTTGGAACCTCGTGCACATGTATAATTTACTCCTTTTTCATTATAGGGAGAATGGATTGAAAGAGAGAAATTTGTTTCAGAGCCCATGGATGATAACAACAACACTATATCTCTTTCAATGAAAGAAGATCAGATTGAAGAACCATTGCTTCTTACTGATCAACAAGTGAAGTTAATAGAGAATATTGTTGAAAAATCATTTGTTGATCTACAACAGTCTCATGAACAAAAAATAGAAGCCAACTGCCATAACAATCACAAAAATTCTCAAACATTAGTTTCTTCCTTGATTGTTGATGAAACAAGACATCATACTATTGAAAGCCATGTTTCTGCATTCAAATTTGATGAAAGTTTGCAACAATCATGCTTTTCATTTAGTGCACAATATAATATGACAATGGTCATTTCAGCTTCCCTCTACTCCTTGATGAAGATCCTAATTTTGAGTTTGTTTGCATTAAGATTCTTTAGAATCATGAGTCATCCATTGCGTTCAAAAGTAATGAGTAGAAGGAAAGCAGTGAAAAAGAAGAGGTTGTTTTAGAGCCTCTTACACATGATGCTCTTTCTCCAGGTTCAGAAAATGAAAAGTCTATTGAAGAAGAACAGTTTGTCTCGGATCCTATGGATGTGCACATTTTTTCTATTGATAATATGGTTGCCTCAAACACAGATTTTCAAGAACAAATTTCCCTTTCTCCTGATATTATTGAATACCCTTTTTACAATTTGTTGCAATGATCAAGGAAGATGAATTTTCTTGTATTTATGGATCATGAGAACATGTTCAGTGGAAACTTAAATTACCATTTTCATAATTTTCCTTTATGTTTGGTGCAATTGAATACCATCAGAAGTCAACCAGTCATTTTCTTGATTGTCTACACTGGAGGGATCACTTCACATGATTGTATATATATCTTTAGCAGGTGAGAAATTATCATCAACATTTGGACCCATGTCAAGGCCCTAAGATTTTGATGGTCAACTTCCATAAATAAGTTCAGTCGGTAGTCAATTTTTTAGTCTATCAGTTAAGTTATAGATTCAAACTTTAGACTCCATGGCCCAACAAATAAAGCATTGGTCTTCATGTTCATATATATGAGATTCTTGACACCTCCTCAGGAGCTTCCATCCCCAGGTGGAGCCTATGTTGGGGTCCTATAATCATAGGTAACTTGATTATTCGACTGTTGATTTGGCGTTTCTCTCATGATGAAGACATTTGGTTCGATTGAATCCATTTTCACCTCCTTCGGTTTCGCCTGATCCTTCATCACCCTGGCTGCATCCTTCATCCACCTCTACACCTTCACTCCCTTGCCCATTTGTCCCGTTGACTACATCTTGCCCGCCACTCATCCCTGGATGAACAAACTTAGGATAATACAATATTGGTTAGTTTAATAAACAAATTGATAATAAATAAATGATTAGACTAATTAATAATTAATTAATTAACTAATAATTAAGTTAGTGTTTAGGTTAATTTAGGTTAGTGTTAAACATCAAAGTAAAACAACATTAAACATTAATTAATATAAAACCCATTTAATACAAAACATATATTAATAAAACATATAAATAAATAATAAAAACAAAGTAAATAAAATAAAACAGAAACAAAGTAAATAAACATAATATAACAAAAAATAAAATAAAAACAAATAATAAAAAGCACANATATTATAAAAACCAAAAAACAAAATCCACTCTATCATAAGTTCTACTCGCACATTTTCTTCGTACAACTCGGACCGTCCCCCTCACGGCCCATCAACTCCTTGGTGGTACGAGTTGGTGGTATTGGCAGAGACAGATGTCACCTCAGGGTGATATCAGAACCCCCCTCCCAATACCACTTACCACATCAGGGGGTTCCAAGTAAACTAGTCTGCCCTCCAAAACTGCCCTTCTAAAAACTGAAAAAACCACATTTTTTCCAGTTCGACCAGTCTTTTTTCGAGGATGATTCCAGGAAACCAGAGACAGATTTTAAAAAAATGAGAGAGGTTTTTGTTCATCATGGGATGAATAACAAAAAAATATTCCTGATTTTTCATAGATGCCACAACTTGGGATAATCAAATCCTTTTCCAAGCCCCTTTTTTTAGGTTTCCGGTTTTTACTGTTTCAGTCCTGATTTTGCGGGAGATTTTTCGGTGAGCTGGAAATGAAATTGGAGAAACCGAATGAGGTTTTTTATCCAGACAAAATCATATACAATAACCTCCTTCAATTTTTACATAGGTTTCACCGTTGAAGAGAAACATATGTCTGTGTTCACACCTTTTTTGCAGCAATTCGACCCGTCTTTCATGACGGATAGTTCTAGAGTTTTGGGGATTTGTTGGTATTTTTAGCCAAGGTGGTTGAATTTTGACCTCATGAACCTGGGGAGAGTTATTTTTATATATTTTAATAAGTCAAATGTGCAAGGGTGGATTGTTGAGCTCTTGATTCATGCCCCCTAAGGGATACTTTGTAATTTTCTAGATGATTTTCCAGAAATAAAAATTGTATCTGCAGGATTCTTGTGTTAGACTCCCTGGTAATGTTTTTCCTCTCTGGGTAATTGTTTTCTTACTATGTAGATCCATTCATGTTTTCCCTGATCTAATCATTAAAATAATTATTGAGAACACAATTTGTTTTTGCACTCTGTTTCTGGCCTTTTAATGATCTGCATGTTTTCGTCTGAAGTTGAGCATAGGAATTCTTAGTTTCTCCTCTGCTTTATGGAATTTCCATTCTATTCTTCTCCTTCACTTTCATTTTATTCAGTTTGATCCAACAATATTTTTATCTTGTCCTGTGGAGACAATCTTATACATCTGAGACAAATCCATTTTCAGAAAGGTAGACCCCATAGACTAATGTAAATTTGAGTTTTCAATCTCCCAAACATACCAAATCCAGAAACAATCCCATGTATGGTAATAGCTAGTCTAATATCCAATATAAATAAAGTTAAATCAGATAGAGAGATCCATCTCTGAGTCTTGGAGGGCTATATCCAAGACTCCAAAGTGGTTTTGACGTTACCTCTATGACTGCCTCCACAGCCTTGGGAAAATTACAGAGTGCTAACACCTTCCATTGCAAGTCAAAAGGAATATCATAATATGTCATTTCCTTTATCATAATCTCCATGTCAATGTAGGAAGCATATGACATGACCGACAGTCCAAGATTGAGTTCTTTGAACTAATTCAGAATTTCAAAGTCTGTAATCAAATGCTTAACTAATGTAGCTTCTTTAAGATTTTCCTCCAAGGTTTTGAACTTAGAATGATCCATTCTTCATTGAGTTAAACAAGCATTGTATTCTTCCTGATCATACAACTTTCCTTTGTCATCCCAAAATGGTGGAAGTCCTTTGGTAAAAAATTCTTCAAATAAATCTTTGAACTCTTGCACAGTCTGTTCCATCTATGTTGCCTTAGTTTGGATTTATTTCAACAAGTTATGTTTAGCAATAACCCTCCTAGCCCAAATAATCAATGTAGTTTTGTATTTAAGCCCAATATTCTGAAGGTCTGCAGTAGGAACAATGTTGATTAGATTTATGGCATTATGGGCCCATTTTGATGGTTTCTTTGCTAAATTTTTAATCACGACAGTGGATTTATTTCTGGCTATGATGTCTATGTTGTCTTTATCATTAACATAATTCAAATATGATCTGAACTTGGTAGCTTCAACAGTTATAGAGTCCCAGATGATATTCTTTCTCTCCTGCAACAAACCTTTTCCTCTTAACCTCATTTTCAATTTATAAAATGTTTCTTGCAAGACTTCATTCTCCTTTTGAAATTGAGCTATATTTTCATCCTTTGCCTACAATTCTTGCTTCAATATATCTATGCTTCCTTTCATCACTTTGATTTCTCCTTCTTTCAAGATAACTTGCAACAGAGCCTAGACAAGTCCTTCAATGTTTGACCCAACTTCTGCAGTAGGAGCTGAAACCACAACCTTGTTTAGAAATTCTGTCTGCTCTTGTGACCATTTCACCTTTTCTTGTTCTAGCTGCAACACCCTAGCCTTGTATCCCAATGTCTCTTGAGGAAGTGTTTCCTTTTCCTATTCTAGAGAAACTAATTCAGTTGTTTGTGGATTATTTGTAGCAGGTATTTTCAAATTCTTCTTCAAACTTTGAATCAATTTATCTTTCTCATCCAATGAATATTTCAATCCTCGGGGGCCTTCAAATTCCAACCTCTTGACTTGAGTCCGCCAATATCTGCTAGATGCCTCTTTCTACCTCAATTGTCCTTCCAATTCCATTGCATAAGATGATAGTTTCAAATTCTTTAAACTTAAGCTCAGGTAATCAGAATATAACATGTCACTAGTGTGTTTGTGAAATTTGACCTTGTCTGGAGCACTTATGTTATCATATTTATCTTTATTTCAGATAGTTTTTCTTCATCTGCAACAACAATGTTAAAGGTCCTCTTTTCAACATCTCTCACTGTGAACAGAGAATATTTATGATGAGAGATGTTTTCCACTTCAGGGACTAAATCCCTCATCTCACCCAGAGATATATTTCCCTTTTCAGCATACTATTCTGCCAAATCTCATATAGACTGATAAGCTCAGTCAAATTTTTTAAAAATGTATTTCTTACTGTTAAATATTATGGTGTTGCCTTCACCTTGGATTTTACTTTCCTTTTCAACCTCTACAACGCTAGTACCACTCTCCACCATATCTGTATTAGATTGGTCTCTGGACTCTTCCTCTTCTAAATTTACTATTTGTGCATATTATGTAAATTTCATGTTCTTTGGGGCAGTTTGTTGGTCACTGATGTCCATGGCCTCTAAACTGCTTCTCTTGTTGTAAACACTTGTCATAGGAAATTTTATTATCCATTTCTGAGGATCTTGTTGTGTTTGACTTTGTTGCAAGGTTTCCTCCACTTGTTGTGTTTGCAATGGTTGCAATATTTCTTCCATATCAACACATACTTCTAGATCTTCCAGCTTATCAAAACCCTCAACCTTTTCATGATCATAAGGGGAATGTTTTTTAATCAATATTCTCTTGGATATGATTTGGTGTGGATCATACCTTATTCCTTGTAACTGTGTCAAACCGAACTCTTTGAGCTCTGCTTGAACTTGAGATAAACATGATCTAGATTTGACAATGAAGGGGCTAATGAGAAAAGGGAACTTAAGGTTGGAGGCTTTGTGCAACTTCAGGAAATTCTCTCTCTCAAATATAATTCTTTGCCTGATGAATTCAAGGGAAAATATTATAGGCATCATAAAAATAGAAAATAGGTAAGGGGATTCATGGAAACCATAAACCCAAATTATTGTTGAGTGAATGAATAGTACCCAATCCCCCACTCTATTCTCCGGATTTGGGTGTAGATAACTTCTCATGTCATTGAAAACTCTAGGTAGGATGGTATTGAAAATCAAAATATAAACTATGGACATGAATTTGTTGATGAAGATAAGTAATGTAATTATTTTACACTCAGTTGACACAAATGTTGATTAAGGAAACTCCCTCTTATTGGTTTCCAGAAAAATTCTCAATAGATAGGTGTATTATTTGAAATGTATTAGGGAGTGAAAATGATCCAGATGGATATTGGTGGCCACCCACCTTTTCCAACTGGCCCAAAACAGTTTTCTGGCAATTTTGGTAATTTACTATTTTTAGTAGGTTTTAACTTATGGGGCCATTTTGAGGCCCTAAATGATGTTTTTTTGGGAAAATAGGTTTGAAATATGGAGGTTCCTTCTATATTGTGGATAAAATGAATCTCTGCGATGATACCTTTCCAACAGGATATCATACACCTAAAACGGAGATCATATGAAAAAGTTATGACCTTAAGAAGTTGATGTACTAACTTACCCAAACGAGGCCCACATGACTTTTGGTGCTTCATCTCCTAGGGTTAGGTTTTTGGATGTCTAGGGTTTTTGAAATTCCTACTTATTGTAGAAAGGCATTCAAAGCCTCATTGTAATCACCTTCTTGCGAATGCGAGTAACCGTCACACTCTTCTCAGAGATAAGCTGCCACCATTCTAGCGAGTCTTTCACTCTATATTTTTACAGTCTCTGTACATTTATTTGTATATTACTGTATATTTGTGTTTATGGTTGCATCTATGATACATTTCTATTATATTATTGAATATCTGCAATATCTATGTGCATTTATTTATTATATCTCCACTCTCATTTCGTTTCAAAAATAATCTGGATCAGTGGTATCAGAGCAGGTTTCTCTTGATTGTTTTTCAGTGCATGTCCCCGACGAGGTCCGAGTATAGAAAATTGGATCTCGAGCTTGTCTCTCTTGAAGACAATCACTCTCGCACACCCAAGAAACCCTCAATGGTAGAAGAATAGAAAAACGATGGAGCAGACGATCCTATCAATCCGTTGCTTGAGCAAGCTCTCACGCGACAGAGGGACGAAATGATGGAGAATTTTTCCCACATCCTTAAACGCCTACCGATAGCATCAGGTGAATCTTCATCAAGAGGCCACTTTGGAGGAAACTCACCTTTCAAGGTACAAGTTAATTTTGATATTCCTGTATTTGAGGGACATATAGATGTAGAAGCCCTAGAAAAATGGTTAACTTTGCTAGAAGGTTATTTCTCTGTTCACAATTTTTTCGACAAAGAAAAGATCACCTTCACACTCCTTAAATATCTCCCCCATGTCAAACATTGGTGGGAAACTTACTGGGAGCAAAGTTCCACAGAGGAGTCTGGAATATATGGGGTCGATCCCACTTGGGAGTTTTTTGTGGATGTGGTAAAGGAATAGTATTACCCTGTTGGCAACTATGAGGACCAATACATGAGATGGACCACGCTGTAGCAAGACAGGGGCCAAGAAGTTCTAGAGTTCACCAATACCTTCCATACCTTGTGCACCAAGCTAGGTATCAAAGACTCTGAGCAACATTTGGTTCTGAAATATCATGGGGCTCTACATAGATACATCTAGACAAAAATGGATTTTTTGTACATCTCATCACTTGGTGCTGCTTATCGATATGATGTTAAAATCGAGCAGAAATTTAAGCACCAGAAAAAACGAGAGTTCGGGTATGCAAATCTACAACAACCAAAGTATGAAAAAGATGACCCTAACAAACAGTCTCCCGAAAACCAGTCCAGGCCACATGAAATGAAGGGTCATGGAAAGACAAAGAAAGACACTGGAAAATAGTGTGATTTCCACAAAATCTTCTGGCACAACACTAATGAATGCCACTCAAAATAGTCATTAGTGGTCGATATCAAAGGAAAGGAGACAAACCTTGATTTAGAATTTGATTCTGAAAATACTGGTAAAGGACAGATCATTGACGCAGACCCCACTACTATTGTCACGACCACAACAATTCAACCAGAAGAACCAACAGATCCTGAAGAGGGGGAGCTCCTTTTTCATTCATAGATGTGGGTGAAGGGGACCCCGCTACATTTTATTGTTGATAGCGGAAGCCAGAAAAACCTCATCTCAACAGAGGTCATTAAACAATTGGGATTGTTGACAACACCACACCCACAACCATACAACATCGGGTGGCTTTGCCAAGGACGAGATCTTTGTTTCAACCAACAGTGTCGATTGTCATACGACATCCAACCCTTCAAGGATGAGGTATTATGTGATGTTTCCCCACTGGATGTATGTGATGTTCTCTTGGGGAAACCATATATGTGGAGGCACCATGTTGTTTATGAGTCTTGACCCTGCAGTGGCATTGTTTCTCTGGGGCGTCATCTCTACAGAATACTAGAGGTAGTTCCAAATATTGTTCCACCTAAAAGGTGTCGCAAGGTAGTATCTCATACTACAAAATTTAGCTTCTTCACAATCTGTTCAAAAGGAGAACAGAAGGACACTACAACCACTACAGCCTCATCCCAAGCACCTTCTATCCAACAGAAGCAGGTCGACAAGGCTGCAAAAAAAGTGCAAAGATTCCTTATGCAGACCATCCTCTCATGTATCTCAACTTGTTAAACAACCTCAGTCTCAATAGGTTCATGACAAACTTCCACAAACTAAGCAACACGACATCTCCAGCAAGACAAGCAGCTCACCAAGATGCAGATTCAACAAACGCTTTTCCCTCTCCCTCGAGAACTCAACGCAATGGATAACATTTCTTCCTAAGGAGGGATTATTAATCCAAATTGATATCGGTGGCCACCCACCTTTTCCAACTAGCTCAAAATAGTTTTTTGGCAATTTTGGTAATTTACTATTTTTAGCAGGTTTTAACTTCTAAGGCCATTTTGAGGCCCTAAATGATGTTTTTTTTTTTTCGGAAAACAAGTTTTCCATATTGATGTTCCTTCAATATTGTGGCTAAAATGAATCTCCTCGACTATATCTTTCAAACGGGCTATCATATGCCTAAAACGAAGATCGTATGCAAAAGTTACGACCCCGGGAAGTTGATGTACTAACTTACCCAAATGTGGTCCACATGACTTTTGGCGCATCATCTCCTAGGGTTAGGTTTTTGGATGTCTAGGGTTTTTGAAATTCATGATTATTGTTAAAAGGCCTTCAGAGCCTCATTGTAATCACCTTCTTGCGAATGCGAGTATTTGTCACATCTCTTCTTAGAGATAAGCTGCCACCATTCTAGCAAGTCTTTCACTCTATATTTTTACAGTCTCTGTACATTTCTTTGATTAATAGAAATCGTGTATTATTGTATATCTATGTTTATGTTTTCATCTTTGATACATTATTGTTATATTATTGAATATCTACAATATCTCTGTGCACTTATTTATTATATCTCCACTCTCATTCCGTGCCGAAAATATTCCGGATCAGAAAATTCACTACATGTTTATGGGTATTATCAACTAGGAATTGATCAAATCTTATACAGACTGCCAAACAAGACTCTGAATTAAAAAATGTCAAAAGGAAACTGAGGATGACTTCATCCACATATTTCTCATTGTCTAGACCTAAAACTTGACCCAATAGGGAGAAGACCCATTGGACTTTGATGAACATTATATTTACATTCATCAGCAAAGACAGACCTTAAGAAAAATGTCCAGGTTTGATAATTGTCTGTAAAAATAGATCTCGGACCTCTGATGGAGATTCTCTATATACCCTAATTAACTTATCTTCATTGAGAGGTTCATAAATTGTAGAAAAATACTCTGGTATACCAATGGGCTCTCGAATTGATAGACTCTCTACCCTACACAAGACCTCGAACCATCGTTTATTCACAATGACTCTTTATTCATGGGAATATTGTTCAGTGCACCAACCTATAAATTTGGTAAACACGAAAGTGATTTCGAAAAAATAAGGGACTATGGTGGCCTGGACTACTTCAAGGAACAATATACATATTCCTACCTTATTGTACAAGTTTCTTTTGGACACAGAGATAAGATAAATAGTGATTTTGACAAAAAAAACATATGTGTCTCAGTCAATTAGGGATTCTTCATTTTCCATAGGATCTTTTTCTGTTACTGAGCTTATTATGGGATCCATGGTTGTGATGAAAAATACCAGAAAATGAGAAGAAATGGTGTGCATCTGGTGTATTGTTGAGATGCGAGTGAAATACGGGGGTCACACCTAGGTTCTAACGGTTCAACGTTCAAAATAATAATCAAAATAAAATAAGTGCCTAAATGTTCTTTTATTCTTTTCCAATTTTGGGGGGTGTGAGAAAGTGGTTTGAGGAAACCCGCTTTTTGTCCTGAAATGAACCTAGTGATGTCATGTACCTACAACATAAAAGCATGGTTTAAATTTCGAGACCTCCCTTCAAAATTAAACCCTGTGCAGTTTCACCCCCCAAAATCATTCTCAGCCTTTGATCTTGAGAACTCAATATCCACAATGTTTCAGAACCGAATAGCTTAGCGCTCCTGCCATATTTATCCCTTTGCTACCATATTTATCCCCTTTCCTAATTTATTAGGATTCCAAACTGGTTTAGCATTCCGCTATATTCTGAAATCTTGATTTCACACAATAAAAATTTAATGGTGACTAACATGGGCTCCAACTAAGGTGATATCCTCCCAGTGAGGTAGCAAATAACAACAGACCAAGTGCCTGTCCATTGGGTTGTATTTCACTCATGCGACTAAATCGATCAACAACTTATTCATGAAACTTTGTCATATAACTCCAATTATACTTATCTTAAACTTAGGGTCTTCACTTCAGACTTCAATTTTCGGTTGAGTTGATTTCAAATGCTACAACTGAAAAAAAAATGCTTATATATAATGAAATGGAAAAGGTGAAAACTTATCTAAGCGAGATAATGCTTCAGAAGCCTGCCATTCATAGGACCCCCAGAAACGAGATCTCCATTATGTTCATGTAGTAGATAAGAATTATTTCCATGGTATGCCACAATTTTGAAACGTCCCAGCCAAAGATGGTGGAATTTTCCATGCTTTCCTCTATCTTCATTCCTGGCATCCCATTTCAACACCAAATCTCCCTCTTTGAAATCATCCTCCTTAGTATGCATATCAAAAGTCTTCTTAATCCTGTCTTGGTGGAGTTGAGAGTTGTTGAAGGCTTTCTCTCTTGTTTGCTAAACATTAATTAGTTTATTTGTCCTCCTTTGACTGGCATCTGGTTCAACATCTTGCTCCTATAGCAATATCATCACTAGAAATCCTAATGAAGTAGGGAAAATTGTCTCTATTTCATACACAATTTGGAAGGATGAAGTGGAAATAGACCTTTTAGTAGTGATCCTGTCATCCCATAGTGCATAAATAAGCTTCTTATGCCAAGTCTTTTCGTTATCTTGCAACAATTTTTTGATAATTCTGGTCAAACTCTTATTGAATGACTCAACCAACACATTACCTTAAGGGTAATAAGTTGTGGAATGGAAGAGAGTTATATTGTAATCAATGCAAAATGTTTCCATCTTTTTGGACTTGAATTCTATTGCATTGTCAATGATTATTTTAACTGGACAAACAAATCTAGACAAGATATTGTTTTCCAAAAATTGAATGATAACAGTATCGGTGGCTTGCCTTTTGGGCACTGCTTCAATCCACTTGGTGAAGTAATTTGTCACTGTCAGTATCCACTTATGCCGAGCTGAGGACTTTGGATGAATTTCTCCTATGAAATCAAGGCCCCATTGCCTAAATGGTGCTTCAACAGAGATAGGATTCAAAGCAAAAAGATTGCAATTTTCTCTTCACATAAAAAATTTGGCATACATGAAAGCTTGAAACTTCTTTGTAAACATCAGAAAAAATGTTAGGCCAATAGAAACCCACCCTCAATATTTTGTGCATAGTAGTTTTCCAATAATGGTGTCCTCCATAATCACCTTTATGAAACTCTCTAACGATTTTTTCTACTTCTTCCTCCAACAAAAAACTCAGCAAGATCCCACCTGGATCCTTCCAATACAAAGATTGGTTTAGAATGCAAAACTTCGCTTCTTTTAGCTTCAAAAACCTAGCCTTCATTTTTCTCAATCCAGGAGGAGTGTAATACACCCGGACCACCCATAGGCCGGAGTACGCCAACTTCAAGCCCACCATGGGACTTCTTTCTCTTACCGATACCTTTTAAATTAATCAGGACACATAAAAGAAAATATTTGACGACATGCACAACAATAACCAACAAGCATGCATATTCTAAATATTTAATTAAATGATAAATATATACATAGTGAAATACAATCATGTACAGATGAATAATAACATAAAAAAGAACACTTATCTTTATAAAAGAGGACACCAAATGGCTGCATACCAAGGACATTCCACCCAACCATAGACACTACTGCTCCAAATCTCAAGAACAGTGTCACCCCCGAGCCAGGGCTATGAATCCACAAGGATGGTTCTAGAGTGTTACTTGGTTTCCCAATCCATTCATTACTTAAGCTCTCACAAGATTTTCCAACATTCACAACAATCCAAGTACCCAACTCTTCTCTACCATTAGTACATATTTTAAAAATTTCGACGTTCTATTTGCGACATTATGAACAAAATTGGCCATACTGTTGAAAAATAGAGAAAATTTTAATTTTTGTTTCCATATTGCCCGATAACGTCGCTATTGCCACGTTGACGTATCTCTTGCCACGTTGTCATCTCTCTTTCCATGTTATCATCTCTCTTTCCATGTTTTCCATAGTCGTCTTTCTTGCCACGTTTGTGACATAGTCGTCTCTCTTGCCACATTTGTGAAGATAGTTGTTGTAGTTGCGACGTTGTGGAAACTAGGTTTTCCCCCTCCAACGGTCACCTAGTATTTTGACCAAGTCAACTTTGATTTCGTCAATGATCGTAGGAATCACAACATTATAAAATCTATAAATATGTTTCATTTTACGAATGTTGCGACAAGTTTTCTATAATAATGACACTTCAAAAAGGGTTTGCGGGTCTTCTTGGCTAGAGTAAAATTATTAAAAGACATTGTACTAGTGCTCTTCTCATTTCATTTTAATTTTTTGATCAGTCGAATTTTAAAGGAAAAAACTATTAAAAGATATTGTACTAGGGCTAGAGTACATGAAGGGAAATAGTGACCTGTGAATGGGGCCAACGTTGAAACATTTTCAAAATGTTTCTGTATAAAATTATACATCCTTGAGTCTTGAAAACCTCCCATACCATCAAGTCATGTGTCTATTCTAACCATGTTAAATTGTGATGCATACAAGCACATATTGAAAAAATTTCAATGTTGGCCCCATTCACTGCTCACTATGCGGGGTTGGTGCATCACATTTTTGGTAGTTGAATTGGAAGTTCCATGACATTTCAAGAGAGTTCCAACAAAGATTCTACATATGGAAACAATGACATTTGACAATGAGACACCCATTATGAACATTGTTGCAAACATGGATGATCTCAAAGATTATGTGGTCGGGACATCATACATCCTTGTGTCTTGAAACCCTTTTCATACCATCAAGGCATGTGTCTAGTCTAACCATGTCAAATTTCGATGCATACAAACACATATTGAAGCAATTTCAACGTTGGCCCCATTCACTAGTGCTCACTATGCGGGGTCAGTGCATGACATTTGTGGTGGTTGAATTGGAAGTTCCATGACATTTCAAGAGAGTTCCAACAAATATTTTATGGATGGAAACAACGACATTTGACAAATATGAGATGCCCCATTATGAACATTGTTGCAAACATGGACGATATCAAAGATTATGTGGCTGGGACATCAAACATCCTTGAGTCTTGAAACCCTCCCATACTGTCAAGGAATGTGTCTAGTCTAACCATGTCAAATTTCGATGCATACAAGCACATATTGAAGAAATTTCAACATTGGCCCTATTCACTACTCACTATGCAGGGTCGATGCATGACATTTTTGGTGGTTGAATTGGAAGTTCCATAACATTTCAAGAGAGTTCCAACAAATATGCTACGGATGGAAACAATGACATTTGACAAATATGAGATGCCCCATTATGAACTTTGTTGTAGACATGGATGATCTCAAAGATTATGTGGTCGGGACATCAAACATATTCCTTGAGTCTTGAAATCCTCACATACCGTCAAGGCATGTGTCTAGTCTACCATGTCGAATTTCAACACATACATGCATAGTTTGAAGAAATCTCAACGTTGGCCCCATTCACTGCTCTCTATGTGGGGTCGGTGGAAGAAATTTCACTATGATCACTCACCTTCAAGGTAGGCCCCATTCACTATTTTCACTATGAGACATCCATTATATTGAATGTTGATGCAAACATGGATGATCTCAAATATTATGCGGGGACATCAAACATCCTTAAGTATCGAAACCCTCCCATACCTTCAAGGAAACTATCTAGTTTAACCATGTCAAATTTCGATGCATACGAGCACAGATTGAAAACATTTCAATGTTGGCCCCATTCATTGGTCACTGTGCGAGGTCAGTGGAAGAAATTTGTGATGGGTGTATTTTAAGTTCCATGACAAATTTCAAGATAGTTCCGACAACGATTCTATAGAAGGGAATGACGAATGATGACAATGAGAGGTGAAACATGATGAATGTTGATGCAAATGTGGACGATCTCAAAGATTATGTGGGGACATCATACATCCTTGAGTATTGAAATCCTCCCATACTATCAAGCCATGTGTCTAGTCTAACCATGCCAAGTTTCGACGCATACATGCACAATTTGAAGAAATTCAACGTTGTCCCCATTCACTATTCACTATGTGAGGTCGGTGCAAGATGACATTTGTGGTGGGTAAATGACAAAAGTAATAAAAATGGTGAGATGATGACATAATCCTTTGAATAATCTATGAGTGAAGATGATGAGCTGATGACATTGTTCTCACCAACATATGTCCACTTATTCCCAACGACACATCTTTGATAACCTCCAACATTAAATATATCCCCACATCAGCAGGGAGTTTAAACATTTTCAATAAGTGTGAGTCATTCATGCATTCTCCTACCTCATGTAAATTCTCTTGTGATCATTCTCACCATTATTCACATAGCCCCCACACTATATTCCCCTTAGTTACTCAATAATCCAAATTTAGAAATGACTAAAACTAATGAAACAATGATGAAATAGAAAACCTTGGAAGAGAGATATGTAACAACCCTAGCTAAATGATTACTTAAGATTTACCAAGTATAATTAATAAAATAATTAACTGTCCTAATGTGTATTAGTTAAATAATGATTATTTATTAATAATATTAATTAATTAATTACTTATTGTTTATTATATGTTGATTAATTAATTAATTGACTGATTAACACATTTAATGTGTTGATTAATTAATTAATTGATTGATTAACACATTTAATGTTTAGGGTACATAACTAAATAATTAATAACTTTTAATTCATTATTATAAAACTTTACGTATTACAGGGGATAGGGTATTGAATGGATGGATAAGGTAGTAAATGGAGGGATAAGGTGGGTGGCATTAAATGAAGGAGGAGGCGGTGAATGGGGAAGGATATGAGGGGGAAGAGGCCTTCGGGAGATGGGATAAAATTTTGGGAGAGGAAGCATTATTGGGAGAGAAGGACTGTATTTTTTTGTTTTTGGTATTTTCCTAGTTTGGAGTTTGGGTGGATTGTTACAGGGGTGCACCAGGTTGCTGGGAGTTTTGGGCTCGGGGGCCAGGAATCCTCATGGAATCCTAGATCTAGGGAGATGGACAGGCTCTGTTCCTAGCTGGCAGGAAGGAAAGATTCAGTTTTGGGCAGAGTTCGGGCAGAGAAGTGGAGAGGACAGCTAGAGATTGGGGAATTAGCATTAAACAGAGGTATGAATTTCATGAATTTGTTGTGTTACGTGGTTGTTAATTAAATTTACTTTCCTTCTGTTAATAAATTTAATTTATGTTGATAAATAAATGATTATACGTTGATGATTGAATTGTACAGGATATAATTTCTTCATTCTTTAATTTTAGCTTGTATTTTTATAAGGCTTTGTGGGGACAAAGACCTTACAAGATAGATGGTTGTAGATAAACATAGAGGCAAGGAAAATTAGAAAACCTTTAACCCCATTCCCATGAAATAATTTCTTATTAATTATTTAAGAGCTAAGGCAATACTCCACTAGGTTGCCATAAAGCAATCAATGGATTGGACTATTTCTACCTACATGAGGGCACTGAAAATGAAGGAGATGCTTGAGGGATTGTTGAGTAGAGAAAGGAAACCTTTTCCCTTGTGTTGTGTATGGCATGCAAGAGATATTTTCCTTTATACTCAAAGATCACTCGCATACCCACTCTATATATTGTCTCATCTCATCCTCGTTTTGTTTTAATTTTCTGATCGGTCAAATTTTAAAGGAAACAACTATTAAAAGACATTGTACTAGTCGAGATGACTTTAAACAAGTCTAGAGGGTGATTTGTGTCGATGATGAAGGAAGGCTAGTAGAGATCCAATGTGTACGGAGAAGGGTGTCATTACGCTTTATCTCAACTATGAAGGTTAAGCGATACTTGAGGCAAGGGTGTCGACTATATGTAGTGGAAGCGGTGAATGGAAGGAAGGGATCCTCCTTTGATCGGTACCCGATATTGTTAGAATTTAAGGATGTTTTTCCAAACGAGTTACCAGGGTTACCTCCTAAGAGGGAGCTTGATTTTAATATTGAGCTAAAACCTGGTGCAAAACCAATTTCCAAGACTCTGTATCGGATGACAGCACCAGAACTAGTTGCAAATGCAGTTGAAAGATTTATTGGACTTGGGGCTAATAAGGCCCAGTGTCTCACCTTGGGGTGCACCAGTAATTTTTGTAAAAAAGAAATATGGTTCCTTACGAATGTGTATAGATTACAGGGACTTGAACCATGCTACAGTGAAAAATAGGTACCCAATGCCGCGAATAGATGACCTCTTCGATCAGATGAAAGGAGAAGTGGTATTCTCAAAGATTGATTTGCGATCAGGGTATCACCAGTTAAGGATTAAGGAAGACGATATTCCTAAAAATACCTTTCGAACTTGGTTTGGACATTATGAGTTTGTCATTATACCTTTCATATTGATCAATGCGCCAACAGTATTCATGAGCCTCATGAACGTATTCCGGAAGTACCTAGACCATTTTGTACAAGTCTTTCTAGATGACATCCTCATCTATTCCAAAAATAAAAGAGAGCATGAGGAACACTTACGAGTGGTGTTGTCCTGCCTTAGAGATAACAAATTGTATGGGAAGTTGTTGAAGTGTTCCTTCTTTCAGAAAGAGATCCACTATTTAGGTCATATCATTTCTAGTGAAGGAATCTTTGTGGACCCAGAAAAGGTAAAGGCCATTATGGAGTGGCCAGTGCAGAAAAATGCCCATGAGGTGAGAAGCTTCATGGGGCTAGCAAGTTATTATCGGATATTTGTGGAAGGATTCTCAAAAATAGAAAAACCCATCACCACTTTGCAGTGCAAGGGGGTCAGGTATGAATGGACAGAAGAATGTGATAGTGCATTCATTGAGCTTAAGAGGTTACTAACTAGTGCGCCAATTCTACGAGTGTCAGATATGGAAAAGGACTTCACAGTCTGCATGGATTCCTCGAAGTAAGGGTTGGGTGTCGTGCTAATGCGAGATGGAGGAGTGATAGCTTATTCATCAAGGAAGTTGAAGAAACTTGAAGAGATTTACGCTACTCATGATTTAGAGTTGGCAGCTGTAATGCTAGCTCTAAAACTTTGGAGGCACTATCTTGTGGGATGAAACTTTGAGCTCAAAATGGACCATAAAAGTATAAAACATCTCTTCACTTAAAGGGATCTGAATGTCAGGCAAAGGCGATGGAGTGAGTTTATGAGTGAGTACGATTTCAGTATTTCTTACATCAAGGGAAAGGAAAATGTGGTAGCAGATGCCTTGAGTAGGAGACCACGTGTCTTCTCCTTGGTACCCTTAAAGGTCAATCTAAGGGAACGTGTGTTGATGCAACTCCAAGGAGATAGTTGGTATTGGAATGTTAGTTCAAACCTCCAGAGTGGGAGGCAGTTAGATCCAAAGTATGAAGGATATAGTCTGGAAGCAGATAGACTATTGAGATATCGGGGAAGGATGCACATCCCTGAACATGGGGATATTCGAAGCATCATACTGAAGGAATCCCATAGATCACTTTATTGTGCGCATCCAGGTGTGAAGATGTATGCAGACATGAGGAAGCTCTTCTTCTAGGTTGACATGAAGTGTGATGTGGTCCATTTCGTCGCCAAGAGTATGGAATGTCAACAAGTGAAAGCTAGCCACCACCAACCAGCAGGCCTCCTACAACCATATGATGTTCCTATGTTCAAGTGGGAAGTCATCTCTATGGATTTTGTTGTGGGGTTGCCACTTACATCTTATAGACATAATGCCATTCTTGTGATAGTTTATAAGTTACCCAAGAGTGCTCATTTTATTCCGGTTAGCTACACTTATGATGTCACTGATGTGGAACGTGTGTTTGTAAGTGAGGTTATCCATTTGCACGGGATACCTAAGAAGATCGTTTCAGATAGGGACTCAAGATTCACTTCTAGGTTTTGGACAAGTTTGCAGTCAATGTTGGGGACTCAGTTCAACTTAAGCACAACTTATCATCCTAAAACAGATGGGAAAACTGAGAGAGTAAATCAAGTTATGGAAGACATGCTTAGGATGTATGTCATGGATAATCAAACCCATTGGGAGAAGTACCTACCTTTGGTAGAGTTTGCCTACAATAATAGTTTTCATAGCTCCATCGGAATGCCACCCTACAAAGCTCTGTATAGAAGGCCATGCAGAACACCATTGAGTTGGGATAGATTAGAAGACCGAGTAACAGTTGGGCCAGAATTGATTCAAGAGATGGAGGAACATGCGATTCAGAATAGGCAGAGACTAAAGGAAGCATAGGATAGGCAGAAAAGTTATGTAGATGCACACAAGACCGACCGAAGTTATAAAGTGGGAGACCAGGTTTTCATTCGTATCAAGCCAAACAAGAGTACCATATGGTTCAGGAAGGGGACAAAGTTGTCACCTCGATTTATAGGACTGTTTAGAATCCAATAGAAAATTGGACCCATTGCCTATCGTCTCGTACTACCACCCCACTTGTATAAAACTCATAATGTTTTCCATATATCTATTTTATGTCATTATGTTGCCGATGAATCACATAAACTAAATTGGAAGGAACTACAAGTATCGGACGTGGGAACTCTCATAGTAGAACCATTATGCATATTGAACCGTAGATTCCAATAGCTCAGGAACCATCTGGTAGACCAAGTTAAGGTCTAGTGGGACAAGTATAGTCCAGGATATGATACTTGGGAAGACGTCGAGACACTACAATGAGACTATCCCTCACTTTTTTGACCACCTCGAGAATATGTTTCTCGAAGGTTGGGTGTATGTAACATCACCTTTTGACTTAGACAACCAGGATTACCTGAGGCCTAAATACCTTTATTTTCTATTCACAGGTGAAACTATTAAGTGATACACTTGAACTTTGAAGACGTATGAATCTTTATGAATGTTTAAATGTATTTGGATAATGATGGATATGATGTGATATATTGTGAGAATGTAAATTTTATGAATGTTTAAATGTTATTGATGATGATGGATATGATGCGATCTACTATGTGAATGTAA
>ML779965.1:159483-170756 GCA_009831015.1 Picea engelmannii
GTGTTGTTAATTGAATTATGGGATATTATGAGATCTATTTCTAACTTGAAAACTTTGATGTTAAAGTTGTTGGTACACGGATACCAAATTGAAATTATGGTTGTATGCAATTACATGATGATAATGCATAGAAATGTATGAGTTTGTGTTACAGACTAAACTACAGGTTATTCATTATGAAATAGCCAAGGGATAATGATGATGAAGTGGATGTCATGACCACTGGCCGAGAAACAATATGGTATGAATCTTTGTATGTGAAATTATATTGGTTTGGATGCATTGCTATGATATATGGACCAGTGTAGGATTTCAGGTGGAGAGACTGCCCAAAACTAAATAGACGATGACAAAACTCCCAGCAACACGGTGCCACTGTATATTCCATTGTAGGGTGTGGACCCTAGTCCTGTTAGGAGGGGTGGAGGCATTTCCCACCATGTATCCTCCAAAACTTGAAGTCATGGGAGAATGATGTTAGCTCACGCTCCCTTAGATGTGTGATGATGACTGTTAGTTGCCTGCTGGGGAAGCTTGGTCAAGGTAGTGACACTTCCACTTACAGGTTCTATTTGGAGTTAGGTCAATATAGTTGATGCTCCAAGAGAGTCCAGCAGAGGAAGGATATGAATGGAAGATGGAAGTAAGTTAGGGAGGACGGATGAGTAGAAATAGTTGAGAGTGTATGGAGATTTGTATTATGTTGGAACTTATTGTTTCCCTTATGAAAAGAAAATGTATATATATATATATATATATGAATATTCATAATTATGTAACTAAACTACAATTGTCTAAATAACATTGTTAAACTAGATAATTATAATTAAAGGATTTTGCAACCATTTGATTGGTTTATTTTCTTTTATAAAATGAATAGTCTTGTTGAATGGATTGGATTCATATGGAAATTACTATAGAGATGATAGTTATTGATATTAGTACATGAACTAGACTTGTATGTACTAGCTAGACATGCATTTCTTGCACATGTAGGCTAATATGTATGAGTTTCTTGGCTTACTTACTAATAATGTCGGTTATTTGTTAGGAATGTGTGAATCATGTTTCTTTTCCCATGTATCATAAAATACTTTAACTTTGGGATGAAGTTTCCTGAAGGGTGGGTGTATGTAACAACCCTAGCTAAATGATTGCTTAAGATTTACCAAGTATAATTAATTAAATAATTAACTGTCCTAATGTGTATTAGTTAAATAATGATTATTTATTAATAATATTAATTAATTAATTGATTGATTACTTATTGTTTAATATATGTTGATTAATTAATTAATTGATTGATTAACACATTTAATGTTTAGGGTAAAGAATTAAATACTTAATAACTTTTAATTCGTTATTATAAAACTCTACGTATGACAGGGGATAGGGTATTGAATGGAGGGATAACGTAGTAAATGGAGGGATAAGGTGGGTGGCATTAAAGGAAGGAGGAGGCGGTGAATGGGGAAGGATATGAGGGGGCAGAGGCCTTCGAGAGATGGGATGAAATTTTGGGAGAGGAAGCATTATTGGGAGAGAAGGACTGTATTTTGTTGTTTGTGGTATTTTCCTAGTTTGGAGTTTGGGTGGATTGTTACAGGGGTGCACCAGGTTGCTGGGAGTTTTGGGCTTCGGGCCTAGGAATCCTCACAAAATCCTAGAGCTAGGGAGCAGGATAGGCTTTGTTCCTAACTGACAGTGAGGAAAGATTCAGTTTTGGGTAGAGTTCGGGCAGAGTAGTGGAGAGGACAACCAGAGATTGGGGAATTAGCATCAGACAGAGGTATGAATTTCATGAATTTGTTGTGTTATGTGGTTTTTAATTAAATTTACTTTAATGCTATTAATAAATTTAATTTATGTTGAAAAATAAATGATTATACGTTGATGATTGAATTGTACATGATATAATTTCTTCATTCTTTAATTTTAGCTTCTATTTTTATAAGGCTCTGTGGGGACAGAGACCTTACAAGATAGATGGTTGTAGATAAGCATAGAGGCAAGGAAAATTAGAAAACCTTTAACCCCATTCCCATGAAATAATTTCTTATTAATTATTTAAGAGCTAAGGCAATACTCCACTAGGTTCCTATAAAGCAATCAATGGATTGGACTATTTCTGCCTACATGAGGGCACTGAAAATGAAGGAGATGCTTGAGGGATTGTTGAGTAGAGAAAGGAAACATTTTCCCTTTTGTTGTGTATGGCATGCAAGAGATATTTTCTTGTATACTGAAAGATCACTCACAGACCCACTCTATATATTGTCTCATCTCATCCTCGTTTTGTTTTAATTTTCTGATCGGTCAAATTTGAAAGGAAACAACTATTAAAAGACATTGTACTAGGGCTAGAGTACATGATGGACAATGGTGACATGTGAATGGGGCCAACGTTGATTTTTTTTCAAATTGTTTTTGTATGAAATCATACATCCTTGAGTCTTGAAAACCTCCCATCTGTTTTTGTCAAGGCATGTGTCTAGTCTAACCATGTCAAATTTCGATGCATGCAGGCACATATTGAAGAAATTTCAACGTTGGCCCCAGTCACTGCTCACTATGCGGGGTTGGTGCATGACATTTTTGGTGGTTGAATTGGAAGTTGTGAATGTTAAGGTGGTGAAATCATACATGTTTATTTCTATAGTGTCATGGACTAGATATGAGAATATGACGAGGACAACTCATTGGAAGGTTGCAAGAGAATTACATAGGACAAAGGGAAGGACCTTGTAGGAAACTGTTCCCTTGGGAAAGTTAAAGTAATTTCGTCTTAGTCCTTAAGGCGATATGTATATGGTTATATCCACTAAACCTATATAAAAATTAAAGGTACCTTTTACTTACTAAAGAATATAGTACTAATCAATGAAAGGTAAGGGAAAGTGGTCATTTATTTTGGCCTTATTGATCTCTTTGTAATATAAACACGCCCTCTATTTTCCATTTTTATTGGGAACTATAATCAATGGTGAAACCCATTCACTTTCATATATTGGGTAGAGGAATCCTTCATCTAAAAGTTTTACTAATTCTACTTTGATTATATCTTTTAAGGTAATTTTAATTCTTCTTTAACAATGCTTAATCGATGTAGATTCATCCTTGATGTAGATGTGGTGTGTATAAATATTTGGATGAAAACCATACTTGTCTTTGTAATCCCATGATAATATTGTTGTGTCGTTTCTAAGAATAGTTAGTGACTATAATTCTTGGATAACAATCACCTTAGTGTTTATTTTAAGAGTTTTGAAGGGGAAGATTTCCAAGTAAATATTTCCAAGGAATCTCTATCAAATAAATAGGAACCTTAGACTATCTCACTTCTCCTTCTTCATGTCTTACCCACATTGGTATTTTAGTATTAATGAGTGGCTTGGTAGGGGGTAGAGGAAAATTTTGTTTTGAGGTTGACCATTTGCAATGGTCATGTTTCCTTCAATACAATTGATATATGCATCAACTATATCCAACCAAGTTCTTCCTAAAATGAGGGAATACCCATTCATGTTGGATTTGGTTTAAAGTAGTATAAAATCTATTATTTACTCACATGAATCAATGTGTTACATCCCCTAATACTCCTTCGGTATTTATAGTTAATCTATATGCTAGCTAGAGTATAGTAGGTGTGTGTATCAATAGTTACCTATGGTCTAGTATACGTAATATCCCTTTTCAATGTTGATGGTTGGCCCTAGATCTATTAGAGTATTCTAAATAATTTTTGTTGATGTAAACATATAAAACTAGACTACTTGGATCTAAGTATTTAGGAACAAATATTTTTCCTAAAATAAGATTTGCAAGTTACCCTATTACATTTACTATAGGAGAATATTTTCTTTTTCTTCTTATATTCTTAATGAATTGTTCTTTTATGTACTTATTGTAGACATGAATATCCTTAATATAATGGAGGATAGGCATTTTGACACATAATTTTTTGAGGTCATCTAAGAGGTAATTATCTTAGATGGTGTAAGTCTTCTTAGCTTCTAGCCTTTTAGGACAATGTGGTTCTGGTTTAGGAATAGGTTGTTCTTGTGGAAAATATTCTTCCTCCTTAAAGCCCTTATCCTCCATGAGATGTAAAAAAGGGGAGGGGTTGTTAGTACCTTCCACGATAGTAGAATGATCTCTTGAATATCCATATAGTAGGTTTCATAGGTGGTCATCTCATTATTGTATACTTGTTGGACCTGACTATTGTTTGGATTGGGTGTTGGATGGGTAAGAAACTAGGGTTGTTTCTGGATTTGTTGGTTACTTCTTGTTGAAGAATTCATTTATTGTGGTGGAGGTAGGAGAAATTCTTGTTTTCATTGGGTTTGGGGTCTCCACCCTTCTGGATATTTACTCCATTGGTGGTTTTACCTTTGAGGTTGAGATGAAAATGATTGAAAGAAATGTTGGAATGGTTAAGGATGGTTTTGGTACTACCATTGTTTTTTCACTAGCTAGAAAGGTTGATTGGAATGATACCAAGGTTGAGTATGATTTTTTTCATTATATCTTGAAAACTATTGAAGATGGGAATAAGGCAGACCTATTTGAAATGGTCGAGCTATTTCTTGCCTCCTTTGGTTGATGAAGCATAGTGGCTCCATATTCTCTTAAGATATCTGATAAGTAGCCTTAATACATGGTAAGATTGTTTTTTATTTTTATTTAATGTTCCTCTTTATAAATTCCATATATTTCTATAGTATTAAGAGGACATTCATTCCTAGAATTTTGTTTGTGCATTTACAAAAAAAATTGTTAGAAAGGAAGATATGTGGTGTTTGATGAGTATAGGAACCTCCTCCCTAAGAACCATAGGTATCGTACTACTGAAAAACATATTTTCAATAGGAAATAAGAGAGAGGGTTTGTTGTCATCCAAATTCCTTGAGAAGAAGAGAGAGGGGCGGGTTTGCCTTGGGATGGAATACTATTCATGATACCATTGGATGGTTGAGAGAAGGGAAGGGGGTTCAAACACATGATCTCACCACAATTAAAGGTAGGTTCAAACACATGATCACACCACCTACTCCCATTGCATCCTCTGGCCCCCTTATTATCCCATTCCTCACTCTAAAAGTCACTACTTCTAGAAGCATTAAAGGTATATCCCTTCAAAGACAAATTGTAGAATCACAAGCACCTCTCTCATGAACACATTAGCAGAGTGACTCCAACAAAGCATTGCATGTTATAATTTTTTTGGTCATATTCAACATTATTCTACCACACTAGTGTTAGTACTAATGAGTGGACAATTGGTTTTCGTAAAAACCAACTTCTTTATGTAAGCAATTTCAATTTTGCATCTTTTAAGTCGGTCTACAACTTTTTTCTCACCATGCCAACTTCTTTTGAACCCGTTTCGATCACCAAACTCATAAAATCAACTTTAAATCACTCCAATGTATCTCTTCATCTCTTTAATGTTCCTCACTTTAAAACTAAATAGTGTTGAGTCACATATGCTTCGAGGCAATGCATTATTTTAGAAACAATAATGTTGAGTTAGGATACATGCTAAAATAAAAGTCCATTACGTCCCTAGTTTATGTAATATCAATTGAAACATTCATGCACTTTATACACACCTTTATATTGTATTTTATTAGCTCATGCAATATATATGGGGGCATAAACCATTGGCCCAAGTAAAGTGACCTTGACTAGTTAACTGTATTTATACTTATGATTGATAAGCCAAAGGCAATTAGGCGACAACATGCATTTGAATCTAGATTGCAATAACATTTTTATTATATTCTTGGGCAACTAACTATATTTGTGTGTTATGCATGTGATTAGTTTTTTACAAGTATTTAAATTAACATAGTGATTTATTTACCATTCTAGTTTAATAATGATTTCTTTATCACTCTAGTTTAACACACATATTTGATTATTAGTTTATGACTATGTCATATATCTTGGTTTAATTTACTTAACAAGTTTATGGTGGTGTTCTATGTCTTGACTTAATTGACTTAGCTAAGTACGTCCTTTAACATGTGTTTTCCATGATAGATCTTACACATTAAGGATATACATACATAATGTGGACATGATTTATTTAGCACTCGAGAACATTGTCAACCTTTAACATGTGTTTTCCATCATAAATCTTACACATTAAGGATATATACTACCCACAACAAGACAATGAAAAACATACATAATTTGGACATGATTTATTTAGCACTCGAGAACATTGTCAAACATACCGTTATGTTGCCATGATGGAGGTGTAGGGTAAAATTGGCTTTTATCGCAAATTTTTAGTAATAAATAAAAAAGTGAAACATAGTTTCATAATTTCACATATAATCATTAAACATGGGTTAAAAGCAACTATTTAATCTTGTAAAAATGGGAGGGAAGTAAGAGTAGATAAAACATATGCTTTCCTTAAATTGTTGAAACTTTACACTCTTAAAAAAAAAAAATCCCCTAAGTTGAAGATTGAAATCCAACTATATAAAATGTTGAGAAGATGATTTTTTTTTTAAGTAAGATTTAAAAACACCATGGTCAATGGAAATCCCTAAACAAATTAAAAAACGAGTGGTTTGGGCTCTTTTGCATGTGAGAGGGAGAGGAGAGTTTGAAATCCACAAAAAAATCCCGCCTTTTCCATGGGAGAGGACAATTGTGTTAATTTAAAATCCCAAATTTGAAACACGAATACATATAGCATTCACACTAACACCAGCAATGCAAACACCAGTAGAAGAAACCAAAGAAAACAAATAGAAGGAGGACCTGAGAAATATTTGAACCCCTCTGTCCTCCTATACCATGGAGCCTGCAACTATTTGTGCCAAGGCCGAAGGCTACGATGTGGCCATGTAATAACCGTATTGATTTAAGTCTAATAATTCCATAAACTGAAATAGTAACTTCTACTTAATTGCAGAAAACTCAGTATTTTCTTTTAATTCAGCACATATGCATGTTAAATTTATCAATGAACAATAATTTCATAACAGAATAAAATTTAACAAGCAGAATAATACCAATTTACCTCTTCCTGATGCTAATTTGTCAGTTGACCTGATTGTCCAGCCCGCTGCTTTGTTGCTGCCTAATGCGCTGACCAACTCTGCCCAAACTGTGTTTCCTCCCTGCCAGCTAGGAGCAACCTGTCTAGCTTTCTAGCTCTAGGATACCATATGGATATCCTGCCCCCCCGTGCCCAAAACCCCCAGCAAACCGGTGCCCCCTACACTGATCCTTCCCTACTACAGAACTCAAACTCCCCCCAGCCAATCCAAGAGAACCCTAAAAAATAATCAATCCCCCTCCTTCCATAAGCCTCCTCCCCTCATATGCCCCTTCACTGACCCTTTCCTCCTCATTTATTTCCTTATCCAAACATTCATTGTCTTATCCTTTTAGTTAATGCTCCTTATCCCCTCCGTATACGTAATCCTTTAATTTAAATAATTAAATTTATTAACCCTTTTAAATTTAATACCCTAGGTAATTAATTAATCAAAATTATATCAATTAATTAATTAATAAATATTTAATTAATATCATTATACCAATCTTTGATTAGTTAATAACATGTTAGAAAAATTTATTACCTAATAAATTTTTACTTAATAATCCCTAAACACATATTCAACTAGGGTTGTTACATACACCCACCCTTCAGGAAACTTCATCCCAAAGTTAAGGTATCTTATGGTACAAAGGAAAAGAAACATGGTTCACACATTCATAACAAGTAGCCAACATTATCAGTAAGTAAGTCAAGAAAACTCATACATACTAGTGTATATGTACAAGAAATGCTTGTGTAGATAGTACATACAAGTCTCGTGCATGTACTAATAATCAAAACTACCATCCTTTAGTGATTTATGTATGCATCCAATCCAGTCAACAAGACTAGTCTTTTATAAAAGACAATAAACCAGTCAATTGTTTGAGAAATCCTTTAATTACTGTTATCTAGTTCAACAATTTTATTTAGACAATTGTGGTTTAGTTACCTAATTATGAATATTCATATATACACATTTTTTTTTTAAGGGAAAACATTAAATTCCACCACAAGACAAATCTCCATACCTTCTCAACTATTACTACTCATCCTTCCTCCCTAACCTACTTCCATCTCCATTCCTATCCTTCCTCTACTAGACTATCTTGGAGCGTCAACTATATTGACCTAACTCCAAATAGAACCCGTAAGAGGAAGTGTTGTTATCTCGACCAAGATTCCCTAGCAGACATCTCATAGTCATCATCACACATCTTGGGGAGTGTGAGCTAACACCGACCTCCCATGAATTCAGTTTTTGGAGGATACACGGTGGGAAATACCTCCACCCCTCCTGACAGGACTAGGGTCCACACCCTACAATGGAGGATACACGGTGGGAAATGCCTCTACCCCTCCTAACAGGACTAGGGTCCACACCCTACAATGGAATATACAGTGGCACTGTGTTGCTTGGGGTTTTTTCATCGTTTATTCGGTTTTGGGCAGTGTCATCACCTAAAATCATGCACTGGTCCACATATCATAGCAATGCATCCAAACCAATATAATTTCACATACAATATTCATACCGTAATGTTTCTTGGCTAGTGGTCATGATATCCACTTTCATCATCTTTATCCCTTGGCTATTTCATAGCCCATAACCTACAGATTAGTCTGTAACACAAACTCATACATTTCTATGCATTATCATCATGTAATTTCATACTATCATCATTTCAATTTGGTATCCCTGTACTGATAAATTAACATCAAAGTTTTCCAATTAGAAATAAATCTCATTATATCCTATAATTCAATTTCAACACCCATTCATAAGATTATCATTTACCCAAAATAGATTGCATCATATCCAACATCATCCTAATAGCATTTAAACATTCATTAAATTCACATTCTCACAATATGATGCATCATATACATCATCATCAATAACATTTAATCATTTGTACAATTTACATTCTCATAGTAGATCGCATTACACACATCATCATCAATAACATTTAAATATTCATAAAACTTACATTCACATAGCAGATCGCATTATATACATCATCGTCAATAACATTTAAACATTCATAAAAGTTCATACATTTTAAATTTTAAGTGTATCATTTAATAGTTTCACTCTGACTAGAAAATAAAGTATATAGGTCTTAGGTAATCCTGGCTGTCTAAGTCAAAAGGTGGTGTCACATACACCCCACCTTCGAGAAACATATTCTCGAGGTGGTCAAAAAAAAGTGAGGGATAGTCTCGTCGTAGTGTCTCGACATCTTCCGATGTAGCAGATCTTGGACTATACTTGTCTCACTGGACCTTAATTGGGTCTACTAGACGGTTCCTGAGCTGTCAGACTCTATGGTCCAATATGTGTAATGGTTCTATCATGAGAGTTCCCACGTTCGATACCTGCAATTCCTTCCAATTTAGTTTATGTGGTTCATCAACAACATAATGACATAAAATAGATACATGAAATACATTATGAGTTTTATGCAAGTGGGGTGGCAGTACGAGACGGTAGGCAACGGGTCCAATTTTCTCTTGGATTCCGAATGGTCCTATAAATCGAGGTGACAACTTTGTCCCCTTCCCGAACCATATGGTACTCTTATTAGGCCTGATATGAATGAAAACCTGGTCTCCCACTTCATAACTTCATTCGTTCCTATGTGCTTCCGCATAACTTTTCTGCCTATCCTGTGCTTCCTTTAGTCTTTGCCTAATCGGAATCACCTGTTCCTCCATTTATTGAATCAATTCTGGCCCAACTGTTACTCGGTCTTCTAGTCTATCCCAACTCAATGGCATTCTCCATGGCCTTCCATACAAATCTTCGTAGGGTGGCATTTCGATGGATCTATGGAAACTGTTATTGTAGGCAAACTCTACCAAAGGTAGGTACTTCTCCCACTGGGTTTGATTATCCATTACATACATCCTAAGAATGTCTTCCATGACTTGATTTACTCTCTTCGTTTTCCCATCTGTTTCAGGATGATAAGTTGTGCTTAAGTTCAACTGAGTCCCTAATGTTGACTGTAAACTTGTCCAAAACCTAGGAGTGAATATGGAGTCCCTATCTGAAATGATATTCTTAGGTATCCCTTGCAAATGGATAACCTCGCTTACAAACACACGTGCCACATCAGTGACATTGTAAGTGTCTCTAACTGGAATAAAATGAGAACTCTTGGTTAACTTATCCACTATCAAAAGAATGGCATTGTGTCTATGGGATGTGAGTGGAAACCCTACAAAAAAATCCATAGAGATGACTTCCCACTTGGACATAGGAACATCATGTGGTTGTAGGAGGCCTTCCGAGTGATGGTGGTTGGCTTTCACTTGTTGACATTCTAGGCACTTGGCGACGAAATGGACTACATTGCGCTTCATACCTACCTAGAAGAAGAGTTTCCTTATATCTGCGTACATATTCTTCACACCCAGATCCGCACAATAAAGTGTTCTATGGGCTTCCTTCAATATGATGCTTCGAATACCCCCATTCTCAGGGATGTACATACTTCCTCGATATCTTAACAGTCCATCTATTTCCAGACTATATTCTTCATACTTTGGATCTAACTACCTCCCACTCTAGAGGTTTGAAGTAACCTTTAAATACCAACTGTCTCCTTGGAGTTCTGTCAACACATGTTCCCTCAGATTGACCTTTAAGGTTACCAAGGAGAAGATACGTGGTCTCCTACTCAAGGCATCTGTGACCACATTTCCCTTTCCCTTGATGTACGAAATACCAAAATCGTACTCACTCATAAACTCACTCCATTGCCTTTGTCTGGCATTCAGATCTCTTTGAGTGAAGAGATGTTTTAAACTTTGATCGTCCATTTTGAGCTCAAAGTTTCGCCCCACAAGATAGTGCCCCCAAATTTTCAGAGCTAGCATTTGTTAAGAACCAAACAACAATATAGCATATAAAATCCTCATGAAAAGTACTCAATGCCTTGAAAAAGAGATAATTTCAAATAATAAGCCTCTTCGAGGGGGCAACCTCCTTTTACCCCACTTAAATGTTCAAGTACAAGATGATTCAAAATGAAAATGTCTCCTTGCTATATATTGGAGACTAGGAGGTATAATTACAAATAATGGCCTAAAGTCGACATAATTAAAATAACATTACTAATCTAAATTACAACTAATGGCCTAAAGCCGACATAAATAAAATAGCATTACTAATCTAATATGCCCCAATTAAGGGGTA
>ML779965.1:174867-189039 GCA_009831015.1 Picea engelmannii
TCGGCCCTTCTGTGTATGAAACTTTCTTTTATGTATTTCTCTGATATTTCTTCTCTGCAATGCCACAGGTCTGATCAAAATTGGATGTGCCAAGTGGAAATTATGGTAACTTCCCCACAACTTGCTGATTTTTGTCCTTTCCAAGTGATATCACTTGTATAGAATGCCCCGCACACAATAATTGACATAAAATTCTGAAACTTGCACCCGAGATACCACAGACTGTCCACGATCCAATGCAACCATTCCCACTCAATTTGGATACTTTAGCAAGAAGTTATGCTTGTTTTACTTGGAACACCTTCTTGAGGCTAGTCAATAGGACTAGTCAGATACCCTATCTTACACAAGGTGTATCTAAAAATTTAGGATGACCCAGAAGCTAAAATTTTGACCATAGGTACCTTACTAATTTCTGTAAATGGCCTCTATTGGACAGGGTCTAAAATGTTACAGAAATTTTTTTATAGTGAAAATTCCACAATGACTCATTTCAGGATGATTCCAGAACCCTATCTTGTACAGGTTGTATCTCCGAAATTATAAGGCCTCAGGAGATGAATTTTGAACCCAACATACCTTGATCCGTTTGATAAATAATATCCAATCGGTTCCTTCTGAAACATTGTAGAAAAAAAGTTATAGCAAAAATTCCATGGTGTCTCAGATGTAGCAGCGAAACCCCAAGACCTTGAGCTCTGATACCATATGTTAAGAACCAAACAACAATATAGCATATAAAATCCTCAGGAAAAGTACTCAACGCCTTGAAAAAGAGATAATTTCAGATAATAAGCCTCTTCGAGGGGGCAACCTCCTTTTAGCCCACTTAAATGTTCAAGTACAAGATGATTCAAAATGAAAATGTCTCCTTGGTATATATAGGAGACTAGGAGGTATAATTACAAATAATGGCCTAAAGTTGACATAATTAAAATAAAATTACTAATCTAAATTACAACTAATGGCCTAAAGCCGACATAAATAAAATAGCATTACTAATCTAATATGCCCCAATTAAGGGGTAATGAGCCAATATTAGGGCTTAATAACATTACAGCTGCCAACTCTAAATCATGAGTCACGCATAGCTCTTCATGTTTCTTCAACTTCCTTGATGCATAATCTATCACTCCTCCATCCTGCATTAGCACGGCCCCCAACCCTTGTTTCGAGGCATCTGTGTAGACTATGAAGTCCTTTTCCATATCCGTCACTCATAGAATTGGCGCACTAGTTAGTAACCTCTTCAGCTCAATGAATGCACTATCACATTCTTCTGTCCATTCATACCTAACCCCCTTGCGTTGTAAAGTTGTGATGGGTTTCGCTATTTTTGAGAATCCTTCCACAAATCTCCGGTAATAACCTGCTAGCCCCATGAAGCTTCTCACCTCATGGGTATTTTTCTTTTGGCACTAGCCACTCCATAATGGCCTTTACCTTTTCTTGGTCCACAAATATTCCTTCACCGGAAATGATATGACCAAAATAGTGGATCTCTTTCTAGAAGAAGGAAGACTTCAACAACTTCCCAAAAAAATTGTTCTCTCTCTAAGGCAGAACAACACTACTCGCAAGTGTTCCACATGTTCTCTTTCGTTTTTGGAATAGATGAGGATGTCATCTAGAAAGACTTGTACAAAATAGTCTAAGTACTTTCGGAATATGTCGTTCATGAGGCTCATGAATACTGTTGGCACATTGGTCAATCCGAAAGGTACTACAACAAACTCGTAATGCCCAAACCGAGTTCGAAAGGCAGTTTTTGGGATATCACCTTCCTTAATCTTTAATTGATGATACCCTGATCACAAACGATCTTTGAGAATACCGCTACTCCTTTCATCTCATTGAAGAGGTAATCTATTCGCGACATCAGGTACCTATTTTTCACTGTAGCATGGTTCAAGTCTCTGTAGTCTATACACAGTCATAAGGATCCATCCTTCTTATTTAAAAAAATTATTGGTGCACCCCCAAGGTGAGACACTGGGCCTTATTAGCCCTAAGTCCAGTAAGTATTTCAATTGCATTTTCAATTCACAAAGTTCTGGCGCTGTCATCCGATACAGAGTCTTGGAGATTGGTTCTGCACCAGGTTTTAGCTCAATAGTAAAATCAATCTCCCTTTCAGGAGGTAACCCTGGTAACTCATTCGGAAAAACATGCTTAAATTCTAACAATACCGGGTACTGATCCACTGAGGGTCCCTTCCTTTCATTCACTACTTCCACTACATACAATCGACACCCTTGTCTCAAGCATCGCTTAACCTTCATAGTTGAGATAAAGTGTAATGACACTTTTCTCCGTACCCCCTGGATCTCTACTGGCCTTCCTCCGTCGTTGACACAAAGAACCCTCTTATGAAAAACAATCTACCATGGCTCGGTGAGCTGCTAACCAATCCATTCCAATGATTAGGTCATACGCTCCGAGAGCAGTGACGTATACCTTCAACCTGGTAGTACACACTCCCAGGTCTACTATACAATTATCAACACTAGGTCCTACCGCTTGTTTTTCCCCCGAAGCCATCTCGACTTGTTTAAAGTCATCATGCTCGTAGGCTACCAAGCCACTCTTTTCTAATGCAGATGGTGAAATGAAGCTATCTGTAGCACCAGAATCAAATAAAATCTTAACATTGATATGGTTTAGTGTACCTGCTGACTCCACCACCGTGGACTGATGTTTTGCCTGGTGATTATTAATCATTGTATAAATCTGGTGGATGCCACTTGCTCTTCCCATCAGGGCCTTTCCTTCTCTATGCAAAATCCTAATTGTAACTCTGGGCAGTCACGCTAGTAATGGTGTCCTCCACATACCCAATAGGTAAAATGGGATTGAACCTGCGCACTGTTCTGTGACTGTCTCTGAAATGAGTTCCTTCCCCTGGAACCCCTGCCCCTACTAGCTATCCTCTGAAATGGCTGTGGACCTGCTTGCATCATTGGTGATGAACGAGACGCTCCACTCCCTGCCATTAAAATCCCTGCGGCTACTGTCCTTGGTGTGAATCTATTGCCATATGGAGGTGGCCTTGAGCCCCCTCCCTTTTATCTTCGTCTAAGTCTTTTAAAAATTTTCTTTAAAACTAGGTAAGGTGATTTACATCCTAATACCATAGGTTTAAATCTTTAATTTAAAACATATATTATAACTTAAACATATTAATCTTACAATTAGCTTAACTTATTTAAAATTAATTAAGATTAATCTTAACTTAACTTAAAATTAGCTTAACTCATTTATTTAATTATTTAAAGATTTAATTTATATGATATAATTTAATTTCAATTTAAATCTCTTTAATTCAATTTAATTTAACTTAAAACAATAAATAAATATAAAATTATATACCCTATGTAATAAAAATATGTAAAAATAAATATATAAAAAAATAAAAATAAAAAATAAAATAAAACAAAATAATAAAATTTATGGAACACGGATCGTGGATCCTCGCATGAGGCCCACGTGCCCCTTTTCCTCGATCAACACTACCCACAACCCTACACATACTCCTCCTTTTTATCTCTTCAAACCCTAACCTTCTCCTCTTTACATTTTGTTTTTTCTTTAAGCATTCAGGGTGAAGGATGAGGCCGACAGCCATAGCCATCTCCCTGCTAGGTCAATCCTGGTAACTCATGTTCCAAGATTGGAGGGTATGTCTAGTACAGTGGCACGTTCCCTCATTCCGCGGTGGCTTATCTTGGCACTTGGTCGCTGGCTTTGACACTGAGCTGGTATTATGTGTGTTGTTTTTTTTTTTTTTTTTNTTTATTGCAGCTGGCTTGACTTGTGTGTGTTTTGTTGAGGCTTGGCATTTGTGCTTGGCACCTAGCGTTGGCTGTGTGTGACCTGGGCTATATGGTTCAGCATTGCTCTCTGTGTATGGTGGGTTTATGTCTTGGCTTGTGCTTGCGCTAGGCTAGGACAGGTTGTGATATGTAGAAGCCCTCATGGGCTCCTCCCCCTGGCTTGCCGCATGGTTGGTGGGCTTGGTTCCTGTGCCTCCTCTCGTGGCTTGGAACTTTATTTGCAGGTCGCATGGCTTTGTGACTGTGCTTATTTGAAGTTGTGCAGACCCAAAAAAAAATGACTGTTCACTCTAAAGCATTTATTCTTTTCTTCTGTAGAGAGGTTATACGGATATGTGTTGTTAAGCTTTGCTTATGCCTCTAATGCCCCCGCCCTTGTTTATGGGGAAACTAAAACGTAATCAATAATAAAGAGAGGTTTCCCCTTTTGATCTCCTCGAACTAAAACTATTGTTTTATCAGTTGCCTTTAACCCCGTTTATGGCTTTGATGTTTCTTGCTGAGCATCCCTCCTAGTTCTATTGTTGGTATCTCTACCCGTTGCAGTGCCAGTATCCTTGCTGGTTTCAAATGTTGTCGAAACCTGTGGCCCAGAGAACCCCAGTGAGTGGCCAAAAGTGAAGGTAGCACAATATAGACTATATATGGATATATTTGGTAACAGAGAGACAAAGACAGAAGTAAAAGAACAGTCTGGAGCGAAGCCCATTCGAAAGCTAGAAACTGACTTGGAAGCATTGAAGCTTGTGTATTACAATTGACAATGTTATGTAGTATGGTCAAACAGAATGACATATGGTGGCACATTGGTATGGAGGTCTATGTGAAGACGCATAGTGCAATGGGAATTATTCCCCTCCTCTTCATAGCTCTTCTTGCATGTGGCCTGGAGCATAGCGCTTGGACGCTCTATGTTGGCTTGTTTGTCGTGAGCACATTATGCCTCTCTTGGGCTCCTCTCCAGTATGACTTGGTGTTGCGCTTGGGCGGTGGTCCTTGACATGCATGTGTTATAAATTGATATTAAAGCAAGTAATGGAGAAGCTTTATGGTTTAAACATTTCTTCCCTCCATGAATTTGAAGTGCAGTGATGTCTTGCTGCTAAATGTGAGGAATGGTGTCATGCTTGTGCTGGGATTTGTATGTGTATTGGATTGTGGACTTTGGTATATGCATGAGTTTGACATTTAGTGTGACTTGTTGCTAACTATTTTCATTACTGATATGAAAATTAATTAATCATTGCTGGACATTCTATTGTTATTTGCATAAGCATTTCGAATGGTAGAATCTAGAATTTTTATCCTTGTAGTAAATCTTTCACTACGGATGCTTTCAGCAAAGCAGGTGAATATGTATTGATTTGTTTTCAGTGGATCTTATGAGTCTTTCGACTAATATTTAGAGTCTGTTTCTAGTTTTTTTTTTTGGCATGCATATAATAAATAAATGGTTGATCACTTGAATAGCAGTATTCAGATTTATAGATGTTGCAATAGATGTTCAAAATAGGCTACAATTGTTTTGAAGTCAAGAGGTTCACATGCAGTCTTATGACCTTGTCTATAGAGTTCGCTTGTATAAACTAAAGTGAGCTTGGATTTGCTGTAGAGTAGGCTAATAGATTTGGGATATTTATATCTAAACTAACACGGAAACAATGGTTTTGGGTGTTCTTGTCATCTAGTTCAATATGATTTTCTTTATTTTCCAGCGAGAAGTCATGAGGTCAAACCCCGCTGAGTTTAGGGTAATTGTTTTTTTGTTCCTGCTACATCAGCATAAATTTCTTCTTCATCATTCGGTGCCTCTGGGCTGGGGAATGTCCCGGCTACGGTAGTTAGTTTTCCAATGAAGAACATTCAAAAGAGTCCATCTATAAATGCACCAATGATAATAGATAGGGCTGCAATAGATTTTGTGGGAAGTTTCGAAAGTCCTGGGGATCGTAGTTCTATCCGATCAGGCACTTCTCCCAGCTTAGTTGATTTAGTGGACATAACGGATCAACCATCAGTTAACCCACTAACAAGGCTTCAGTCATTGATACAATATGCTCGGGCAATCATGGAGCTAGCAAATGAAAAGGTATAACTTTTTCTTATCCATTTTGTTAGAAATTGAGTTTCTCTTCTTGAGGAAATTTATTATAACACTCCTTGACTCTACAGCTCAAGACAGAGAAGTAGTTAGAGGCATTTTTAACTCAGCTTGAGTGCTTATCCATTTGGAAGTAGGCCTTGCATATATTCTATGATTGGGTTGCCTCTCCTATAGGAGGAAGTCCTTCATCACATGTCATTGTTGGCGAAGAGGCTCTGAATAGTAGTGCTAACATTGCTCACATGTTAGAAGAAGTAGGCTTCCAAGGAACAATAGCTTCTTTCTCAATGATGGAATATGAATTTCTTACTATGGTTGAGCATGCTAAAGAACATGCCCCATCAGATGGTATAAACGGATTCCATGAATGAAATTGCTTATGTTCATTTTTTTTTATAGTAACTGAATTGTTAGAACCAATTTCATTCAATTGGTAAATATATTTTTTTGTACCATATGAACTCTATTAGAAATGAACAAGCTTGTGCAGAGAGTGGAACTGGTCTATAGACAACTTATAACAAGATTAATGCTAGGGTGATGCCAGATGCAATGGAGGCTATATTTCAGGAAGCTCTTGTATTGGGCATAAAGGGTGTTGTAAGTAATATATATGTAGCTTTCTATTTCTTTTATATCTCTATATCTCTATTTATATATTTTTACTCTATTCTTAATTTTTTTTTAGCGGTTGATTATATAAAAATATCACTCTGTACAGGTGAGGCTTCTCACAAGTTTGAAAGTTTTATAGGCTAGGCTTCTTACAGGTCTGAAGGTGAATAGGCCTCCTTCAAACTTACAACAGTTTCTCGGGTTTTTTGGTTTATTTATGGGTTAATTCTAAGTAGGTGGGTAGGCTATTGGTTCCATATTTTGAACCAGCGCTATGATACCATGTGTAATAACCGTATTAATTTAAGTCTAATAATTCCATAAACTGAAACAATAACTTCTAGTTAATTGCAGAAAACTCAGTATTTTCTTTTAATTCAACACATACGCATGTTAAATTGATCAATGAACAATAATTTCATAAGAGAATAAAATTTAACTAACAGAATAATACCAATTTACCTCTTCTTGATGCTAATTTCTCCATTGACCTAGTTGTCCAGCCTGCTACTTTACTGCTGCCTAATGCGCTGACCAACTTTGCCCAAATCGTGTTTCCTCCCTGCCAGCTAGGAGCAGCCTATCCAGCTTCCTAGCTCCAGGATACCATATGGATATCCTGGCCCTCGTGCCCAAAACCCCTAGCAAACCAGTGCCCCCTACACAGATCCTTCCCGACTACAGAACTCAAACTCCCCCTAGCCAATCCAAGAGAACCCTAAAAAATAATCAATCCCCCTCCTTCTGTAAGCCTCCTCCCCTCATATGCCCCTTCACCAACCCTTTCCTCCTCATTTATTTCCTTATCCATACATTCATTGTCTTATTCTTTTAATTAATGCTTTTTATCCGATTATTAATGTTTTATCCAATTATTAATGCTCCTTATCCCCTCCGTATACGTAATCCTTTAATTTAAACAAATAAATTTATTAACCCTTTTAAATTTAATACCCTAGGTAATTAATTAATCAAAATTATATCAATTAATTAATTAATAAATATTTAATTAATATCATTATACCAATCTTTGTTTAGTTAATAACATGTTAGAAAAATTTATTACCTAATAAATTTTTACTTAATAATCCCTAAACATATATTCAACTAGGGTTGTTACAGGCCGGACTTCACAAGTAGGTAGCTGGCTATCTGAAGGATTTACTTGGGTTCATCAATGGCAAAGAAAATAAGAGTTTATATGATCAATTCGATGGTGGAATAATATATTTTCCTATTAATGCCCCCCCCTCCCACCCTCTATAGAGGGTGGGAGGGCGGGGGGGGGGCATTAATAGGAAAATATATAATTCTCAATCCTGCCATGATCGGGAAAATGCTAGTAAAAATAACTGGAAATCTATCATGATCTCTCCGAGATTTCCTGGTAAGAAGAATTCATCGAATGTGGGAATAGGGCAAGGGATTTCCATGAAAAAAAAAGTGTAGCATTTTTTGTGAAGATATTAGTTATTCATGTTTAAGTTTTTGAAGAAAATTTGGAGTTCAATTTACTAGAAAAGATCATAGAATTGTGAATTATAGCAGAGGGCACATTTTTATAAACATTTATGCTTTTATGCGCTAGTTCTCTAGTCCACCACATTGGTCCCATTGTTCTTGAAATGAGAATTTAGGGTAATGGGGGGATTCTATTTTGTGGCCCAGTTTCAAATCATAAGTAAAATTTGTCCATTGGGATTCAATCTGGTGGCCTTAAGGAATAAAATTTTAGTATGTGTTTTCAAGGGTTGTAATGAGTTTTGTATAGCATGCTTCAATATGGGGTTTAAAAAATGTGGATATGCTTTTTATAAAAGTGATATTCCTTAGGAGCTAGAAACTAGTCTCTTCTCTGGAGATCCAGTTGCCAATGCCAGTGTAAGCTGGGGCGACACCAAGTGGCATTGTAGGTAGAATGTATATAAATTATAGTGCTTTTGGAGATCAATTGGAATATTTTTTCTAAGCTCGCCTGTAACGTGATCATAGTGCTCTGCCAATGAACGATACATTCTATAGAATTCTTTAACATGGTTGAGGAGTTTGGGCCTTTTCTTGTAATACATCTCTGCCTTCTTGGCAAATGAATCTGAATCTTCTTCAATTAGTTTCAGCATTGTCTTCACATGCTTATCCATGCCTGTAAAAACAAAATGTTTCATGTATCAATTCAATTAACGTGAAATTGGCAGACTGACAAGAAAACAAAAATATAGAAAATGCAACTGTAATTGCACAAATAAACCAAAACTCCCAGGCAAAACCATAATGCATACCTTCCAAATTTTCTTCCAACCATCTTGAATTTTTGGGACTCAAATGACTGTGACATTGTCCCAGCACCAAGAATGGGACTTTCCATCTCCACTCTTCTTTATCTTTAAGGCTTTTAGTCAGTCGTGTTGATGATATCAGACAATCGAATTTGACAGGAAGGTATGCTTTTCAACTAAACAGGTTTCTTTGAATGCAGCATGTTAGTCCTTCACCATAGTAATGCCCTACATTTCAGAACCTGCCAGAAATAGAACTAATTGCTGAAGGATTTGCAGAATTTTGCAATAACACTAATCCTTTGATGTGAGGTATTGTACCCTTGATTTGATAGGGTACTGTGTAGAACAACTCTTATGTGCATTGATATAGTTTTTGTTTCCCACCCTGTGTACACATGCTAAAACTCTCTGATAAAAATGTAGAATTGCTTTATCCATATGCTTTAATTTTGTAATATATGTAATAAATTGGTATAATGTGTATGAAGCATATGGACTAAAACATCCAAAACTACCTTTTATTTCTTTTGAAGGTTAAAATCTTATAAAAACCATTGGAGAGTAAATATTTTAACAAAATGTTGAAGGGAACATGTTTAGTAAAAATGTTCTATGACAAGGGATATAGAAACTCAAAATGTAAAAGAGAAAAATGGATTGATGAGTAAAGTACAAGGAAAATTCCAATGTTGCTCCCTCTTATTATCCCTAGGAGGAAAAATTCAGTACATTGTTTTCGATTCATCCTTGACTGGAATAATCTACAGGGCAAGTGGTTTATCCTGTCTTTCATGATGTTATGATTGCATCCATGCCCTTAAAGTAACTTACGAGCACACATTAGAGTGTGATGGCAGAGAAAAAGTAAACAAGAAAGATAATAAAACTTTAATTCCTTTATGATGCGATCTTCTTCTTGGGGAGTCTGATCTATAAACTGTAGTAGGTATCCTACTAACCAGTTCATCACAACAGATACTAGATTAACTTTTATTATTGTTTGATACCTGGTAAATATGTTTCTGTTGTCCAATTACGGAAAAAGGAAACAACAAAAATTAAGTGGACAATGCATTCAACCATGAACAATTCGATACACAGATTTACCCAGGAGAAATCCACTCCAAGACAACTCCAACAATGGGATGGATTTGTCTATGCTTTATTGACTCTTGAAAATAAGAGAATTACCGATTACAATGGCTCTAATGAGAAGAGAATATCGTGCATGGGTCTCCAACTGCTACACCACTTCCTTCCTCTCTCTTTTCAATCTTCATCCAGAGTGAGAATTGTCTATTGGACTTAGAACTGGCTTCTTTCTCTTGGCTCTGTCTCAAACTACTGTCATTGTCTTGAAGAACTCATTCGAAATACAATCCAAGATTCAGTAGGAAGACTCCAATTTTAATACACCATTTCTTCCAATTCCAAACCCTCTTTTCTGGAATCCCAACAGGTTGTGAATCCCAACCGCCTAGGAGGAGGAGGAATAATTCATATATTGACATGAAATAGCATCATCGATGAAATTAAGATCCTCAAATTGGGGTTGAAACTTAAAAAAACATTGTCTATGAGTCTATTGATTAAGCATATGATTATATCGTTTTCATATCTGTGCAGAGTAGAGTACAAGTTAGGGGAGAATGATTGGAATGTCCTTTAACTGGTGTAACCTCTCCATTGTCCTATGGACATATTCACATGCCTAAGGGGAAAGGGGAGAATATTGAAGGATGCCATATTTTGAAGGGGACACGAAGGTATTTAATTTGATTATATGAACTGGTAGAACAGACAAATTAGCCTTTCTTTTCTGCTATAACAGAACACCTTGTCTAGGACGAGGGATTTGATCATATAGTGGGAAATGCCTCCACCCCTTCTAATCATAACTAGGGTCCACACCCTACAATGGAATATACAGTGGCACCGTGTTGCTGGGAGTTTTTTCATCGTTTATTCGGTTTTGGGTAGTCTCATCACCTGAAATCCTGCACTAGTCCACATATCATAGCAATGCATCCAAACCAATATAATTTCACATACAAATATTCATACCATAATGTTTCTCAGCTAGTGGTCATGACATCCACTTTCATCATCATTATCCCTTGCCTATTTTATAGCCCATAACCTGCAAATTAGTCTGTAACACAAACTCATACATTTCTATGCATCATCATCATGTAATTGCATACAATCATAATTTCAATTCGATATCCTCGTACCAACAACTTTAACATCAAAGTTTTCAAGTTAGAAATAGATCTCATAATATCCCAAAATTCAATTAATGACACCTATTCATAAAATTATCATTTACAAAATAGATTGCATCATATCCGATGTTGAAACAGATTTTGGATTTTTAATCTCAAAAGATAAAAAAAAAAATTGTATCTTTGAGCCTTTGCATCATATAATTTTTAAAGAAAAAATTTTCATCTCCGATGAATTCAAAATGCCTTTGTGGTTCATTCTTGGAAAAAGAATGGTTAAAATTCAAACGAACGTACATTCCAAAAATTGTTCAAATAATATTTTAAATGAACAACAATGATTAAACTTAAGAAATGTTAAATTCATTTCGGGATATCGGGATTCGTTGTTTTGAAATAACAATTTTCAATACAAATCAAATCGCGAAACCCCGATCCTCGATTTCCCGATATATTAATCCTTGATTAATTCATAATCTATTCAAATCACACCTAAGAGATTTTAAAACTTTAAGTTAATCAAATCGGGAAATTGCGATTCGCGATTTTGCAATAACAAATAAACTTATCATCAAATATCCCGATTTCCCGATCCTCGATTTCCCGATTTCCGATTTCCTGATTAACGAAATTACGAAAAGCTTAGTTGGATTAATTTAGATATTAATGGGTCTTAACTAAATTAATACATCGCAATTTTGGCGATCGGGGTTTTGCGATGACTTATTTTCTTGACATCGAAAGTCCCGAAACTCTGATAAAAGTGTTTTCAATCTTAAGTTAACATTAACGTTAATTAACCAATTAAGCTAAAGCAAAGATTAAGGTTTAAAAATCTTAATAAATGAATCATTAATGCGATAATTTTTCGATTTGGTAAGTTTCTATCATATTTAAAAATATCGCAAGAACTCAGGTACAAACTTTAAATGCAGATTATCGGGAATATCTTTTGCATTTATTTCATAACATACGAACAAATATCGAGGATTTTATGATATATTCAAAATGATTTTTGAAACGTTTACATTATTTTGAAGTTGAATTCTTCTTTGTTACAGGTATTCGAGCGAACTCAGAGTTTTCCTCCTCTTTTGGGCTATTCCATAATTGGCAGTTTTGCTTGCTCTGGAATCTTGCTGCTGAAATACTGAACAAAGAGTTGGGAACATACAATAATGGCACCTAAAAAGGCTTCAAAGAAAACCAAAGAACAGCTGGAAGGCGACATCATTTCAGACACTACTGCAGCTGGAGTAGTTCACAATCTTAAATCATGGGATGCAATTGCAAAGAAAATGGAAGATGAGCTTTCATTTTCGGATGACGGTGGGGAAAATCATCTCCGAGATATCGCCGAGACTGGTCTCCATAAAGTTGTTGCACGCCCGAGACTGGTTTCATATACAGATATGATTGCCTGGGTGCTGGATAAGGTGGAAGTTCTGACAAGGAGTATCCTAAACGAGGAAGGAGCTGTTATCGGCTCATTCAGACCTGAACATATACAAGTAATGTATAAGCTATCTCCACACTGTAGGCACACTTTTAATAAATAATTTGTAGCTGCTTTTCAACAAAAAGAATGTGTAGAAGGTGGTCAATCATATTCTGATATGATGAAAGGATGGGCAAGAGATGAGAACAAATTTAGGGCTGATGCAAATGGGATATATGCCACTGCTTCGTTGAATGAATAGATGGTGTATTTAGGAATGATGTTATGTAGACTCTTTGGAAGAAAAGATCCTTTTCATTTCAATGCAGATTGGACACCGTTTTTAGAAGAGGTTTCAGAAGGGCATAGTTTTAATTGGCATAAAATATTATCAGATAACATTGCCTCAGAAGTTACAAACTACAAAACAACTAGGGAAAAGTGACAGCCAGTGGCCTTTTATATGTCGGCTTATATAATGGATGCTATTTTCTTTAATACTCCATTCCCATCGATGAATTGGAGTTGGGATCCTTCCTGTGCAGAACCTGTCCATAAATATCATTCGGCTCTATGGGAAGACAATGCCAAAGATAATTTTTATGAGATTTGTCATTATGTTATAATTCCTCTACACAGAATGTTCTTTCGGATGTGAACCTCCTCGGATTTCACATACCATTTTAGAAAATCTTAAAACAGTTGTCGATTGGTTCATTGAGGAACATTTTCCATATGTTAGGGTTTATGGATGTTCTATCCCACCACATTCACTCCCAAAAATACTTCCAGATAGGTTAATTTTCCGAGAAGTAGCTTATCAGTTAGTAAATGGTGGTATTGGACTTGAATTAAAAGCTCAACAGAAGAAGTCATGGCCACATTTTCCTGTTTATCTAGGAAAATTTTCTTTATTAAACTTTGGTCATTCTAAGGCAGAAGCAGAATCATTGAGTGAAGTAAAATTAGTAGATATAGAACACAGGAAGCATGACCCATATCAAATTATAAATCGGCATGTTGCACAGTGTGGATTGAAAGCATATGAACATGAAGATTCTTTTTATGATGATATTTTCAGAAATGTTAAGTCATATAATGAAGTTCAAAACATGGTACAAACCTTGTCATTTGATGCACAGGTGGGGTTTGCATCTTTCGAAAGAAATAGAAGACAGTGTTTACCAAAGATTTTGTAGGGCGAAGTATCGACATCTGAGCAAGTGTCAGAAACCATTCCTCCTGGTTTCAAAACTATTATTCAATATGATACAAGTAATAAAGGTAAACTGAAAGATTATGAGAGGCCTCCTGAAAATTCAGAAAGTTCACAGAACAAAGAAATAGAAACAGAAAAAGGAAAAGGAGCAGAAACAAATCCCATACACCTAGATGATATTCCAGAAACAGTTGGGGGGAGAACTTCATGGGAACTTGGGAGTCCCATAACAGCATTAACCCCACTACAAGCTACTTTTGGAAATCCTCACGAGGAAGCTCTGTACGTGAGTGATTTATAACCAATTAGCAGAGATGTGTAACATCCCGCTCTGATGCACTTACCAACTTATTATTTGAGGACACTTGCTCGCAAGTGATCTGGATTTATATGATGATAAAACTTTTCTTTCATTATGATGCTTTGAGTTATATGACAGGATGTTTTTACTACCTTGGT
>ML779965.1:199663-217559 GCA_009831015.1 Picea engelmannii
GATGTAGATAATAAAGATATCGAAGAAAAAGTTCAAAAAAACGAAATAAAAGAAAATGTATATAGTACTGGCACATGGAAGATGTTTTTTGATGGAGCTTCTTCTTATCTCGGAGCTGGGGCCGGGGTACTCCTTATTGCTCCCGACGATCAATTTATAATACCTTCTTCTTATAGACTTCAGTGGTTTATAGATTGTACTAATAATGTTTGTGAATACGAGGCCCTAGTACTTGGTTTAGAAGCTGCGCGAAAAATGAAAATTAAAAATATTGAAGTATTCGGGGATGCTGAATTAATCATAAGACAAGTAAACCGGCAATACCAAGCAAAACATCCTAGGTTAAGAACTTATAGAAACTGTGTATGGGATTTAGCTGAAAATTTCTTCACTTCTGTGAATTTCCATTTTGTACCTAGATCTGAAAACCAACAGGCCGATGCCTTAGCTAAAGTCGCTTCAACATTTGACCCCCCAACGTCTTTTAATTTGAAATACCATATTCAAATGAGACATCGACCTTCCATACCCAATAATGTACAGCATTGGCAGGTTTTCGAAGATGATGAACAACTCAGAAAATTCATTGAATCTGTAGATGAGTTTTCAGAAACTTATATTGACCAGGAAAATCAAAATGATCATTTTTGGATCATGGAAGAAGGTGAAGACGTAAAGGAGTTCCATGACAAAATTGCTAACCACCGGATGCTTGTTTTGAAAAATAACCAAATTCCCAAAGGTCTGATCCCTTTGGAGAGACTCTTCAACAATGAAGATATTCCAGCTAAATCCACTCTGCAACCTCAACCAGAAGAGGTTGAAGACTGTAATATAGGAACTGTAAATAATCCTAAAAATGTCAAATTATCTAAATTTTTGTCAATAGAAAATAAAAATAAATATACAGAGTTACTAAAAAAATATAAAGACATTTTCGCTTGGTCTTACGAAGATTTAAAAACTTATGACACCTCAGTAATAGAACATAAAATCCCTCTTAAACCATGTATTAAACCGTTCAAGCAAAAACTCAGACAATTCAATCCAATCTTGTTACCTGTAATTGAAAAAGAGGTTAAAAAACTTTTGGATGCTAAAATTATTGTCCCTTTGAGATATTCTGATTGGGTTGCCAATTTAGTACCGGTAAGAAAGAAAAATGGAGAGATCAGATTATGTGTTGATTTCAGAAATTTAAACAAATCTTCTCTAAAAGATAACTACCCTCTACCGAAAATGTATCACGTACTAGAAAAAGTGGTGGGGGCAACTAGAATGTCAATGATCGACGACTTTTCGGGTTATAACCAAATTGTTGTTTGTGAACCTGATAAAGAAAAGACTGCATTCACTACTCCTTGGGGTACTTTATGTATGATAAAATGCCCTTTGGATTAATGAATGCGGGAGCTACATTTCAACGAGCAATGGATATTGCCTTTGTTGGCGAAAGAGATAAGTTTGTAGTGATATATTTAGATGATCTTACTGTGTTTTCAAAATCAGATGAAGATCACATTATTCATTTAAAACAAACTTTTGAGAAATGTCGTAAGTATGGTCTTTCTTTAAATATGAAAAAATCTCATTTTGCAATGCAAGAAGGCAAACTGCTAGGCCATATAGTATCCCGAGATGGTATAAGAATTGATCCGAAAAGAGTAGAGGCCATAGAAACATTGGCCATTCCTAGAAATGTCAAAGAGATTCAATCTTTTCTAGGAAAAATAAATTTTTTGAGGAGATTTGTGCCTAATTTTTCTGAAATTGTTAAGCTAATCACAGATATGCTCAGAAAGAACAATGAAGTCAAGTGGACGATAGAAGCAAGGACATCTTTTGATCATATTAAAAAAGTTATAAGTGAAGCTCCAGTACTGGCTAGTCCAGACTATCTTAAAGAATTCTTCATTTTTTCATTCACTTCAGAACATACATTGGCTGTTGTTCTCCTACAAAAGAATGAGGAGGGTTATGAGCAACCCATCGCCTTTTTCAGCAAGAGCCTCCGAGATGCTGAGTTGAAATACAGCATAATGGAAAAACAAGCCTACGTAATAGTCAAAGCCCTGAAGGCTTTTAGAACGTACGTCCTACATTCAAAAATCATTGCATATGTTCCTACCAGTGCTGTAAAGGATATTTTAGTACAAGCTGATAGTGACGGTAAGAGGGGCAGATGGCTTGCAAAAATTCAGGAATTTGACTTGGAGGTCAAGCCAACTAAATTGGTTAAAGGACAGGGTTTAGCTAGACTGCTAGCTGAATCTAATTTTCGGGCTCTGGGAATGAACAACGTTCAAGATGAAGAAGAATGGATAGATATGAATGAGATTGATGATCAGATAATTGAAGACAAGATAGAAGACAAATTCATTGCATCTGAATGGTATAAAGATATAGTGACGTATCTTTTAACCTTGAAATGTCCAGATGAATTGTCGGCTTCCAAAGCCAGAACATTAAAATTACATGCAGTTAAATATTGCATTTCTGAGAAAAAGCTATACTGGAAAGACCCACTTGGTTTCCTCTTGGTTTGTTTAGTTGAATCAGAGACAGAGGAAGTCATTAATCAGTTTCATGAAGGGGTCTGTGGAGGACATCATGCATGGAGAGCAACAACATACAAAATTTTAAGGGCTGGTTATTATTGGCCCAAGTTGTTTCCTGATGTAAATGCTAAGGTGAGGGCTTGCAACCCTTGTCAGTTTTTCACTGGGAAACAGAAGTTACCTTCTATGTCGTTAGTTCCAGTTAAATCAGAAGCACCTTTCCAGCAATGGGGGCTTGATTTCATAGGTGAAATAAATCCACATTCAAGCGCTCAACATAGGTGGATTCTCACTGCCACAGATTACTTCACCAAGTGGGTAGAAGCCATTCCTACCAGGAAAGCCACTGACTCAGTGGTTATAGAATTTTTGGAAGAAAATATATGGCCAGATTTGGATGTCCTAGAAAAATAGTAACAGATAATGCTCAAGCTTTCAAGTCAATGGCAATGATCAGTTTTTGTCAAAAATATAACATTGTACTAGGACATTCTACAGCATATTATCCACAAGGAAACGGATTGGATGAATCTTCTAATAAGAGTTTGATCAACATAATTAAAAAGGTCTTAAAGGAAAATAAGAAATCCTGGCACTTACATTTAAAGTATGCTTTATGGGCAAATCGGATAGGAACGAAGAAATCTATTGGTACCTCACCATTTCAGATGGTTTATGGTACAGATGTGGTATTACCCATAAACTTAGCACTACCTGTTATGAAACTGTGGCAGGATGAGAAAGAAGAGCAAAATCCTCTTACCAAAAGAATAAACCAATTAATTGAAGTCCAGCAGCACAGAGATGTAATAGATGAAAAATTACAGAAATACCAGGATAATATGAAGCTGTTGTTTGACTGCAAAGCTAAGAACATAAAATTTCTTCCAGGAGATCTAGTTCTAAGGTGGGACGCTCGAAAAGAAGATTCCGGTAAAAACGGTAAATTTGATCATATATGGTATGGACCTTTTAAAATATCATCCTCCGAAGGTAACAACTCTTTTCTACTGGAAAATTTAGATGGTAAGATTCTAAATGCTCCTGTTAATGCACGTTTTTTAAAGCATTACATGGAATAATAATAAATAAATAAAAATAAATAAATAAATAAATAAAATAAAAAAAAATTCTTATGTCAAAAATAAAAATTTATAAAATCATAAAGACATAAAACTAAATGTCCTGATTTTCTGTACAGTTTTATCTCAAATCTGTAAATACATATTATCTGCATGTTAAATATATGAGTTCAATTGATTAATATAAGAATACCCTGAAGTAAAATCTGGATATTGAGATATGTGCATGAAAATTAAAGAGATTCTGATTTAGATTTGAAATTTATCAAATGATTAAATTCAAATAGGTCAACATGCTTCTTTTTCCTTTCAGACTAAAATGGTTAAGTTTGAGATTAAATCTGTATATCTTAAATTGTTTAACAGTTTGTCTGAACGTTTTAGCTTGCTCAAAAGAAGATCCCTTGAAAAGGTTTTCCCCTTTCCTCTATAGACTTAGGAAGTTTTGAAGGTTGAGAAAAAGTGGTCTAGAATAATCAAAACAAGTTGACAAACCTTGATTATAAGATTTTACACAGATTACCAACCCTGATATATTTAATATCACTGATTGCCCCTGCTTCGTATGCCTAAGTTAAACAATAAGACAGATGGTGAAAGGAAATTCATAATTGATTGCCCCCATCTAGTCCTATAGACGATGAAAGGAAATTCATTTAAATGATTGGCCTCGTCTGAAAATATAAAATAGATAACTTCACCGGGGTACTGAACAGGCCTGCTGGCAGTGAAGCAATGTCTGAAAATAAAATTAGCTTTCGAAGTGGTGAAAGGAAATTCAGTAAAGAGGGACAGATAACTTCACCGAGGTACTGAACATGCCTGCTGGCAGTGAAGCAATGTCTGAGGTATCTATAAGGTGTCGCACTTATCTATAATCTATTCTAGTTATCAATTTTTCGAAAACTGGATATTCGTCTTAAGTCAAATAGAGCTCCCAGTTTTAAATTGATGATTTCTGTTTCGATTGATGCAAGCTAGAAGGTTCAATAATCTGTTGAGTTTCTAAATATTATTCTAAACATCTCAATACTAACTCAATTTTGGAATGAAAAGAAAAATTTGGAAGAAGACCATAACTGAATTTCAACAAATGATAAGTTTTGAAAAAATCTTCAAAAACTGTTCGTGCTCTCTTTTCTTCCTTTTGAACAGTTTATCAACGACAAACTTTGACCCCATTACCCAATGTAGGCACTGAGTCTGCATGTTCTCCTCGTCCCACAGGGAGACGAGGTCCCCAGTTGGAGCCTATGTTGAAACAGATTTTGGATTTTTAATCTCAAAAGATAAAAAAAAAAAAATTGTATCTTTGAGTCTTTGCATCATATAATTTTTAAAGAAAAAATTTTCATCTCCGATGAATTCAAAATGCCTTTGTGGTTCATTCTTGGAAAAAGAATGGTTAAAATTCAAACGAACGTATGTTCCAAAAACTTGTTCAAATAATATTTTAAATGAACAGCAATGATAAAACTTAAGAAATGTTAAATTCATTTCGGGATATCGGGATTCCCTGTTTTGAAATAACAATTTTCAATACAAATCAAATCGTGAAACCCCAATCCCCGATTTCCCGATATATTAATCCTTGATTAATTCATAATCTATTCAAATCACACTTAAGAGATTTTAAAACTTTAAGTTAATCAAATCGGGAAGTTGCGATTTGCGATTTTGCAATAACAAATAAACTTATCATCAAATATCCCGATTTTCCGATCCTCCATTTCCCAATTTCTGATTTCCTGATTAACGAAATTATGAAAATATTAGCTGGATTAATTAATATATTAATGGGTCTTAACTAAATTAATACATCACAATTTTGGTGATCGGGGTTTTTCGATGACTTATTTTCTTGACATCGAAAGTCCCGAAACTCCGATAAAAGTGTTTTCAATCTTAAGCTAACATTAACGTTAATTAACCACTTAAGCTAAAGCAAATATTAAGGTTTTAAAATCTTAATAAATGAATCATTAATGCGATAATTTTTCGATTTGGTAAGTTTCTATCATATTTAAAAATATCGCAAGAACTCAGGTACAAACTTTAAATGCAGATTATCGGGAATATCTTTTGCATTTATTTCATAACATACGAACAAATCTCGAGGATTTTACGATATATTCAAAATTATTTTTGAAACATTTACATTATTTTGAAGTTGAATTCTTCTCTGTTACAGGTATTCGAGTGAACTCAGAGTTTTCCTCCTCTTTTGGGCTATTCCATAATTGGCAGTTTTGCTTGCTCTAGAATCTTGCTGCTGAAATATTGAACACAGAGCTGGGAACATACAATCATGGCACCTAAAAAGGCTTCAAAGAAAACCGAAGAACAGCTGGAAGGTGACATCATTTCAGACACTACTGCAGCTGGAGTAGTTCACAATCTTAAATCATGGGATGCAATTGCAAAGAAAATGGAAGATGAGCTTTCATTTTCGGATGACGGTGGGGAAAATCATCTCCGAGATATCGCCGAGACTGGTCTCCATAAAGTTGCTGCACTCCAGAGACTGGTTTCATATACAGATATGATTGCCTGGGCATTTATAAGGTGGACGTTCTGACAAGGAGTATCCTAAATGAACAAGGAGCTGTTATTGGCTCATTCAGACCCGAACATATACAAGTAATGTATAAGCTATCTCCAAACTGTAGGCACACTTTTAATAAAGAATTTGTAGCTGCTTTTCAACAAAAAGAATGTGTAGAAGGTGGTCAATCATATTCTGATATGATTAAAGGATGGGCAAGAGATTAGAACAAATTTAGGGCTGATGCAAATGGGATATATGCCACTGCTTCGTTGAATGAATACATGGTGTATTTAGGAATGATGTTATGTGGACTCTTTGGAAGAAAAGATCCTTTTCATTTCAATGCAGACTGGACACCGTTTTTAGAAGAGGTTTCAGAAGGGCATAGTTTTAATTGGCATAAAATATTATCAGATAACATTGCCTCAGAAGTTACAAACTACAAAACAGCTAGGGCAAAGGGACAGCCAGTGGCCTTTTATATGTCGGCTTATATAATGGATGCTATTTGCTTTAAGACTCCATTCCCATTGATGAATTGGAGTTGGGATCCTTCCTGTGTAGAACCTGTCCATAAATATCATTCGGCTCTGTGGGAAGACAATGCCAAAGATCATTTTTATGAGATTTGTCATTATGTTATAATTCCTCTACAGAGAATGTTCTTCGGATGTGAACCTCCTCGGATTTCACATACCATTTTATAAAATCTTAAGACAGTTGCCGATTGGTTCATTGAGGAACATTTTTCATATGTTAGGGTTTATGGATGTTCTATCCCACCACATGCACTCCCAAAAATACTTCCAGATAGGTTAATTTGCTGAGAAGTAGCTTATCAGTTAGTAAATGGTGGTATTGGCCTTGAATTAAAATCTCAACAGAAGAAGTCATGGCCACATTTTCCTGTTTATCTAGGAAAATTTGCTTTATTAAACTTTGGTCATTCTAAGGCAGAAGCAGAATCATTGAGTGAAGTAAAATTAGTAGATATAGAACACAGGAAGCATGACCCATATCAAATTATAAATCGGCATGTTGCATAGTGTGGATTGAAAGCATATGAACATGAAGACTCTTTTTATGATGATATTTTCAGAAATGTTAAGTCATATAATGAAGTTCAAAATAGGGTACAAACCTTGTCACCTGATGCATAGGTGGGTTTGGCATCTTTCCAAAGAAATAGAAGATAGTGTTTACCAAAGATTTTGCAGGGTGAAGTATCGACATCTGAGCAAGTGTCAGAAACCATTCCTCCTAGTTTCAAAACTATTATTCAATATGATACAAGTAATAAAGGTAAACTGAAAGATTCTGAGAGGCCTCCTGAAAATTCAGAAAGTTCACAGAACAAAGAAATAGAAACAGAAAAAGGAAAAGGAGCAGAAACAAATCCCATACACCTAGATGATATTCCAGAAATAGTTGGGGGGACAACTTCACGGGAACTTGGGAGTCCCATAACAGCATTAACCCCACTACAAGCTACTTTTGGAAATCCTCACGAGGAAGCTCTGTACATGAGTGATTTGGAACCAATTAACAGAGATGAAGTACCATCATCGGATTATTTCTTCAGCAAGAAATGCAGAGCTGTGTTGAAACAGGAATTACATCCTGTGGGAGAAAAAACAATCATGAAACAAAATATTATTATTGATGGGAAAAAGCTACAAGAAAGTGCATTTGCTACAGAGTTAGCAGGGTCTATGGGGGCCATAGCATCGGCCAATATGTACTCTGTAGGAAATTTGATCAATACAATAGAGCAGAAGAATCAGGAAATTACACAGCTACAAGACAGACTGAAAGAAAATGAAAAATTGATTCAATGGGGTATACAAAAAGGTCTTGAGCAATCGAGGCTCAAAGATATACAGGAAACTCAGAAGTTAAATGAAAATTTAATTGAAGCAAAGCATATGATCCAAACTACCCAAGAACAAGTGCAGGCACTGGGCAATGAAAATAAATTGCTGCAAGATAAAATCATTTCAATTACTAACCAAGTGATTGGAATAGATCAATTCAAGACTAAAGCAGCTGAGATATGTGCTAATATCCAGGAAGAACAACAAAAGGTATTTTGCAATCTGGAAATCATCCAGAGTTATTTTCATGAATCTAAAAAATCCTTGGACGAGGCCGTGTTAAAAGAAGTGGAAGCTAAAGCGGTAAGAAATTCTTTCCAAAAGATACTCACTGCTTTACAGAAGGAGGAAATTGGAAAATCACAACAGTTGTCTATTACAGAGCAGTTAAAAGGAGATGCAATGATAAAAGTTTGGGAAACAAACTTGGAAGGTTATAAAATGATCACAAAAAATGTCAATGAAAAATGCCAAAAGATTTTTTATTCTATTGAAGAAGAATCAATACCCATCGGGACAGATGGATTATCCAATTCATTAGGAGAGATTTACATTAACAGGTATCAACTGAAGCCAAAGAGGAACTGGAAGAGAAAAAAATTGAAATTTCAAATATCAAAATAGTCAATATGGCCGAAATCGAGAAGCTAATGATAAATTCTAGTTCAAAACTGGAAAAAGTTAAATCTACAGAGAAAGCGATTGCAAACCAGTTGCCAGGATTACAAAGAAGCTTCTTCTCCTTTCAAGAAAACGAGATACCCAAGGCTCCTAAAGCTCTGGTGAAATTTTTAGAAAAACATGTTCAAGCAACTGACGCAGATAAAGAAATCTTTTCTACCCAGAGTTGAAACTTTGTAAATATTTCTATTTTTAGTATTTTGTAATAAATTATAAACGGTTGACATTAGTCTATTGCAACCAAGAGATTAGTAAGTTAGTTAGTTACCAACGGAAATTTTGGACCGAAATGTATAAATATAATTTCGTGAGGCTGAAATTGGGCTTCATAAATTTTGGGAACAAGACCATTTTGTATGATCAGCTTTAGAGTTTATCAGAATATCATTCACAACAAGGTTCTAAATCTTGTCATTCAGTGACTATGTTTCTATCCTTCTCTAGTTTCATTTGTTAAATATTCTTCTTAATGTGCAGTTCTAGCAAGTGAATCAATTTGTAATTATATGCAATTATTGTTTATAGTATCAGATTGGTTTGGATGTTGAATGTGTTACAGTTTTTCCTCTGGAATTATTTCAATAATTTTAAGACCTGTAACCCTATGTTCCTTAATATTTTCTTTTGTTAGAAAACTCGCGTTCCTTTCTTTATTGTAATGGAAATATAAGATTCTTTCCATATTAAAGCCTTATATTTCTCTGTGTCATGTTTCATTGTTTACAATTTCATAATTATCACTGAACCAGGAAACGGCCTTTCTTGTGTCTTCATTTTCTGTTTTAAGTTTTAAAGTTGTTTTATCAATATCTTACCTGAATGTCTGAAGTAACAAATTTATAAAAAACCCTTTTATAAAAATATAAAAATCAATCACCCATGACAGTCCCTAACGGAAGACAACCAAACGTAGAACCCGGTTTACAAGATCAAACCAGCATTACACTGAACTTATTTAACACCATCTTACAAACTGCAACAAATAGAACCGAGTTAGAACGATCGTGGGCAGCGATTGAGCATGATATAACCATCCAGGGACAAAGGGAAGAAAGACAAAGACAGTTGAGAAACTAAATTTGATCTAGTTTTCTTTATTTCATTATTTTAGAAATATTATCATATTTGGATGCCTAGACGGTGTGTTTTATAGCCTTAAAACACAAACTCTGGAACAACATCCGACATCATTCTAATAGCATTTAAACCTTCATAGGATTCTCATTCATACATTATATCACATCATATCCATCATCCTCAATAACATTTAAACATTCATAAAATTTACATTCACATAGCAGATCGCATTATATCCATCATCATCAATAACATTTAAACATTCATAAAATTCACATTCTCACAATATATCGCATCATATCCATCATTATTAAAATACATTTAAGCATGCATAAAGGTTCATACGTCTTAAAAGTTTAAGTGTATCATTTAATAGTTTCACCGTGAATAAAAAAAATATGTAGGCCTCAGGTAATCCTGGCTGTCTAATTCAAAAGGTGGTGTTGCATACACCCAGCCTTCGAGAAACATATTCTTGAGGTGGTCAAATAAGTGAGGGATAGTCTCGTCATAGTGTCTCGAGGTCTTCCCAAGTAGTATATATTGGACTATACTTGTCCCATTGGACCTTAACTTGGTCTACCAGATGGTTTCGGAGCTGTCGAACTCTATGGTCCAATATGTGTAATGGTTCTACTGTGAGAGTTCCTACGTTCGATACCTATAATTCCTTCCAATTTAGTTTATGTGATTCATCAGCAAAATAATGACGTAAAACAGATACATGAAAAACGTTATGAGTTTTATGCAAGTGGGGTGGCAGTACGAGACAATAAGAAACGGGTCCAATTTTCTCTTAGATTCTGAACAGTCCTATAAATCGAGGTGACAATTTTGTCCCCTTCCTGAACCGTATGGTACTCTTATTAGGCCTGATACGAATGAAACCTGGTCTCCCACTTCATAACTTTGGTCGGTCCTGTGTGCATCCACATAACTTTTCTGTCTATCCTATGCTTCCTTTAGTCTCTACCTAATTTGAATCACCTGTTCCTCCATATCTTGAATCAATTATGGCCCAACTGTTACTCGGTCTTCTAATCTTTCCCAACTCAATGGTGTTCTGCATGGCCTTGCATACATAGCTTCGTAGGGTGGCATTCCGATGGAGCTATGAAAAATTTTATTGTAGGAAAACTCTACCAAAGGTAGGTACTTCTCCCACTAGGTTTGATTATCCATGACATACATCCTAAGCATGTCTTCCATGACTTGATTTACCCTCTCAGTTTTCCCATCTATTTCAGGATGATAAGTTGTGCTTAAGTTCAACTGAGTCCCCAATGTTGACTGCAAACATGTCCAAAACATAGAAGTGAATCTGGAGTCCCTATCTGAAATGATCTTCTTAGGTATCCCGTGCAAATGGATAACCTCTCTTACAAACACATGTGACACATCATTGACATCGTAAGTGTCTCTAACCAGAATAAAATGAGCACTCTTGGTAAACTTATCCACTATCACAAGAATGACATTGTATCTATGATATTTGAGAGGCAACCCCACAACAAAATCCATAGAGATGACTTCCCACATGGACATAGGAACATCATGTGGTTGTAGGAGGCCTGTCGGGTGATGGTGGTCGTCTTTCACTTATTGACACTCTAGGCACTTGGTGATGAAATCGACTACATCGCGCTTCATGCCTACCCAGAAGAAAAGTTTCCTCATGTCTGCGTACATCTTCTTCACACCTAGATGCACACAAAAAAGTGCTCTATGGGATTCCTTCAGTATGATGCTTTGAATATCCCCACCTTCGGGGACGTACATCCTTCCTCAATATCTTAACAATCCATCTGCTTCCAGACTATATCCTTCATACTTTGGATCTAGTTGCCTCCCTCTCTGGAGGTTTGAACTAACATTCAAATACCAACTATCCCCTTGGAGTTGTGTCAACATATGTTCCCTCAGATTGACCTTTAAGGGTACCAAGGAGAAGACACGTGGCCTCCTACTCAAGGCATCTACAACCACATTTTCTTTCCCCTTGATGTACGAAATACCAAAATCATACTCACTCATAAACTCACTCCATCGCCTTTGCCTGGAATTTAGATCTCTTTGAGTGAAGAGATGTTTTAAAATTTGATGGTCTGTTTTGAGCTCAAAGTTTCTCTCCACAAGATAGTGCCTCCAAAGTTTCAGAGCTAGCATTACAGCTGCCAACTCTGAATCATGAGTCACGTATAGCTCTTCGTGTTTCTTCAACTTCCTTGATGCATAAGCTATCACTCCTCCATCCTGCATTAGCATGGCCCCCAAACCTTGCTTCGAGGCATCCGTGCAGACTGTGAAGTCCTTTTCCATATTTGGCACTCGTAGAATTGGTGCACTAGTTAGTAACCTCTTAAGCTCAATGAATGCACTATCACATTCTTCCATCCATTCATACCTGACCCCCTTGCCCTGCAAAGTGGTGATGGGTTTCGCTATTTTAGATAATCCTTCCACAAATATCCGATAATAACTTTCTAGCCCCATGAAGCTTCTCACCTCATGGGAATTTTTCGGTACTGGTCACTCCATAATGGCCTTTACCTTTTCTAGGTCCATATAGATTCCTTCACCGGAAATGATATGACCTAAATAGTGGATCTCTTTCTGAAAGAAGGAACACTTCAACAACTTCCCATACAATTTTTTCTCTCTAAGGCAGGACAACACCACTCGTAAGTGTTCCTCATGTTCTCTTTCATTTTTGGAATAGATGAGGATGTCATCTAGAAAAACTTGTACAAAATGGTCTAAGTACTTCTAGAATATGTCGTTCATGAAGCTCATGAATACTACTGGCGCATTGGTCAATCCAAAAGATACTACGACAAACTCGTAATGCCCAAACCGAGTTCGAAAGGCATTTTTTGGGATATTGCCTTCCTTAATCCTTAACTGATGATACCCTGATTGCAAATATATATTTGAGAATACCGCTGCTCTTTTCATCTGATCGAAGAGGTCATCTATTTGCGGCATCGAGTACCTATTTTTCACTGTAGCATGGTTCAAGTCCCTGTAATCTATACACAGTTGTAAGGATCGATCCTTCTTCTTTACAAAAATTACTGGTGCAACCCAAGGTGAAACACTAGGCTTTATTATCCCTAAGTCCAGTAACTCTTTCAACTGCATTTTCAACTCACAAAGTTTCGGTGCTGTCATCCGATACGGAGTCTTGGAAATTTGTTCTGCACTAGGTTTTAGCTCAATAGTAAAATCAAGCTCCCTCTTAGGAGGTAACCCTAGTAACTTGTTCAGAAAAACATCCTTAAATTCTGACAATACCAGGTACTGATCCAATGAGGGTCCCTTCCTTTCATTCACTGCTTCCACTACATATAGTCGACACCCTTGCCTCAAGCATCGCTTAACATTCATAGTTGAGATAAAGCGTAATGACACCCTTCTCTGTACACCCTAGATATCCACCGACCTTCCTTCATCGTCTACATAGAGCACCCTTTTTGAAAAACAATCTACCAAAGCTCGATGAGCTTCTAACCAATCCATTCCAATGATTAGGTCATACACCCACAGAGAAGTGACATATACCTTCAACCTGGTAGTACACACTCCTAGGTCTACTATAGAATTATCAATGCCAGGTCCTACCCCTTGTTTTTCCCCCAAAGCCATCTCAACTTGTTTAAAGTCATCATGCTTGTAGGATGCCAACCCAATCTTTTCTAATGCAGATGATGAAATGAAACTATCTGTAGCACTAGAATCAAATAAAATATTAACGTTGATATGATTTAGCGTACCTGATGACTCCACCACCGTGGATTGATGTTTGGCCTGGTGATTATTAATCGCTGCATAAATCTGGTGGCTGCTACTTGCTCTTCCCATCAGTGCCTTTCCTTCTCTATGCACAAATCTTGATTGTAACTTTGGGCAGTCACGCTGGTAATGGGGTCCTCCACATCCCCAACAGGTAACACGGGATTGAACCTGTGCACTGTTATGTGACTATCTCTAAAATGATTTCCTTCCCCTGGAACCTCTGCCCCTACTAGCTACTCCCTGAGATGGTCGTGGACCTTCCAGCATTGTTGGTGATGAACGAGATGATACACTCACTTCCATTGAAATCCTTGTGACTATTGTCCTTGGTGCGACTCTATTACCATATGGAGGTGGCCTTGAGCCCCCTCCCCTAGGAAATTTCCTAGGGGCCTTCCCTATGAATCCAGGAAAATGTGGAAAGGTCAGTCTCATACCTCCAGTTAAGTTCATGTGTTCCTCTGCATAACACACATTTTCCACATCTTCCACTACTGGTGACGGTTTCCACATCTACACCATAGCCCTTATCTTAGGGTTCAACCCATAGACAAAGAGTTTTGCCTATCATTGGTCATTATCCATATATGAAACATACTTTACTAATTCCATAAACCTAATCTCATATTCTTCTATGGTCTTGTTTCCATGTACTAGAGCATAAAACTCTCCTACCTGTTGTTCCTCATAGTAAGCTGGCAGATATTTCCTTCGAAAACTCTCCTTGAAAAGTTCCCAAGATATGGTGTCTAGGGTAAGATGCAGTTGTCTTTCTAGGTTTCCCCACAAGTTCAAGGCACTGTCTCTTAACTAAAAAATTGCTATCTTCACCTTTGAGGTGGACGCATAGTCCCTTAAGGAAAAACACCTTGTCATGCCTTCCAACCATGCTTCCGCGCATTCACTGGTGTGACCCCCCAACAAACTTTTGAAGTTTAATCTTCTACAATTCTCTAGTGATGTATTTAGGTGATGGTCCTCCCTGTGAATCCTTCGACACCTCTGGATTACCCATTCCAGATGGTGGGGGTTCCACTTCGATCCCTATTGGTTGTCACCCCTTTAAAGTCTCATTTATGGTCTCCAAAGAGCGCAATATGAGAGCTAGTTGGGGCGATGGTGTTGGTGGCGCTGGCGGTGTTAGCGATGCCTACGACGATGCTCCACTTCCTCGACTCCCTCGAGTCCTAACCATCCTATATGATTTGACCTGCATTAACCAAAGTTGTCAGGGTGAGTTCAAGGACATTTCACATTGCTCAACTTAACTAGAAAACAGGGTGAGGCGTAAGTTTTGTTTTTTACTTGTCTGTAAACAGACATTACTCTCTTTAGGGGAAGTGGCTACATTAGGGTTTAAGCGTCTGATCTTGATGTCTTCGCCTAAGAAAACTATTGACCCTCTCGCTTGGTAGTTACACTAGCACTGTACCCCTCTCGCCTATTCCTCTAACTTACCTTCTTAGTGCGCATGAAGTACCCTCCTACTTATCTTGGTCTAAGTCTTTTAAAATATATATATATATTCTTTAAAACTAGGTGAGGTGATTTTTTTATTTTTATTCTAACCTAAGTTTCAGTCGCCTTAATCAACGCATTTAGTTAATCTGGAAATTTTAATATTATTGTTGGTATCCTACGTAAGTGCCTAACTAATCACTTCGTTAATTAATCATCCTAATTTATTAGTTACTAATAATTTAATCACCTTAAGTAGTTTTAAATTAAACAAGAATTTAGATCATTAATTTAAATATAATTTAAACACAGTTTTAAATGTAAAGAAATTTAAAAGATTTAAAAATTAAACTATTTAAGGTGCTTAACATAATTTCAAACTAAAAAAAAAATTAAATTTAAAATATTTAAATTTAAGGTGTCAAGAAATATAAACTATTTAAAAAAAAATATGTTTAGCGTAAATTTAGTAATAATATTTAACAAAATTGAAATATGTAAAAAAAAATTGTAAATAGGGTGAAATCACGGAGGTGGGTTACACTTTCGTGACAATCAGGTTTCCAAAATTCCGAAAAACATTTTTTCGGCCGAACTATTTTTCGATCGAAAAAATAAACGTCAAATCGAACGGTGCAATAACCGCCCCCTCGATTTGCATGTACAAATTTGGTTGGCTAGATATTTTCTTTCTGGCAATCCTTTTTCAGCCGAACAATTGTTCAGCCGAACTATATTTTGGTCGAAAAATAGTTCGGCCGAAAATTTGTTCGACCGAACTATCTTTCGGCCAAAAGATTGTTTATATATTAACGACACATCGATGGTGAAACGTTTTGGAAACTTTGTTGTCATGAGTTGTTGTGTGTGGAGGTCGCAGGGAGGTCGTGAGCACAGGGGAGGTCGTCGGGAGGTTGTGAGCTGTTGTGTGCGGAGGTCGCCGGGAGGTCGTGAGATGTTGTGTGCATAGATGATTTTAGGGGCTAATTTTCCTAAATGGGCTAATTTTCCATGGTTTTGACTAAAAAAAGATTCGCTAATTTCCATTTTTTCTAAAAACGATTTGCCCAAATTCCATAGAATAAAATCATTTTACCTTAAAAATCGCCAAAATTTTATAGAAAATATATAAACTCCTTAGAAATTTGAATATTTTTACAAAACTATCGCCAAACATTTCACATTTTTCATATTAAGGACTAGTAAGACTAGCCCATGTTTCTACATTTTAATATAAATTTCCATTCTTAAAATCATCCCTGGTTGTGTGCGAAGGTCGCCGGGAGGTTTTGAGTGTAAATGAGGTCGCTGGGAGGTCGTGAGCATCGCAGGGTCGTCGAGGGGTCGTCGTTGCCTTTGCAATAGGTAAGTTTTTAAACAATTGATTTTATATAGTTTTTAAAATATTTGTTTTAAATGTAACTTTTTGTATTTATGGACTGTGAGGGGGCCACGGGTTCTCAGCCTTGTGGCCAAGCCGTGGGTACGCCCACGGCTTGGCCATAGGGATGATCACCTGCGGCCCCCTCACAGTAAAAAAATACAACAGTTCAGTCGTCGTTGTGTTTTCTATATAATTGATGTCATATATGTTTTAAACTATTTGTTTTAAATCTAAATTGTTGTAATTTTGGACTATGAGGGGGCCGCGGATGCTCAGCCCTGTGGCCAACCCATGGGTATGCCCACGTCTTGGCCACAGTGCTGAGCACCTGCAGCCCCCTCAGTCCAAAAATACAACAATTTAGTCGTCGTTGCGTTTGCTATATAATTGATGTGATATATGTTTTAAACTATTTGTTTTAAATCTAAATTGCTGTAATTTTGGACTGTGAGGGGCTGCAGGTGCTCAGCCCTGTGGCCAAGCCATGGGTACGCCCATGGCTTGGCCACAGGGCTGAGCACCCGCAGCCCCCTTACAGTCCAAAAATACAACAATTTAGTCGTCGTTGCATTTGCTATATAGATGACGTGATATATGTTTAAAACTGTTTGTTTTAAATCTAAATTACTGTAATTTTGGACTGTGAGGGGGCCGTGGGTGCTCAGCCTTGTGGCCAAGCTATGGGTACGCCCATGGCTTGGCCACAGGGTTGAGCACCCGCGACCCCCTCACAGTCCAAAAATACAACAATTTAGTCATCGTTGTGTTTGCTATGTAATTGATGTGATATATGTTTTAAACTATTTGTTTAAATGCTTAATCTATGTAATCATATTCTAAAAAGAAAAACAAACTTTATTGAAGTCTCTAATCAAATTTGTGGCATACCAAAACAACCTGATTCTCAATGGGTTTACTATGTGGCACCTAGCAAAGATAAATTTACCTTTTAGTAAATCTCAAAGTCTTCTTCATTACAACTTCTCTAGAGTACTATTGACAAGTTGGAGAAAGTGTTGCAATCCCTAACCCAACTAAAGGGGCCCTCATCAATCACTCTAGAATCTCTAGGCTTAAAGTCCAATCCCTGCCTAGGTATTTTGGTGACATTGATGATGAACATATTGATGCTTGGATTCAAAATGTATCCATGTATTTTGACTCTTACCCCAAAATGGTGAATGCGATGAAACTTGAATGGGTAGTACTAAACCTAGATGGGTTAATACTTGAGTGATTTCAGAACTTCCATGATTCTTCCACCCTCCATTTGTATCTAAAGGATTCACATTCGATTTAAAACCATATGACCTCTTGGAAAAACAATTGTGAGGCATTATGGTAGTAGTTTTACCCATCCAAGTATTAAAAATATTTATGCGTATGATAACTTCATCATAGATAGTTCTATGTTCAATCACTTCAACCTTATACTAATC
>ML779965.1:235437-252878 GCA_009831015.1 Picea engelmannii
AATCATTGAATGTGTTAAGTAATCAATTAATTAATTAATCGACATTTATTAAACAATAAATAAATAATATTATTAATAGTTAATCATTACTTAACTAATACACATTAAGATAGTTAATTATTTAATTAACTATACTTAATAAACCCTATGCAACTATTTAACCAGGGTTGTTACACAAGAAAAAGCTTCCAATCTTGAAGATTGAGCCAAATTGTTTTGGGGTTTTCATGAAATAGTCCAGATTTTTCCCATTCAAGGGCTTCCATTTTCATGCAACCAACTCAACAGATCTCATAAGCCCCAAGGGTGTCCAGATCTCCATTGCAACAGAGAGGAGTTCCACATATTTAAAACAATACAGATCTCTCCCTCTAGACCATTTCAACTCTGTTGCTTCAGGGTTTTGTGTCTGGGTGAAATCACGAAGGTGGGTTACACTTTCGTGACAATCAGGTCTCCAAAATTCCGAAAAACATTTTTTCGGCCAAACTTATAATATTTTTCGGCTGAAAGATATTATTTTAGGTCGAAAACATAAATGTCAAATCGAACGATGCAATAACAACCCCCTCGATTTGCATGTACAAATTTGGTCGGACGAATATTTTTTTTGCGGCAATAATGTTTTAGCCGAACAATTATTCGACCGAACTATAGTTCGGCCTGTAATGACCCTCCTTGTTATGACAACAACTCTGATAACAGGTGCAATTTTTTTTTTTCTTTTTGTTTTAAATGTGTATGCGCGCGTGTAGAAAGGAAACAGACACACGTGACTCTACGTCACCAACCGACGACTAACAAGACGCAACCACGATGATCACAACAAGAAGACAAGATGCACAAAATTAGCTGCAAGCAGTGAACGACCCAAGACATAAGGCGCACTACAGGTAACTGCAACAATAACGACCAAAGACATAAGGCACACAATGCGAACATTAATGACATACTGGGTTATGCATAGTACGAACAAAGAGGGAAGAATCCATGGTAGTAGATCTTACTATTTCTGCACAGGAAAGTACGACGTTTAATCTTAGTCCTCTGCTCCGGAGAGAGAGAAGGTCAGATAGGCTCCTGGCCGGCTGCTCAGGCAGAAACTAGTAATCTCTATCAAGTGTTTCGCAAGAGTGGAAACCCTGCATTTAAAGGGCCCGAGACTCTTGATACGGCACTGGATTCCTTACACGAAATAATCACACACAGACAATCTCCTAGGGCTACCTGGGGGTGTCTACATCCTGCCCGACAAGGAATGACCAAGCCATAAGATGATTACGACCTCGTACAACATAAATTATATGAACAAGCGTCCGCCAGGAAGGCGCACGTAAGAAGGACTCTGACATTGACCCCCCATGAATAAGACTTACTGACAAATTACAGACCAATTGCTCCAATTAAGATTTAGTAATCGACGAGTTATCCAACCTTAAATAATGTAAAATTAGTTAACTGTCATCCCGGTTTCCTGGATTATAAAAATGGAATTCACTTCGATTCACGGACCCCACATTTTATGAGTCATCCATCATGTTGCGATTACCATGAATTCACCATAACACCACCATATCCTTGCTTTCTAGAATACCTCGAAATTGCAATTAAAATGTTAATAACTTCCACTTAAATGGTTACCATCGACCATGGAATCATAATGTCATCACCATAAACTACCATTATAATAGAACGCTAATATTACAATGACCGTATAAAAAAAACCCAATATTAACATAGCAATATTAAAACCCTAATATTAAAGAATAACATTAAAACCAAATATTTAAAACCCAAATGTTATACCACAATATTAAACCACAATGTTAAACCACAATATTAACCTACTTATTATTAAACCACTTAATATTAACCATCATACTAATCCACTTAGTATTAAACCATAGTATTAACCACCATATTAGATCTAAATCTTACAACGATAATAATAAAACCAATATTATAACTATCATAGAACCATATATTAAACTGCAATAATAAATACCGGAGTAATTAGAACAGTATATTAACCCAAGACCTAAACAATAATAGAACCATATTTGTATTAAAACCGCATTATTAAACCGGAAATTCAACCAGCACATTAACACCAAGATTTAAAACGATAAGAATTCCATATTAAAAAGGAGATAGCATTATTAACTGAATTTTGAAGGAAGCATATTAAACCATGAAATAAAACGATAATGAAATCCATATTTTAAAATGAGTCCACATTATTAAACTGAATGTTAAAGAAGCATATTAAACCATGAATTTAAACGATAAAAATCCATATTTGGAATGAGACAACATTATTAACCATATTTAAAAGCATCATATTAAACCATGAATTAAATGATAAAAATCCATATTTGGAATGAGACAGCATTATTAACCAATTTTAAGGTAGCATATTAAACCATGAAATAAAATGATAATGAATTATTCGCCAGGATTGGAAGGTCGGGATTGGATTTGCCTGCGGCTGAGAGCTGGCAACCTCGCCACGCGGCGAATGTAATCAGAGGTAAGTAAAGGCAATGATGCCCAAAGGGACGTGCCCCGGGAAGACGCGCGGGCAGAAAGCGCGTGCTTGCAGACAAGGTGGTTTCATACGGCAGTGGAGGGACCGCCATGCAGCTGGGAGGATGCGTTTTTCTCTCAGTTCAACGCCTCTCTTAGACAGTGTGGCCAGAGTTAATAGGGGGCAGCCAGAATGTAAAGCATTCACCGAAAGTGTTCAGAATGAGGCATTCACATACGGAATGACACCCAATAAGCCAGGCACTTACATGGTCGATTAAGAGTATGGGAGCACCTTCATCTTAATACAGTTTATGAAGGTCTATACGATAAACTTCATCTACTTATGATCACAAATTAAAAATGGTTAAAATGAAAATAAATAGGGTAAATTTTATTAATTATCACATCTAAATTATAATGCATAACCATAACCATGCCTCAAGAGTTTTTTTACATAACCACACCTCAGAAAGCAAAACTTGTGAATACAATGCAATGGAGACATGATTGAGACCACCGTTTTTTGTTTTTTTTATTGGGGACAGACCAAGAATTTGTTCTTTTCCAAGGGTTCTAATTAACAATGTAGCAAGCAATGTACACAGCCAGAATGTCGGACAACCAGAAATAGATACGATTCCGCCATTTATGGAAGCTCACAACCCTAACCCTAATGTTCTCCCATGAAATTAATTAGTTCTAAACAAGCGAATGGCGCCTTGCAACGGATTAGGGAAGACAAAAATTTGAGAGCTACACCCATCTACTGGAAATAACCCATCGTATGGATGGTCCAAGCAACATCCATTGGTATTCTTCAATCCTTGCATCAGTAAAACGAAAATTTATCAGTAATCCACAGAGCTACACAAGACAGGACAATAGTTTTTTTTTTTAAAGAATGACTATGACAGCAAATTTAAAACGCAATTACAACCACCTGTAAACTCAGTGGTGAAATGAAATGCCCACGGTGAGGTATAGAATACCCACACTAAATAAAAACACCCCTCCGTGGAAAGAAAAAAAAATGCCCACGGGATCGACTTCACCCCCAGAGGCTGAATGCCAGCAATAAAATAATCGCCCCAGTCACAAAAGAGATGCCCTAGTCAAGGAGAATGCCAGAGAAACATATGAAACCCCCATAGAAAACATTGCACGCCCACAGAAAACACTCAGACTTAAAACCAAAATTGCAGAGCAAGTTCACCAACAAACGCAGGGATTTTTACCCAAATCAAAGAGAAAGTCCACTGTAAAAACACAGGGAAAACTAAGAGGAGTGCATGGCCAGGTTCTCCGGTGAAAATAAAAACATGGTTACTGTCACTACTTTAGAGTTTTAAATAAAACAGCGGTTACCACTGTTCAACTACAGGAGTAAATGATTGAATTCGTCCATTCCATCCATATCCATCCGTTTAATAGAAATCATATCACATTCTAACCTACTAAAACAGAAATCATACCATAGCCTTATTCCCACTTTGAATATGACAATGCTCTCCTGTCGCTCCTGCTCCTTGCCGCTCCCGCTCGCCGACCGTAGAGACTACACTGGTACCTCCTAGCCAAACGCTAGGGGTACTCTGCTTCCCCCTTACCCCCCCGAGCCGCAAAGGGGCCACACACAATTCAGATAGTAACCTAGCTTCCCAACCCGCTTCCAAGGCTGAGCTACCACTCTCATACAGCTGAGAAAATCCCCAACTCCTCACAAGCAATCAGTCTCGTTCTCAATTTTGGCAGCATAACAATACCTAGTAGTTCCCCCTCTTTCTCCCTCCTCGTCTCTTTTTATGCCCCTCAAACCCTAAATCATAATAAATTTTAGTTTTTTTTTTAATGAAACCCTAAAAATTTCTCTCTTTTACAAGTGTCACTCATCCCTACCCTTCTCCATAAATTATTTTCTTTTTCTATAAATTAGAGATGATGGATTACACGTGAATTTGTTTATAATATATATATTACTTTATTTTTCCTATTTACAAGCAAGTTACTCATCATTTTAATTTATCCTTAATATATATATATATATATATATATATATATATAGGTTAATAAGAGATTAAAGTGATGACAAACATGTATACGGGAAAAGTAGATGCATTACATAAAAGAGGAATAATGAGAAATTAAGGGGATGGATGGTTATTTAATAATGTGAAATGGACATGTAAATGGGAAATGGATACTGGAAGATTAAGGTGATGGAGGATAGTTTAATAATGTAGACATGGATAATGAGAGGATAATGGTCTTAGTTTTTTTTTTTTGGAATTTTTGTTATGTTACACTACGAAGGTGATGTCATTCTCCCACCAGTCAGGAATTAATTATGTCTTTGCAAAGTTTTAAAACTATCAGATTGCTTTAAAACTTACCCTCATCATCGCCCCAAGAATTTTATGAAGACCCAACTATTACTTAGGTGGGTTTTTGTTTCTTTTGTTATTTTTATTCCTGGGTCTGCTCTTAGGGTTAGACTAAAATTTTACCCTAAAAGTTTTAGACTTAGTACTAGATTATGAGCTGGGTGAAACTGGGTTAGGGAAGTTGTTTAAGAATTTCTTAAGGCATTATTGTCTTAGGGATATTTAGGCTTGTTTCCTTCATCCACATCAATGCGACGTGCCCTTCAGGATGCACCATGTGCTCCAAGGGTGCCACTCGCCTCGTTCATTTCCTTTATGCGACGTGCCCTTCAGGATGCACCACGTGCTCCAAGGGTGCCACTCGCTTCTTGTGTTTCTTTTGTGCGACGTACCCTTCAGGATGCATCACGTGCTCCAAGGGTGCCACTCGCTTCATGTGTTTCTTTTATGCGACGTGCCCTTCAGGATGCACCACGTGCTCCAAGGGTGCCACTCTCCAACTGGACTGATTGGTAGACATCTATAATCCCTGGAGTCAACACTCCGTCAGGTGAACTTGTGGGAGACTAAGGGTTCTAAGGAATAAGGCCCCCGTATTATTGTGCGCCCCTTAGAATCATCGTGAGTGACTGTCGCAGTCTACCCTCATGGCATCGTGGATCCTCTCGAACTAAGTAATCGTTAACCTATAGTTCGAGCCACAGCGGGAGTGCTAGTAGGTGGTGGCAGAGCTGCTGTCCACCCCTCTCCCTCGACCTCTCTGGAAATCGTGTGTGGCCCCTTTACTCCATATGTGAGTCTGGTTGGCAAGCTGTTGTCATCCTGCATCATCAACAATCATGTCAGAAATGTCAACATCAAATCATCAAATCAATAAAATATCACAGTGAATAAATCAACCCAAAAGAACACTCCCTGACTCAGTCCAGAGTCCAAGGGGGTTCTATCGATGCCTCTGCATCCTCAAGGTCAAAAACCCTGCACACTCAATAAAGATGAGTCAATAGCACCTATCTACATCAAATAGTAACACATCATGTCATCTGTCAATTGCATCATAATCAAGTATAAATGGTCTAACATCATAAAAGTCCAGATCACTTGCGAGCAAGTGTCCTCAAATAATAAGCTTTCTCAGTGCGCCAAAGAGGGATGTTACATACACCCCCTCTTGGTCTAAACTTTGTCCCGAAGTTTCTCAATATAAATGACGAAATAAAAGTACCACAGTATCAAAAGTACCACAGTGTCATAAGTCTATCTATCAAACAAAAATGGAAACCGCTGGCGCATATCATATGCGTCCTCCCAGGTCGCCGAGTGCAGACTATAACTGTCCCACTGGACCTTGACCTGATCTACCATTCAACGTCGTAACTGTCAAACGCAATGATCTAAGATGCGGACCGGCTCATCCATGAGCGCTCCCTCGTCTGATACCTGCAAGGAACTCAGGTCAATCACATGTGTAGGATCACTAATATAATGTCTCAAAACAGATACATGAAAAACATCATGCATACGCCTCAAAGAATCAGGCAAGGCTAGTCGATAGGCCACGGGCCCCTTTCTCTCCACAATCTTGAAGGGTCCCATGAACCTAGGAGAGAGTTTATCTCCCTTTCCAAACTTTATCGAACTCTTATGCGGTTTAACCCGCAAGAAAACTAGGTCGCTGACCTTGTAACTACGGTCGACTCGGTGCGCATCGGCATAACTCTTCTGTCGATCCTGTGCTTCTTTAATCCTTTGTCTTATGGTTTGCATTTTCTCTTCCATTTCTTGGATCACTTCTAGTCCCACCAGGACCCTATCCTCAAGCCTATCCCAACTCAAGGGCGTCCGACACGGTCGCCCATAAAGAAACTCAAAAGGCGCCATCTTTATGGTGCTCTGATAACTGTTGTTGTAAGCGAACTCTACTAGAGGCAGGAATTCCTCCCAACGCTTTTGTTGGTCCATCACATACATGTGCAACATGTCTTCCAAGGTTTGGTTCGTTCGTTCGGTCTATCCATCAGTCTTTGGGTGATATGCAATACTAAAATTGAGTTGGGTTCCCAAGGCCTCTTGAAAACTCGTCCAAAATCATCCAGTAAACACCGATCCTCGATCGGATATAATCTTCTTAGGCAGGCCATGCAGCCTCACAATCTCACTGATGAAAACTCTCACTATGTTAGGTGCCTGATACGTCGTACACACAAGAATAAAGTGAGCACTCTTCATCAGAGTGTCTATGACTACAAAAATCGAGTCATGTCTCCTTGCCGTCAGTGGCAATCCAACAATGAAATCCATCGAAATAACTTCCCATTTCGATTCTGGAATAGCATGTGGTTGAATTAATCCTGCCGGGTGTCTATGTTCAACCTTTACTTGCTGACACTCTAGACATCTAGCCACAAAGTTGACTATGTCTTCCTTCATTCCCTTCCAGAAGAATAAGGGTTTAAGGTCTGCCCTCATCTTCGTAACTCCTGGGTGAGCCATGTAAACTGCTCTATGAGCCTCGCTCAGGATCAACATCCTCAACTCATCGTTAGGCGGTATGTAAATCCGACCTCTAAACCTCAATAATCCATCACTATCAAAAGAAAATCCCTCATATCGTGGTACCATCATTGTGTTTTGTCCGATAAAATCCTTGACTTCTGTGTACTAGTCATCATCACGTTGTAAGGTGAGAATCTTCTCACATAGATTTGTCTGAAGAGGTAACACCGAAAAGATGTGTGGCCTCCAACTCAAGGCATCCGCCACTCAGTTCACTGTTCCCTTTATGTAAGTAATCTCTAAGTCATATTCGCTAAGCAATTCTGACCAACGCCGTTGTCGTGCATTCAGGTCGCTTTGCGTAAAAATGTGTTGTAGTCCACAATGATCAGTCTTTAATTCAAATTTCCGTCCAACAAGGTAGTGTCTCCAAACATTCAAGGCATATATGATGGCTAATAACTCCAAATCATGTGTCGCGTAGTTCTCCTCATGCCTTCTCAGCTTCCTCGAAATGTACGCAATCACTCGTCCGTCCCGCATCAAGACTCCGCCTAAACCTTCCTTGGATGCATCAATGCATACCAAGAAGTCTGCGTCCATGTCAGGGACCTTTAGTATCGGCGTGGTTGTCAACAACTCTTTAAGCCTCCGAAATGCTTCCACGCATTTCTCTGTCCAAACAAACTTCTTGTTTTTCTTCTGCAATTCCGTGATCGGATTGGCTATCTTCGAAAAACCCTTGACAAACCGTCGATAGTATCCTGCTAATCCCATAAAACTACGCACTTCTGTGACATTCGTCGGCGCAGGCCATTCCATAATAGCCTCAACCTTGGTTTGATCCATGGCGATACCTTCACCGGAGATGACATGCCCTAAGTAGTGAATCCTCGATTGATAAAAAGAGCATTTGGACAACTTCCCATACAACTTGTGTTCTCGTAAACATTGTAGTACCAAGCGCAAATGCTCGTCATGCTCCTCCATCATCCGAGAGTAGATCAAAATATCGTCAATGAATACTTGGACGAACTTGTCCAAGTACTCACGGAACACCCCGTTCATCAAACTCATGAATACCCCTGGGGCATTTGTCAGTCTAAATGGAAAAACAGTAAACTCGTAATGTCCAAATCTTGTCTTAAAGGTAGTATTAGGGATGTCTTCCTCCTTGATCCTTAACTGGTGATACCCAGATCGCAAATTGATCTTGGAGAACACCGTCGCACCCTTCATTTGATCGAATAGATCATCAATTCTTGGTAAGGGATACTGATTCTTGATCATAGCCTTGTTTAGTTGACGGTAGTCAATGCAAAGCCTCCATGAGTTATCCTTCTTTCATATGAAAATAACTGGTACACCCCACAGTGACACACTAGGATGTATCAGTCCCAGGTCCAACAACTCCTTCAGTTGCATTTTCAACTCTTGCAACTCTAGGGTCGACATACGATAAGGTGTTCTTGCTATCGGTTCGGTCCCTGGTTTCAGGTCTATGGTAAACTCCAGTTCCCTTTCCGGTGGCATACCAGGCAACTCCTTTGGAAATACGTCCGCAAACTCCTTCACCACCGGAAGGTGTTCTAGACCTTCCACTACTCCCTTCTCGTTTAGTGTGAGGATCGCATAAAGTTTGCACCCCTTGCGCATACTCTTCTGTAACTGTAAGGAAGAGACCAACCGTAGGGAAACTCCCTAGTTCTGTCCTACAATCACATGTCTCTGTCCTTCATCATCAACCAAGCTCAACCGTTTCGTATTACAATTGAGTATCGCCTCATGCGTTTCCAACCAATCCATGCCGATCACAACGTCATAAGATCCTAAGATCATGGCGTATAAGTTGACCCTCGTGACAAACTCTCCCAGGTTAAGGGAACAACCCATAACCTTTCCTCCAACCTTCTGTTTGGCTCCTGAAGACATCTCCACGAAGCTAAAATCATCATGTTTGACTACCTTTACCTTAATCCTTTTTAGCGCTGCACCAGAAATGAAACTCTCAGTAGCACCTGGGTCTATCAAAATACTAAGGGTCTGGTCAGCGACAGTACCTACCATCTCAAGCACAGTCGATTGGTGCTCTGTCTGGCAGTTATTCACCGCTGCATGTATTCGATGGGCCTTGTCCATATCTCCCACTGTAGTGGGTCCGAATGATCCAGACACCCTAGTCCTCTCCACAGGAAAGTCGCGCTAGTAGTGTGGCTCCCCACATGTCCAACACCCCTTCTTCGGCCCAGTAGTCCTAGTACCCGAAGTAGAAGATGACTGCCCACCGGCCTAAAACCCTGGCCTGTTCTACTGAATAGGCCTAAACTGCTGCTGCTGCGGGCGACGTTGCTGCTAGTGTTGTGGTCCTCGATAAGGTGTCCGCTGCTGAGGCGACGGTCGTCGGGGTGTAGCAAAAGTGGATCCCCTCTGGAAGCCACGATGTCCTGGCGTATTTCTCGTTGGATTTTGATGTTGTGACGTACCAGATGAACCCTGCCCAGTGGGTCTCGCTGGAGTCCTAGTTTGACCCCCACTGATAAGCTCCTCCTCTGCTATGAGGGCCTTTTGGACAGCGTCATGCAAGTTTTGAGGCATCAAGATCCTAACCTTTGCACGCAGGTTGTCGTTAAGGCCAAACACGAACCTGTTGACTTTGAGCTTCTCAGTGTTAAGGTGTGAAGCATACCGGAGCAGCTCCATAAAAGGTGCCTCGTACTCGGGCACCGTACGACCTCCCTGTCATAGCGCGTTGAACTCATTGAGCTGACGCTCAATGAATTCCTCTGAAAGGTACCTCTCTCGGAACCGTTCCTCAAATAGTTCCCATGACATGTCTTCAACGACCATGTTCAGCTGTGGCAGGAGCGTCTTCCACCATAGAAGAGCACTCCCCTTCAGTTGAAAGATCGCCATGCAGACCTTCATGTTGGAGGTATAATTGTGAAGTGCGAAGCACATCACCATATTCTCCAACCATGCCACGGTGGATGCGCCATCTTGGGCACCAAATAACTTGGGAAATTTTACCTTCTCGAGTTCACGGTGAATGCTACCTGTAACATTCGGTGCACGCGGTGGAACCTCAGGGGGTGCCGGCACCCTCGCCTCGTCTTGGTCCAATCTACTGATTAGGGCCTTGGACATGCACTGAAAAGATCTCATCATCTCAACAACATCGCCAACTGCTATTTGCTCCTGTCCGAGAACCTGCTCACCTCCCTGGGGGTTAGACCCCTCAGGCGTGGATGCTACTGGAGGCATCATGCCTCCTCCCCTAGTACCCCATCATATGCCTCCGCGACGTCCTCTAACCAAGATTACCTGCACGCACATAATCAACTCGATCAGTAACAACATAATCAATCTAATCATGTCAACGAAAGTTGTAGAGAATCCCAAGTCGCGGGTCGAACTGGCTCTGATACCGTATGTAACGACCCTGCTTGTTATGACAACAACTCTGATAACAAGTGCAAATTTTTATTTTTTTTCGTTTTAAATGTGTGTGCGCACATGTAGAAAGGAAACATACACACGTGACTCTATGTCACCACCCGACGACTAACAAGACACAACCATGATGATCACAACAAGAAGAAAAGACACACAAAAGTAGCTGCAAGCAATGAACGACCCAAGACATAAGGCACACTACAGGTAACTGCAACAAAAACAACCAAAGACATAAGGCGCACAATGTGAACATTAATGACATACTGGGTTATGCACAGTATGAACACAGAGGGAAGAATCCATGGTAATAGATCTTACTATTTCTACACAGGAAAGCAGGGCGTTTAATCTTAGTCCTCTGCTCCGGAGAGAGAAGGTCATATAGGCTCCTGGCTAGCTGCTCAGGCAGAAACTAGTAATCTCTATCAGGTGTGTCGCAAGAGTGGAAACCCTACCTTTAAAGGGCCTGAGACTCTTGATACGGCACTGGATTCCTTACACAAAATAATCACACATAGACAATCTCCTAGGGCTACCTGGGGGTGTCTACATCCCGCCTGACAAGGAATGAACAAGCCATAAGATGATTACGACCTCGTACAACATAAATTATATGAATAAGCGTCCGCCAGGAAGGCGCACGTAAGAAGGACTCTGACATTGACCCCCTGTGAATAAGACTCACTGACAAATTACAGACCAATTGCTCCAATTAATATTTAGTAATCGACGAGCTATCCAACCTTAAATAATGTAAAATTAGTTAACTGCCATCCTGTCTTCCTGGATTATAAAAATGGAATTCACTTCGATTCACGGACCCCACATTTTATGAGTCATCCATCATGTTGCGATTACCATGAATTCACCATAACACCACCATATCCTTGCTTTCTAGAATACCCTAATATTGCAATTAAAATGTTAATAACTTCCACTTAAATGGTTACCATCGACCATGGAATCATAATGTCATCACCATAAATTACCATTATAATAGAACCCTAATATTACAATGACCGTATAAAAAAAACCCAATATTAACATAGCAATATTAAAACCCTAATTTTAAAGGATAACATTAAAACCAAATATTTAAAACCCAAATGTTATACCACAATATTAAACCACAATGTTAAACTGCAATATTAACCTACTTATTATTAAACCACTTAATATTAACCATCATACTAATCCACTTAGTATTAAACCATAGTATTAACCACCATATTAGATCTAAATCTTACAACGATAATAATAAAACCAATATTATAACTATCATAGAACCATATATTAAACTGCAATAATAAATACCGGAGTAATTAGAAAAGTATATTAACCCAAGACCTAAACAATAATAGAACCATATTTGTATTAAAACCGCATTATTAAACCGGAAATTCAACCAGCACATTAACACCAAGATTTAAAACGATAAGAATTCCATATTAAAAAGGAGACAACAATATTAACTGAATTTTGAAGGCAACATATTAAACCATGAAATAAAACAATAATGAAATCCATATTTTAAAATGAGTCGGCATTATTAAACCGAATGTTAAAGAAGCATATTAAACCATGAATTTAAACGATAAAAATCCATATTTGGAATGAGACAACATTATTAACCATATTTAAAGGAGGCATATTAAACCATGAATTAAACAATAAAAATCCATATTTGGAATGAGATAGCATTATTAACCAATTTTAAGGCAGCATATTAAACCATGACATAAAACGATAATGAATTATTCGCCAGGATTGGAAGGCCGGGATTGGATTTGCCTGTGGCTGAGAGCTGGGAACCTCGCCAAGCGGCGAATGTAATCATAGGTAAGTAAAGGCAATGATGCCCGAAGGGACGTGCCCCGGGAAGACGTGCGGGCAGAAAGCGCATGCTCGTAGACAAGGTGGTTTCATACGGCAGTGGAGGGACTACCATGCATCTGGGAGGACGCTTTTTTCTCTCAGTTCAACGCCTCTCTTAGACAGTGCGGGCATAGTTAACAAGGGGCAGCTAGAATGTAAAGCATTTGCCGAAAGCATTCAGAATGAGGCATTCACATACGGAATGACACCCAAGAAGCTAGGTGCTTACACGGTCAATTAAGAGTATGGGAGCACCTTCATCTTAATACACTTTATGAAGGTCTATACGATAAACTTCATCTACTTATGATCACAAATTAAAAATGGTTAAAATGAAAATAAACAGGGTAAATTTTATTAATTATCACATCTAAATTATATTGCATAAGCATAACCACGCCTCAAGAGTTTGTTTACATAACCACACCTCAGAAAGAAAAACTCGTGAATACAATGCAATGGAGACATGATTGAGACCACCATTTTTATTTTTTTTATTGGGGACAGACCAAGAATTTGTTCTCTTCCAAGGGTTCTAATTAACAATGTAGCAAGCAATGGACATAGCCAGAATGCCAGACAACCAAAAATAGATAAGATTCCACCATTTATGGAAGCTCACAACCCTAACCCTAACGTTCTCCCATCAAATTAATTAGTTCTAAACAAGCGAATGGCACCTTGCAACATATTAGGGAAGACAAAAATTCGAGAGCTACACCCATCGAATGGAAATAACCCATCGTATGGATGGTCCAAGCAACATCCATTGGTATTCTTCAATCGTTGCATCAGTAAAAAGAAAATTTATCAGTAATCCATAGAGCTACACAAGACGGGACAATAGTTTTCTTTTTAAAAAGAATGACTGTGACAGCAAATTTAAAATGCAAATATAGCCAACTGTAAACTCAGGGGTGAAACGAAATGCCCACGGCGAGGTACAGAATACCAGCACTAAATAAAAATGCCCCTCCCTGGCAAGAAAAAAAAATGCCCACGGGATCGACTTCACCCACAGAGGCTGAATGCCAACAATAAAATAATCGCCCCAGTCACAAAGGAGACGCCCCAGTGAAGGAGAACGCCAAAGAAACATCTAAAACCCCCACATAAAACATTGCATGCCCACAGAAAACACTCAGACTTAAAACCAAAATCGCAGAGCAAGTTCACCAACAAATGCAGGGATTTTTACCCAAAATCAAAGAGAATGTCCACTGTAAAAACGCAGGGAAAACTAAGAGGAGTGCATGGCCAGGTTCTCCGGTGAAATAAAAACATGGTTACTGTCACTAGTTTAGAGTTTTAAATAAAACAATGGCTACCACAGTTCAACTACATGAGTAAATGATTTAATTCGTCCATTCCATCCATATCCATCTGTTTAACATAAATCATATCACATTCTAGCCTACTAAAAAAGAAATCATACCGTAGCCTTATTCCCGCTTCGAAGATGACCGCTCTCTACTGCTGCTCCTGCTCCTTTCCGCTCCCGCTCGCCGACCATAGAGACTACACCGGTACCTCCCAACTAAATGATAGGAGTACTCTGCTTCCCCCTTATCCCCCCGAGTCGCAAAGGGGCCACACACAATCCAGACAGTAACCTAGCTTCCCAGCCCGCCTCCAAGGCTGAGCTACCACTCTCATACAACTGAGAAAATCCCCAACTCCTCACAAGCAATCAGTCCCGTTCTCAATTTTGGCAGCATAACAATACCTAGTATTTCCCCCTCTTTCTCCCTCCTCGTCTCTTTTTATGCCCTTCAAACCCTAAATCATAATAAATTTTAGTTTTTTTTTTTATCAAACCCTAATAATTTCTCTCTTTTACAAGTGTCACTCATCCCTACCCTTCTCCATAAATTATTTTCTTTTTCTATAAATTAGAGATTATGGATTACATGTCAATTTGTTTATAATATATATATATTACTTTATTTTTCCTATTTACAAGCATGTTACTCATCATTTTAATTTATCCTTAATATATATATATATATATATATATATAGGTTAATAAGAGATTAAAGTGATGACAAACATGTATACGGGAAAAGTAGATGTATTACATAAAAGAGGAATAATGAGAAATTAAGGGGATGGATGGCGATTTAGTAATGTGAAATGGACATGTAAATGGGAAATGGATATTGGAAGATTAAGGTGATGGAGGATAGTTTAATAATGTAGACATGGATAATGAGAGGATAATGGTCTTAGTTTTTTTGGGGGGGGAATTTTCTTTATGTTACACTACGAAGGTGATGTCATTCTCCCACCAGTCAGGAATTAATTTCATCTTTGCAAAGTTTTAAAACTATTAGATTTCTTTAAAACTTACCCTCATCATCGCCCCAAGAATTTTATGAAGACCCAACTATTACTTAGGTGGGTTTTTGTTTCTTTTGTTATTTTTATTCCCGGGTCTACTCTTAGGGTTAGACTAAAATTTTACCCTAAAAGTTTTAGACTTAGTACTAGATTTTGAACTGGGCGACACTGGGTTAGGGAATTTGTTTAAGAATTTCTTAAGGTTTTATTGTCTTAGGGATATTTAGGTTTTTTTCCTTCATCCACATCAATGCGACGTGCCCTTCAGGATGCACCACATGCTCCAAGGGTGCCACTCTCCTCGTTCATTTCCTTTACGCGACGTGCCCTTCAGGATGCACCACGTGCTCCAAGGGTGCCACTCGCTTCTTGTGTTTCTTTTGTGCGACGTGCCCTTCAGGATGCACCACGTGCTCCAAGGGTGCCACTCGCCAACTGGACTAATTGGTAGACATATATAACCCCTGGAGTCAACACTCTGCTAGGTGAACTTGTGGGAGACTAAGGGTTCTAAGGAATAAGGCCCCCGCCTTATTGCGTGCCCCTTAGAATCATCATGAGCGACTGTCGCAGTCTTCCCTCATGGAATCGTGGATCCTCTCGAACTAGGTAATTGTTAACCTACAGTTCGAGCCACGATGGGAGTGCTAGTAGGCGGTGGCAGGGCTGTTGTCCACCCGTCTCCCTCAACCTATCTGGAAATCATGTGTGGCCCCTTTACTCCATATGTGATTCTAGTCAGCAAGCTGTCGTCATCATGCGTCATCAACAATCATATCAGAAATGTCAACATCAAATCATCAAATCAATAAAATCTCACAGTAAATAAATCAACCCAAAAGCACATTGCCTGACTCAATCTGGAGTCCAAGGGGGTTCTACCGATGCCTCTGCATCCTCAAGGTCAAAAACCCTGCACACTCAATAAAACTGAGTCAATAGCACCTTTCTACATCAAATAGTAACACATCATGTCATCTGTCAATCGCATCGTAATCAAGTATAAATGGTCTAACATCATAAAATTCCAGATCACTTGCGAGCAAGTGTCCTCAAATAATAAGCTTTCTCAGTGCGCTAGAGCGGGATGTTACACGACCGAACAATTATTCGGCCGAACTATTGTTCGGCCGAAAGAGTTTTTCATATATTACCGACACATCGGCTTTGGAATGTTTTTCGCAAATTTGTGTCGTGGTGAGGGTGTATGCAGTTGCGGTCGGAGCACAGTTGTTGGTCGCGAGCGCATCTATTGGTCAGAGTCGGGGTCGTGGTTGCGATTGCATTTGAGGATCTGTTGGTCGGAGCCAAGGTCGTCGTTGGAGCGCAGCTGTTGGTCGCGAGCACATCTGTAAGTTTCGAAACTTGAATCTATGCTAAAAAATGCCTTTGCCATGTTTTTCAGTTCTCTATATCCAAACTTGAATCTATGCTAATTTTCTATCCCGTGAATGAACATCCTCTGCCAAACTTGAATCTATGCTAATTTTCTATCCCATGAATGAACATCCAAACTTAATCTATGCTAATTTTCTATCCCGTGAATGAACATCCAAACTTAATCTATGCTAGTTTTCTATCCCCTGAATCTATGCTAATTCTTAATCCGGATCTTTGCACTGATCTGGATTAAGAATTTGGGTTTTTTCATTTGAGTATGGTCCAGCTATACATCACTCTATTAGATGGTAAATCAGAGTCTTCTCAGTTAAGTAGCCCGCCAAGGTTCAAATGCGCATGGATACATTTCGCCCCTACTGCGATGAACCGGTATAAAACAGGCTCTGTTATGTATTTGTGATCTTCTCCTGTACATATATAATATAACACATATATTTATGTTTTGTTTTAGCACTACTGTATCCATGTCCTTGCAGTCTCAGCCAAAATATACTTTCAATACTTTCAACTATAACAATAAGAAATGAAATCTTCATATGATTGTATATATTTTTTATTTCGGAACAATCATTGCAATCAAATGTTCACAAAACAATTAGTTTTAATTTGTAGACTGTCCAATACTATTATTCTGTGGAAATAATTATCGAATAGAATGCCTTTTTCTCACTAAATTTTTACACCTTCTCGATTACCTTTTTTTATTCCAAGCCTCTAAGCTTCCATGGAAAATTACGTTACATTTGTTTCCTGTCTTGCTCCACTTATATGTAAGATTTGTTTCTTTCTTCATCAAAATCGTTACAATAGTTACTATATATAAATATATATCCTGATTGTAACTGTGTAGGTTGGAAATTGACCTGATCAGAGTGTAATTTTTTTTTATATTTTTTTGAAGCACAAGCCACTTATTATTGTTTTGGGTCAGATACATGTCTGACTGGCTGCATTAGTTTTTCCAGG
>ML779965.1:294062-335677 GCA_009831015.1 Picea engelmannii
TTAAGGACGAACTTATATGTTGAAATGTTCTTGAATCAAGCTCATTAGATTTATGCCGAGTTAGTAAAGGAAGGGTGTAGTTCTATTAAGTAACGTGGTACTGGGTTGGTAGACCTTCTTGTGCTTGGTCGGTTCGTGTCGGGTGGCATATAGACTCCTCTTGTGGCTTAGTATTCATGACTGTGTGTAAATCCGGTGGAAGGACTCCTGAGCTGTATCAGTAGTCTCGGGCTGTTTAAAGGTACAGTTCCACTACTGCGACTCTACTGTTGGACTCTTCCTTTCTGTGACAGTTCTATACCTAACCCCTGGTGTCTTCTTCTACTTACAGCTGCTAGTTGCTCGCCTGATGTCCAGGGGCGTTTATTTCCATTGTCACTGTGATATGTTGGGTCGTCTTGATTGCGTTGTCTTACTTGTGTCTTGTTGGTTCGAGTGGTGACGTAGTGTCGAGGGGGTTGTTTCTTCTACACGCGCACACACTTTAAACAAACACAAAAAAAAAAAAAAATTCACCTGTTGATAGAGTAGTTGTCCTTAACTAGGAGGGTCGTTACAGAGACCTTGTTTCACTAGAGTGGAAGTTAGTTTCATGGAGTAAGGGGCCATAGAGACTTCCTTTTTTTGAAGTCTTAAGTGCTATTGGACTAGTTGTACCTCCTTGGACTGAATTCTCCTTATGAATCTATGTTCTACCATCTTCCATAATGCAACTTTTACTAAGAGTCCTTTCCATTAGTGCTCCTTTATGTCCTTTCAAGACAATTTCCTGCCCATTAACTATCAATACATGTTCATAATCATTGAATAAAATTTGAAGATATAATCCCATTACCTCAAGTGTTTGCACTATATATATACCATTGTTTTACCCTGACATAAGGCTATCTTCATGCCTCTTTTCTATTCCTTCTTTTGCAATCTACAATTTCCTTTTGTCTTCAGACTGTCTGCCATCTTTTTGCCAAGTCCTTCTGGCTTTATCATCTTCAACTTTCATAGTAGTCTTCAATAATTGTCCATCTTCAGTGTCTTTGAACACATGTTCAATTAAGAACTATTCTATTACATACATCTCTTCTAACAACTTACATATGTACTAGGGTTTCACGTGGAAGAGAAATTTAGGGCTAACCCCTTGAGGAAGGTTATGTGCTTGTGTTGAATCTCTTATGGCCATGTGTAAATGGATAATGTTTCTTTGTTTGCTTAATTGGTAAAGAAGGTAATTCCTTGGATGGTTTTGTGGGCTCTTGATTATGATATGACGTTATCTCATTTTGAAACCCACATTCCCACATGTGAAGGAACATGTTGGGTATTTCTTACATGCTTGGTGAAGGAAACCCTAGCCCACTTGAAGAACAGTTCAATATTGTATAGCTGATATTGAGCATAAAAGAGAGCATTGAAGGGCCTTTGGAGGCTAGATGTTTCACCAAAGCCCCTCATTTCCCCTCATTTGAGAAAATTTTGTTGAAGCATCTTGTGTTATACTTAGGCGCATTTTTTGGAGATTGATCCAATGGATGTTTTCTCTTCATTTTTGGTGGATGTTTCATGAAAATTGGTTTTCTTAATGATATGTACCTTATCTTAAGCATTTTCATTATGTTGCATGTGATGTTTCTTGGGATATCTTGGTGAATTCTCTATTAGAGTAATAGTTGCATGTTAACTTTGTCTCCTTGAACAATCTTGAAACCCTAAGGAAGGATTTAGAGTGATCATCCCCTTCCCTTGTTTTATCCATATTAACTCATTGAAGCATTCAAGGTTTTCCTTAATGGTTAAGAGTGGATATCCCCCTAAGGATTTTTTTGGCTAGGGTTTAGTTCTAGGGGTTAGAAGTGGTTATCCCCCTAGGGTTTAAAACATAGTTGTCTTGATCTTGTGCTAGTATCTCTTGAATGGATAAGATGACACCTAGTGTTTATGAGGGGATAAACTCTAGGGTTTTCTCTCCTAGGAGGTTGACCTAGGATTATGAGGTGATAATCCTATGATAGAATTTCAAGTCTTATTTTTCCCTGGGTATCCATTGAAGTGCTACATTAACTCCATATGCCCAATCAAAAGACATTGATCTTGAGACCTCCAAGTACTTTCTTCAATAGTCTAAATCTACCCAAACACATTTTTCTCGGACTTCACTCTCCACATTGAGATTCCTTGCCCTAAGTCTTTGCAATCTTAATTGAGGGAAACCCCCTTTATTCAGAGGAAGGTTGGCTTGAAGTGAAAGAGGGTTGGTGAGGTGACAGGGGCCTTTCCTCTAAGTTACACATGATTGCACTTGAAATTTCGAAATTTAGCTCAACAATTGTGAGTTCATGTGATATCACACCCGAGACATATCCTAGTGATCCTAAACCTCAGTAGACAAGACCCCCTTTACCATTGGAAGTTAGTCCTCCTCCTCAACCAACCTTGCCTAAGACCAATCATATAGATTTAAATATTGATATGGCTAGTATCTTAGCAAAGGTTAATGTACCTATCCCTCTCAGTATTGATATTGTAATTTTTTTTAAATTCCTACAACACAGTCACTATTGCAACGTCTTGGAGTGTCACTCCCATAGAAACCATGTCAGAGATGATACCTCGTTATGTCTCTCTTGCCACCTCCAAGATGTCTCTCTTTCCACCTCCAAGACATCGCTCTTGCAACCTCTAGGACGTCGCTCTTGCCACCTCCAAGACATCGGTCTTGCCACCTCCAAGAGTATCGTTCCCATAGAAACCACGTCGGAGCTAATACCTCTTAATGTCACTCTTGCCACATCCAATATGTCACTCTTGCCACCTCCAAGATGTCGCTCTTTCCACCTCCCAGGCATCACTCTTGCCACTTCCAATACGTCTCTCCTTCCACCTCCAAGGCGTCAGTCTTCCCACCTCCAAAACGTGGCAAGAGCGATGTCTAGGAGGTGGCAAGAGCAATGTCCTAGAGGTCGCAAGAGTGACGTCTTTAAGGTGGCAAGAGCAATGTCAAATATGGGGTTTGGATAGTCAAATTCAAGATGACACGTGTCTGCATGAAACGTCGCAATAAAGACGATATCTATGTTGTCGTAAAAGTGATGTCATGTGAAACGACGTTTGAGGGGGTCCATTGTTTGTCATTCTCCCGACAATATAAAGTGGCAATTACGTCGAATGCGTCATCGGAATTTGATCCAAATGTACTAGTGTACCCATCTTGCACCACCCAAGAGAATGGACCTCCACCCATCTCTGCCATGTAGTCCCTCAAGCAGTCCTTCTCCTTCCAGGGCTCCAATGCAATTGGTCCAGAATCTCCATGCTGGACTCTCAGGACTTGCAGTTCTTAATAAATATGGACACAGACCAATGCATCTCAGACATGCAGGCCTCAAGTCATGGCTAGATTACACCAGCAACCACTTCATCCAACAATATCGTGGCTAATATTTGACATTTTGTTTCCCTTTCCTAGGCCAAATGTGGGTGAGGATGGACCAGTGAGGGATGGGTAATGGTGGGATGAATGAATGAGTGAGAAAATGAATGAACTCATGAACCAGTGATCAAGTGGGTGAGAGAATAAGAAAATGAAGGATCGAATGAGCTAATATCCAACCCCCCTAATAGTCCAGGAGTGGTTTAAGTATTTCTTGGGGAATCAAGAACCTCCTAGACTCCCCCAAGAATCTCACATAGTTGATCCCTTCCCTTATACAAAAGAGTAATTAAAATAGTAATAAACATTTATCCCCTCAAGCCCCCCTCCCTTGTGGAATCATAGCCCCTTATAACTCTAGTCCTTGTCTATCTAGCAGCCAACAATGTGTTTATTATTAATAATGATAAAAAAATTACATTTCTTAGGTACATTAGCCTTTTAATAATTGTTTGGGAACTCTATCCTCTCAGAATTGTAACAATACATTCTTTAAAATGGGGGTTCAAAACCNCACTGTCCTCAGTGCATATACAAAATAGAGATCCAAATCTCAAAATTTATTCAAAAAGATGTGGGTACTTTTCTTACATGGCATATTCATGCTCCCAGGTAGCATCTTCAGGACCATAGTAGGTCCACTCAACCTTTACCAACTCTATAACTTGATTCTGGAGCATTTTGACCTTTCTTTCCAATACCCGCACTGGATGAACCTGAAATTCTCCCTCTGTCTCTACCTGAATCAGATGTCAATCAATAACATGGTTAGGATCATGTACATATTTATTTAGTGAAGAGACATGAAATACATTATGCACATTCATGGAAGTAGGAAATGCAAGCATGTATGCAATTGGCCCTATTCTTTCCAATATTTCAAATGGACCACAAAATCTGGCCACCAGGTTTGTACAACTACTCAATTTCAAAGATCTTTTCTTGGGATTCACTTTAAAAAGTGCATGCTCCCCTACTTTAAATTCTCTAGCTGTCATGTTCTTATCTGCATAAATTTTTTTTTATTATGAGATGCCTTTAAATTCTTCTTGATCTTAACCATCCGGTCTTCCATATCCTTGACAAACTCTGGCCCAAGTACCACTCTATCTAATGGGTTTTCCCAACTCACTAGAGTATTTCATTTCCTACCATACAAGGCTTCAAATGGTCTCATTCTTAATGAATCTTGATACCCATTATTATATGTAAACTCAACCAAGTGCAAGTAATCTTCCCACGTAGATGGCTTATCCATCACATACATTTCCAGCATGTCTTCAATTACTCGGTTGACCCTCTTTGTTTTTCCATCTAATTGGGGATGATATGTTGTGCTAAAGTTTAGAATTGTACCAAATCATTTAAACAATCCCCTCTAGAAATTGGAGGTAAAATTTGTACCTATATCCAAGACAATTGTCCTAGGTATCCCATGCAACCTAGCAATCTCTCTCTATTACACATTAAATTCGCACACCTAGGTACCTCTCCCTAAGTATAATAAAGTGTCATATAAGTGCTTCATACACCTTGACACCATGGAATAACCTATGTCACAATCCCTAGTCAATATGGAGGAGGGATATATTACATGAAGGCCAAAATACCAAGTACACATGAATTATTATTAATATTCATGGAAAATAAACTGATTAAGTGTGAGAACCAAGTTCACATGAATTATTATTAATATTCATGAAAAAGAAATTAATTAAGTGTGAGAATCCACCTCACATTTGGTTTCCTATTTTTTAGGGAAGGTGGAGGATCTCATGGATGGTTGAAATATATCCTCCTTAAAATCCTTGAGAGATATTTCCTCCCTAAAAATCCTTAAGAGATATTTTCTCCCTAAATATCTTAGAGATCCCTTTCTTAGTGGATCTAATGAGAGATCCTCTCCATGGTGGTTTATCCTCCAAATCCTATATAATGAGGGATTTCCATGGAAGAGTAGGAGATGGATATTGAGAATTATACCAAACATATGATCCCATAAGTGAGATGCCATTGAAGCATAATTAGTGTAGATTACTTGAGAAAAGGGGTTGGACAAGGAGACCTGGAAGAAGCGGTTGCACCTTCATCAAGTTTGGTCTGTAAGTACTCTTCATTTGTTCTCATTAATATATATATACATTCTTGGCTTATTTCTTTCAAGTTTATGTGTGTTTCACATGAACTTGTCTCTATTAGATAGATCCGTATTTGAGCTAATCTTAGTAGAATAGGAAGTTTTTTGTATCTTTGTTTGTGCTACAAAACCTATCGAGGATCTTGAGATTGAAGCTCAAATTGGATTTTGTGAGAAAAAATTCCATTTAAAAAGGTGCACTTTTCTTCTTCATCTTCATTCATTTATCTTAATTAGATCTAAAAGGATGTGACTGTCCACATTAAGCACTTTTCTGTCTTGGCCTTAGGAGTCTAGAGACGAAGAGGGAATCTGCTTGTTCGCAAGAGGATTCACCTGTAACAGAAATTGGTGACTCCATTGGGGAGGGACCTTTGAATCTTTTCCTTCCTAGATCTTGATTTCCTTTTCTCATTTTGATCGTATTCATACTGTGTCCTTGATTCTTAGATTTGTTGATTGACCCTTCATTTCATCCCATACACCTTGGATTTCTGAACTTGCTTGAATTTTTGGATTTTTGGGTATTTTTCTGAACTTTTTGAAGCCTAGTGCTCCCCTTCCCTTTCTATCAGGCCACTAGCACTCCCTGCCAATCCTTCGTAGAGTGTTGGAATGCTCTGGTGCCCCTTACACCAAAGCATTGTCCTCCTTCTGTTTAACATCTTGCAAGAGTTTAGTCTCTGAATCCATTTTTTCTTGTTTGCATTTGCTTAGGGTTCTCATCACATCAGTGTATCCTTTTTTGGGTCTCCAACACCTTGATCTCTGAGAATTCATGATTCTTTCTTTGGGTTTGTGACATATTTTTCTTCCTTAGTTTGAATAACTTTGTCTTTAATGATTTAGAGTCAATTTGTCGTTTTCTTCTCATTTACCTGATCGAGTGAAAACAATTTGTAAGGATATTCAGAGATATTTTGCACCATTCCATTTGATCTTTAAGGTCTTTCTCCTAATAAATTCTTGGCTTTTCATCATCTAACAACTTTCTCCCACCTTCACTATAAAATTCCCCAATTTTCAAGCATTCTGGCTGAGTTTGTTGTGCATTTTTAGGCATTTTTTTGAGTTTATAGGAGCATCAACAACCCCTTGTAGGCAATACCAGAGTGCCAACGCTCCCCTACAGTGTTTTAGGGTGCATTTTAGCACTTTTGCACCCTTCTAGGGGAGCGCTAGTGTCTTTTTTGAGTGAAATTGCCTTCTTTTACTCAAATGTTTTCAACATGTTTTGTGGAATTCTTGACCCGGTATATGTGATTGGTTTGTGGAGTGGTTTGGATTGGTTCTTGATGGTTTTTAATGACTTTCACTCTCTTTTGTCTTGATTAGAGCTTGAATCCTTTTTTAGAAATGTAAAATTGTCTTTTCTAGCTGCATTTTTGTCGAGACAGTTTTGAGTGGTTTCTCTTTCTCCCTATCATTTCTTAGATTCTTCTCTACATTTCGTTGTACTCCTTGGATGCTTGTTGGTTTTAGGATCCTTGACTGAGTTCTTTTTAGAAAAATCTTTTACTTTTTTTCTTTCAGTTCTCATTGTTTTGAATACATTCTTGCATTTGGGTTGTCAAACTAGCTTGCAATTGAAGTAGCGTAATTGCATTTTTTTGACATTTTGGGACATTGTGCATCTAGAATGATAAATATTTTCTCCTTATCATAACATAGTTTTAATCAAAATGAAAAGATTGCATATTCATCTCTTTGCATAACTTTTTCCCACACCACTTTCCTTTTGAGTAACAACAGCCTTAAAAATCAAGCGCTAAACTAAAATTGATTAGACATTTTTACATTTTTTGGTAGAAAAGATACATTATATTAGTTGTAGGTCTTTGGAATAGGTGTGAAAGATAACTTTCCAAAGCTTCAAACAAACATAGGATCTTGTGTTAGGGAGCGTTGAAATCCAATTGTTGCATTTTGTCCTGGGAAGCCCTTCTCACACAAGGGTCAATCAGGAGGTCGCATTAAGACTAGCAGAGTTACTCACCCTGCTTTGTTGGTGGTATTGGTGTAGAGATTGTGCATATTATGGGGGTCTCTTGAAGGTATACCCACAATGATGTGTGGAATCCTTTCAAGTTTATTTCGAGCTAGATACCCTGCCCTTGTCTGTGGATCGGATTGTCGATTGTTTCCCCAAGCATCATTGTTGTAGTTGGTAACCTTAGTGTCCTATCTCTTTAGGGTCTTTACACAAGGTGATTGTGGAGAGGCAAGTCTTCACAGTACCTGGAATCGACATTGTCCAGACTCACTCAGGATCCTTGGAGGGTATACCAACGATTATGTGTGGGACCTTGCACCAGGGTGTAAGCTTGTTAAGTAGGTCATCAATGTAACGTTTCCACCTGATCTATCTCATCCCCTTCTTACTTTATTCCCACAACATTGGATTTCATCACCAACTAGTTTTCTCATTGTGAGAAGGTTTTGTTTGCTTGCTTGCTTACTAGATTTTTAGCGTGTGTTATTTGTTCTCCATAACAGAATCTAGGTTGGAGATTTATTTTTGTGGTGTCAATTTCGGAGATGACCAATGAAGGAACCCCTTTTCCAGGGGTACCCTTTGTTTTTCCTTCTTACGAAAATGTTAGTCCTCCTTACATCGCTACTTTGAGCCTTCCAGGTCTCACAATTGGGTTACTAGTATGGCTGTTTTCCACTCCGGTGATCTTGAATGCAGGTGCTTCATATGTAAGCACACTGCCCCCACATCAACCTCATGACGACCTTTCTCCTTATTCGTTCATCAGGTCTCCTTCTATTTCTCCTTCTTCTCCCAGTGAAATATCTCAAGCGAGTAGCCAGATTGGTAAGAAGAAGAAGAAATAGAAAGAGAAGAAGAAGAACCAGAAAGGGACCAGGCCTCCAACTACATCAAATGTTGGATCTAAGAAACCAGCTACTATTTATAGTACTGGGAGTGTTGGTAAGGTATATAAGGTTAAAACGAAGAATCTAAAACCTAAGTTCCCTTGAGGTTTTTGTAGGGTGACCATTTTCTAATGGATTGCCCTGGTATTCCCAAGGTCTTAGAAATGTGGTCTTCCACGTCATCGGCCCCTGTTGGTCATGCCAGTGATACTCCATCAAATAGTGACATTAAGGTTGGTAAGAATAAGACAACTGTTAAATTCCCTTGCATGCTATGAAAAGGTGATCATTATTCTCACCTTTGTCCTTGTATGGATGAGGCTTCTTCTCTTTTGGAAAAACTTCAACTTCCAAAAGGTTATCGTAGGCTTTCCCCCAACCCATCATTATTTCATGGAATGGTCAATCCAGTTCCATGCCCAGTCAATCCAGTTGATCAAGTGGTCAATCTAGTTTCATCCTTGGTTGAAGCACTCACCAAAGTAGCTGATCGATTTCCATCATCGATCAGCCCCACTTTTCATATGGAAAGTGAAACCCAAGTGACTAATCTAGTCCCTTCCTTGGTCAGTCCCACCCTTCATCCGAAGAGTGTCAAATTGGTCTATTTGATCCCACCAACAGTCGATACCACTCCTCCTTTGAGAAGTCTCAAAGTGGTTGCTCCGGTGACTTCATCAAACTCCTCCTCTGATGAGTGCCAAAGTGGTTGCTTCGGTGACTTCATTGGTCAATCCCACTCCTCCTTTGACGAGTACCAAAGTGGTTTCTCCGATTACATTATCAATCAATCCCACTCTTCCTTCGAAGAGTGCCAAAGTGGTTTCTTCAGTTAGATCATCGATCAATCCCACTCTTCTTCTGAAGAGTTCCAAGGTGATTGATCCTATCTCATCATCAATCGATCCTACTCTCCCACTAGAGAGTAAACTCGATTCTGACCAGGTTTTTTTGAAATTACTAAGACAACTGAGAGGGGGGGGTGAATCAGTTGTTACTGTTCTTAAACAATTTTAATTCAATTAAAACATTTTTAATCTTTCTCCAAGTGACCACCAATATTATACTGCATATGGACAACATAAATAATGATCATCACTCACACATAAGATATACACAGAGACATATTTTCACGAGGAAACCCATAAAGGGAGAAAACCTCTTCTTCCTTGAAATGATAGGCAGTCTTTTAAGTTTTGTACATCATCTATACTTGAGCACCAACTCAATGTGAGGCTACTACCTCTATTTTACAAGCTCCAACTTGTTTGAGAGAACCAACTCTCTGGTTTCTCTAGCACCCACTAGAAGGAAGCACCAACTCGTTGAGTGTTCCAGCACCGACTAGATGGAAGCACCTACTTCCACTTATACAAGAACCAACTTGCATATAGAAAACTATGTGTTTTCCCAAGCACCACCCTACCACCCTATTTTCTAGCCACAACTAGATGGAAGCTACAACTCCCAATATTCAAGCACCAACTCGAATATCAGAGGACCACAATCATCCCTAGCACCACCCTACCTCCCTGATTATAAATAAATGATTGAATAACCAATTACACAGATAAATCGATTCTTTCCACTTCTTCTTTGTTCTGTAAATCTGGTCTTCTTCTAACTGTTCTGCAATTCTTCTCTTCCTATCTCTGTTCTGCAATTCTTCTCTTCCTCTATCTGATCTGCAATTCTTCACTTCTTCAAGTTGTTCTGTAATTCTTCTCTGCTTCAAGTTGTTCTGCAATTTTTCTCTGCTTCAAGTTGTTCTACAATTCTGCTCTTGCTTCTGTCTATTTCTCATCTGTTACTCATCTCTGAGGTTTATCTCATACTATGCATCCTGTCAGTTTCACACTATGCATACTATAATTTACCCTTTTTTACAGTTCAAATCATTTTCATTCAGAACTTCCAACCCTCCACAGTCATTTGTATATCCATTTTATCCTCTTCTGCCTCTTTAGTTACACCTTGAATCTCTAAGAAAATGCATCAGCAACTGAATCACTAGCTGTCAAAGAATCATGATTCAGTTTTGCTAACTGAATCATAACTGTTCAATTACCTGTGAGGTGAAACAATAAACCTTCGATCAAGTTTCCAATTAACTAGTACCATTGGATTAAATCTGTAGGATTTTGCGTTTATCTCATATGCCCACCAGCTGTGACTAAGTGCTAAACAGGGTTTAAATTTTGTGATTTCGCATCTCAACATTCCTGTGATGAAGGGTCTCAACACTCCAAGTCGCGATCAGAAAGACTCCGTGATGGAGCTTAGCGCCGCTAGTTTCTTCCCCTCACATGACCACCGATGGTGACCATAGGCTACGCCGAAAGGCACTTCGTATCTTGTGAACTTATGAACTTCATCGAGCCTGATCAATGGTTGAGATATCCAATGATCTGATGGTCCAGACCTCATCACGATCTCACATATTGTGATTCCTGTGATGAAGGATCTCGATACTCCAAGTCGGGATCACTGAGACTTCGAGATGGAGCTTAACACTGCTAGCTTCTTCCTCCATCTTCTGTAGATGTAAGCATTGGTTGTGACCACAACCTTATTCAAAAATGAATTTTTCACTTTCACGTCTCAGGTATACTGTGATGAGTCCTCTCGACTCTCCATGTCACGAACTCCGAAATAGAGCTTGGCTTCTCTAGCTCTTCTCTCCAGATCTCGACAATGTGACCATGAGATATGACCACTCATCAATCAAATGGGCACTTCACTCCTTTGAATTTCCAATCAGCGAAACGTTAATCCCTCACCACATTTACCTTTTGGATCAACGGTCAATATCTTATAGTGATTTCACAACTTCAAAGGCCTTCGTCATGCCTGATCAATGGTCCATGATCTCAATGATTTGACGGTCCAGATCTTTTCATGATCTCGCATATCGCGAGTTCCCACACCATGCTCCATTGACTCCTCCAATGTGCAAGTCATCATAATTCCAATCACTTTCCACGTGTCCTATGACACCAACGATCAGGATTGTTATCATGATTTCTCATATCGCAAGTTTGAACCTCTTTCCTTTGGATTTCCCGATCTGTGAAATTGCGAAATGAAACCCTTGTCGTGCTTTGACTGTTTTCCTCCTTCAAATCTTACACTGCTGATCTTGCCACATTTGTCGTGCTTTGACTATTTTCCTCCTTTAAAGCTTACACTGCTGATATTTCCATTATCGCTATGCTACTGATCATGCTGATCTTTGCCATCTGATCATGTTGATATTTCCCATCAATGAAAAACATGCATACTCTTCCTCTGTCTAAAAAACATGCCAACAATCTCCCCCTTTGGCATTGATGGCAATCCCTTGAAAAACATGCAACTATACTGCTGTAGCATTCTTGAAATGAAATTTACCACACTTTCTCCCCCTTTAACATCAATGTCAAAGAAGAAACACACTCCCCCTGAGTTGTTGCAGTACATACTCCCCCTATCAACTATGAGCAACTTAGAAATACAACATATATTCAATAAGTACTCCCCCTGATCAGGTGATCATATTAGACAAAATAAGTTATAACCCCCAATTTTTGACGAAGATATCCAAAAGGGGTCGTTGCTAACAGTTTATTAAAGATATCATCTATCTGTTCTGTGGAAGGAATATAATTTAGCTGAACAATTTTGTTTGTAACTTGTTCTCTGAGAAAATGGTATTTTATTGGTATGTGCTTATATTTTGAATGAAGTACAAGATTCTTAGAGAGACTAATGGAACTGGTGTTATCACAATGAAGTGGAATGGCATCAGTGTAAGTTACCTTCAAATCTGCAAGAGTTTGTATCATCCATAAAATTTGTGTGAAACAAGTAGCAACAACAATGTATTATTCCTCTATAGTTGATAATGAAATGGATCCTTTCTTTTTACTAAGACATCCTACTAATGAGTCACCCAGAAAAAATGCTCCTCCACTCGTGCTTTTTCTCTCATCAACACAGTTTGCCCAATTGGCATCTGAATAAGCAGTTAGCTGAAAATTCTGATTTATGGGATACCACAGACCATAAGTCATTGTTCCCTTCAAGTATTTGAATATCCTTTTGACAATTACCATATGACTTTGTTTAGGAGCAGACTGATATTGACCTACCATTCAAATAGCTTGCATTATATCAGGACGGGACGCTGTGCTATACAGAAGACTGCCTATCATTGATCGGTATGTCCTTTGATCAACATCGAGTGACATATCATCTTTACTGATCTTTCCACCAACCACCATAGGTGTACTAACATGAGAGGAATCCTCCATCTAAAATTTCTTCAACTTCTCTTTCAAATATTTTTCTTGAGAGATAAATATTCTTGTAGAACTCTGATTTACTTGTAAACCAAGAAACTATGACAGTTCTCCTATCATGGACATCTCAAAATTTGTTTTCATAGAGTTAGCAAACCAATGATTAGATGATTCATTAGTACAGCCAAAAATAATATCATCTACATAAACCAAAACAACTAGTAAATTATCACCTTCAGACTTAATGTAGAGATTATTGTCAATAATACCTTTCTTGAACCCTTTGTCTTGTAAAAAATTGTCCAGTCTATAATACCAACCTCGTGGTGCTTGTTTCAGTCCATAAAAGGCCTTCTTCATCTTGCAAACATAATTAGGATTATCTGTCAATGAGAATCCTCCAAGTTGTTCCTGTTATCACTCCAAGAAACTCTTTGGGGTTGTAGGCCAAAGATGCTTGATAACCTAAGAATATGGTAGATTTTGTATGCTTGGAACAATAGGATAACTCAATAGCTAATGAAAAGGACCACTTCATGCATTCGAATGAGACAGTGCTTTTAGAAGTCAATGATCAGACAACAAAGTATGAATAGGAGATGAAGAATACTAGTCTAGATAACCAAATACAACAATGTGCAAGGTCATACAAGATAGAAAGAAAACCTTTAGTTCAAGTTCATGAGATTAATAAGAAGATAGAAGTTCTTAGAAGCTGAGCTAAACTGAAATAAAGTACAAAATAATGAAAATATGAGAAAATATGTCATTGAAAAAAAAACAGGACTGTGATTCTATTATCAATAAAGAGTCCAGTACAATAGCCAAAAAATGTCTCCCAGATTGAACCTCAGTCCTATGACTAAAACCCCCTGCATTTGTTCCTCTCATATCCTTAGCTTTATAGATTTACAATAAAATATTCAAATCCTAGAAGAAAGGATCAAACTTGCTAAAGATAGAAAGTCAAAACAATTTTTTATAAAAAGAAAGGAAATGGACCTAGAAAATAGGTAAATTCCTTATTTCATGGTCTCCAGATCATGTAGAACCTTTGTGTTGTGCAGATAAGCCTTCCAAGGCTGTTTGATATCCTTTGATGAAGATAAATTCGAATTTTCCAGGTTTAGAAAAAACCCTGATTTATTGCCCCCAAAATAAGTGTCAAATCAACTTGAAATCCTCCTCTAACTCCTTTGCATCAAAAGTGGATCTTAGATTTGACATTATAATTCAATATGTATCTTTGGAAAGAATTTTAAAGAGATTTGGTTTACAAAATCTTCGATCTGGGCAAAAATACACCTTCGCTGGCCAGTCTCAGGTTTCACCAGCTATTTTGCCTTAAGATTTGCTAGTTAGTTGGTGAAACCTCTGCTTTTCATCAGCTAACTAGTTATAGTTCTTCCTTCTATGGTGGTGAAAGTTCAGTTTCATCTTTGAGAAAAAAACTATGCAGAGTAGTAATGATCCTTCAGCAACTGCATAAGATGATTGCCGACATTTGATGTTTGAACCTCAGGTGACCTCCAATGAAAAGGAAAGACGAATACACAACTGTTGTTATCTATATGGATTTTCCCTGTCCTCCCAATACTGTTCTTGATCCTTTCAAGAGGTAACCTGCTACAGAAACTATGCAATGCCCTTATGCTTTGAACACATGAAACCACAATATTCAAAAACTCTAGAACATGATCACTAGGCCCATGGTAAACTGTATGTCCTTATGACATTATGATGATATCATCAAAGAGATCAAATGTATCAGGTGCTGGCTGAGGAAGCGAAATGACTATTGTGGCTTGTTCGATGTGCGCAACCTGTTGCAGACACTTCACGATCTGAAAAGTAATAAAATTGTCCAAGCCAGTTAATAGTTCATCTATGAAGAGAGTTTTCATAGGAGACATGATTGGGGAAGATTATTTCCCAAATCGTTACTCTTTTTATCTACTCACCAGAAATTCCTCTTATCATGCCATTACCAATTATGGTGTATGCACAAATATCCATATCAAGGATCTTCAAAACATAATCTGTTTGAAGACTTCCTTTCAAAGTGAATCAAATAACTATCGAAATATGGAACTATTTGTTGAAGCCATGGTTCAAGTTTATTAGGATGAAGTCAATGCCATGTCTCAAGAGAATCCATTGCAACATTTTCTAAAGGACAATGCCTTAATCCAATTTTCAGAGCACTGATTATTGGTCCCACAAGGGATTCAATGTTGATGATAGGAGGAGGAGTCGACAAGCAAAGCCGCAAACATGAAACGAGAAGCTCAAGTTTGTATCGCCTGCTAGAGATGAGCACTTCCTATAAATATTTATGGAACAAATCCTTGCACAAATCTCGGTCTTGTTGTGATATCATATCCCCAAAAATAGTATCTCCTTGCAATGGATTTTCAATCTCCTTTGTACTGCTGATTGCTTTCATAGACAAATATGATTCCGTTTTTCCAAAATAACAAATGAAAAGAAGTTTATAGAAACCACTAATTAGAGGATATTGACTTGAGAGCTCAATTAAGCAACATCCAAAAGGATAAGCCCATTTCAAGAACATATTAGTGAAGTCACTGCCAATGATAAAAGATACAACTTTAGATACATACATTGTTCCATATGAAGAAAAGTAAACTCTTGATTCACGCATCTCCTAACACACAAAATTACAAATCCTCAAATGAAAATAGTTTTTCTCAAACATATCTGAATGATTTAAAGCAATAGTAACCGATGCCAGAAAATAATTGCGATCCACTACTATTGCTCAAAATCCATTTTTTCTCAACACCATCACAATGTTGACAATCGCCAAAACTTTTATAAACCCTGTAAGCTCTTGGAATTATTGCCTCGACACCTCAACAATTGAAAACTAAAAACGAGGCTCTTTGATGAGTTGTGTCAAGAGAGAGATACATCCCGCGAGCTTCTCCTTCATATAACTTTGACCTACCGTTTGGGTGCTCTGTGTTCAAATTTCAGAAACAAAAACATCCTTCTAGCTAGTAATAATTTGCCATATCTTAGGTCCAGTAAGTTTATAATGAATCTTTGGATTAGAGGAATTTAACTAATGAAACAAATAAGTCCTTAGTCCATTGTTCTAATTTTTACAATCTGTCGGTGGATAATTCAAACCCTGCAACTCGATGCAACTCCCTCTGTGGCTCCTCTGCGTAGCTATATACTTTCAATGTATCAATATTTGAAAAACTAATGTCACATTCACCATTGAACAGTTTTGACATCTTTGACAGTTGTATCATCGATTTGGAAATTGATGGCTCAACGCATGGTGTGCCATATGAATATGTTTTTATTTGTTTTCACGAATGCTAGGAATTTCGTATGCAAATAAAATTTCAAAGGTTTAAGACCTTTGTATCCATCGGTGCATACATACCTATTTTGATGATAAAATAAAACATAGAGCCCGGTGCTATAGCTGACTTATAGACTAAGATTTTGGATTAAAAATAACTCATTGCTTGTATGTGGGCTTTGATGAAGATCTTAAAATACTGGCTAGATTAATGGCTCAATTTGGGTGTCGGTTAGCCTTTAACTCTTGACTTCTAGTGTTTGGAGTATTACATGGAAATTGATATAGCTTGGGTTTATACTTAGGTCAATGATCACTTAATGTGCACACATCACAAGAATATAAACATAAAAAAGACAAAAAAATAGGGTTTGGGATATGTATCAATTAAGAAAAATTGACAAGATGTATTTGTGAAATGCAGGTTGAAGACCGAATAACAAAGACTTGGAGCAATCATGATCAATGAGAGTGTTGGTGGTGGTATGGTGTAGTCATTCTATGATGAATATGATATTTTTGAAGGGTGGCTTTAAAACCATGAGAAGTGAAAGGAGGTCCTCCATCTATGACTAGTTCTCTAGGCACTCCAAATCTGATAAAGATATCTTCAAATAAAAAATCTAGAACCGCTTCTTCTGTAGCTTTATGGAGTGCTTTAGCCTCCACCCATTTTGTCATATAATCTGTGTAGACCACTATATAAAAAAATTTATTGGATGGAGGGTTAATGGGTCCTACAAATTCTAAGGCCCATCTTTCAAATGGTTCGAGTACTACCTAGGGATTTAATGGAATTTCATCTCTATGATTAGGTTGACCCATTATTTGACAGCTATCACAGGCCTGGACATATTTCTTTGCATATTTAAAAAGTGAGGGCCAATAATAACCCATCCTGAGAATTTTATGTGCTATTCTCTTATCAACAAAATGCCCTTCACAAGGGCCATCATGACAATCTTTTAGTAAATCATAAACCTCATCTTCTCTAATGCATCTTCGGATTTCTTGATCAAGTCCTATGTGGAAAAGACACCCACTTATCCAGCTATACCGAGCACTTTGTTGAATGATTCTTCTTTTCTCTCGGTGGGATAGGTGTGGTGGTAACTTTCCTGCAACCAAGTAGTTAGTGATGTCTGCATACCATGGTGAGAAAGCAGATACTGAAAATAGATATTCATTAGGAAAGTAATCATCTACTGGAGTATTATCATCAGGTGTTAACCGAGAAAGGAAATCATCAACTACATTTTCTTTTCCTGTTCTATCTACAATTGTAATATCAAATTCTTGTAATAATAGTAACCATCTGGTGACTCGAGCATTTGTGATAGGTTTTTTCATTAAATATTTGATAGCTAAGTGATCAGTATGGACAAAAGTAGAGTTTCCAGTGATGTAATGTTGAAATTTATTAATAGCATAGATAACTGCTAAGAATTCCTTTTCGGTAACTGCATAGTTAAGTTCAGTAGGAGTCATATTCTTGCTAATGAATTAAATAACATAAGGGAGATGATTTTCTTCTTGTCCCAAGATAGCTCCTATTGCAGTATCTGAAGCATCAGAGGATATATGAAAGGGGAGTGTCTAATCAAGTCCTCTTAGAATAGGAGCTGTATATAACTGATGGTTGAGTGTATCAAATGCTTCTTGGCAAAGATTAGTCCACTTGAATTCAGCATTTTTCATAAGTAACACAAACAGAGGAGAAGCAATTTTGGAAAAGTTTTTGATAAATCTTCTATAGTATCCAGCATGTCCTAGGAAACTTCTCACATCTGTTTGGGTTTTTGGAATAGGAAGGTCTTTAATGACTTGTATCTAGGATGGATCCACCTGAATTCCTTGAGATGAAATAAAATGTCCAAGTACTACTCCTTCGCTCATCATCATATGACATTTTTATGTTCTTAAGGAGAGGTGGCCTTGTATACATCATTTAAGTACTTTCTCAATGTTTTGTAGTGCTTCCTCAAAAGAGACACCATAAGGGGTAAAATCTTCCATAAAAATTTCCATAGAGTCATTAATCATATCAAAAAAGATTCCTATAACTTCTCTTTGAAAGGTTGTTGGTGCATTACATAGTCCAAATGGGAGGACTCTATAAGTGAAAGTTCCCCATGGGCTAGTGAAAGTGGTCTTATCTTGGTCTTGGGGTGCAATTTTGATCTGGTTATACCCGCTGAAACCATCTAAGAAAGAGAAGAATTTCCTCCCTGACAAACTATCTAACACCTGATCAATGAATGGTAACGGAAAGCGATCTTTTTGAGTGGCTTTATTTAAGGCTCTATAATCTACACACACTCTCCATTTCCCGTTTTTCTTAGGAACTATTACCAACATGGAAACCCATTCACTGTCCAATATAGGATATATAAACCCTCATTAAGCAATTTTTGAAGTTCCTCCTTAATAATTTCTCTTAAATTAGGGTTCATTCGTCGTTGAGATTGGCAGATCGATCGACAATCCTCCTTGATATAGATACGATGAGTACATAATTCCGGAGAGATTCCGTTCATATCTATATAGTCCCATGCGAATGCTTCCTTATGTTCAAGAAGTAACTTCATTAATTGTTGTGTTTCAGCAACTGTCAGGTTGGGGTTTATGTTCAGTGTTTTTCCAGGTTCAATTTCTACTGGTATACTTTTAGAAGAGATGGTGGTTAATGTTTGAGGTGGGTCTTCAGAGTTAAGGTTTTCCTGGGTATCTAACTCCAAAAGTGAATCTAGTTGGTTATGTGTTTCTGGAGTCACAGAGGAAGGTTCACAAATAAAATTATTAATTACTTCATCCTCAGTGGCATATTTAAGGCTTAAGGCTTGTCCGATAGTCAATATAGATTGAGTATTTTGATCATCAAAGTCCACCCATAAGGAATTGTCATTATTAATCAAGGGCATAGCGTGAGAGTAGAGGGTAAACTGTTTAGTCTCATATCCATTGGAAATTTTCATTGAACCAGATCGACAGCTGATAAAGGCATCTGCTGTGGCTAGCCAAGGCCTACCCAAAATTAGAGGGTGACCCCCCAACTTTGTTTTAGGTTGTAATACCACAAAGTCAGCTGGATAATTCTAGGATTCAACTGAGATGATTAGGTCTTCAATGACTCCTTCAGGTTTGATTGTAGAATGGTCAACTAATTCTAGAATGGTTGGGGTATCTCTTATTTCATTCTTCAGTTGTAACAGTTGTGAAGTTTCAAGAGTCATAATATTGATAGCAACGCCTAAGTCTACCAGAACTCAAGGAATTATTGTTTTTCCAATTTGCATTATGATGGTAGGATGGCCAGGATCACCATACATAACTGGAGGAGCTTTACCCAACATTAGTGTGGAAAAGTCACCCATGACATGAATTGTGAGGGGATCTTTAGTTTTCCTACTGAGTTTCTTATCAAAAATGTATCGCACGGTTCTGGCATAAATTGGTACATCTCTTAGTGCTTGTAATAGTGGAATTTTGACATAGATATTTTGTAATTCCCATAGAAGATTAAAAGCAAGTGGCTTGGGCGTTTTAGTCAAAGATAAACACTCAGGGAATGGTGGTTTTGTTGTTTCAGCAATAGTGTTGGGGGATGATTGTACCTCTTGAGGTACATCGTGATTTTTTATTTCTTCTTTATCAGAATCAGAAGAGGTAACATCATCAATGATAGGTTCTACTATTTTCCCAGATTGTAAATGAAAATCATTGCATTGTGCAGGGAAAAGAGAAAGTATAGGTTGGTTTTGAATATCAATTCACTGCACAACCTTATTATTTGGGTTAGGGTTAGGTTGTACAGGTAGTTGGGGCCTCATCATTTGATTGTTTGGTGGAGTACCTGATGGTAAAGAGTGGTTGCTGAAATTGTGATTGAAATTGAGGAAATTGATTTGGGAATGGGGGTTGTTGACCTCTCCAATTTGGATTCCATTGGTTAAGGTAAGGTTGTTGTTGTGGAGGCTGAGTCCACATTGTTGGGTCTACAAAGGGAGGGTTTGTTTTTTGCATGGGTGGGTAATTCATTTGATTGAGGGGTGGGTATTGCATTTGATTAAAGGGAGGGTAATTTGCTTGATTAAAAGAAGGATAGTTATTCCAATGATTAGAAGATGTAAATGGCATATTAGGATTCATAGCTTGTCCCCTCAGCTGCCATTTCTTTCTCTGTGTCAACAGATAGATAGCTTCAGCTTCTTCATCAGTTGGTTGTAATGCTGCTTTGATTCCTGGTAAAGAAGGGCATTGTTGAGTTTCATGATCCTTATCACAAATGGTGCAAATTGGTTTTTTTTCCAATGGGCATTCCCTTTGTGGGTGCTTATCTCTGCATTTGGAACAAAAGATGGACAAAGTTGCTTCTGCTTCGGCTTGTTTCTTTTGAACCTGCAAGGTATGAATTTGTGAAGAAAAAGAACTTAACATTTCAGTTTTAAAACCCTTAAGCAAATTACCTATTTCGACTCTTCTTTCTCCTCCACTGGCTGATTTTTGAACTCTTGAAAATGTGGTATCCCTGTTGTTTGATCTATTCCTTGCAGCTCCTCTTGAACATCTTTTACATAGGTTAACAATTTCATCATATGATTCTTTAGATATGTCCCCTTTACCAAGCATATTCAACATATCTAGACAGTCATCCCTTACTCCTTTTAATAATATTGTTTTAAGAATATCCTTTCTTACATCGGGGTGACTGGATCTTTGTAGATTATACTGTAGTCTTTCCACAAAGTCCTCCAAATTTTCATCCTCTTTCTGTATCATCTTGAATAGTTCCTCTCTTTTTTCTCTTGTTCGGCAATAGTCTTGATATTTGTGTAGAAATTTTTATTTCATCTGATCCCATGTTGTGATTACATGACCTCCAAGACTCATGAACCATCTTAGTGCATTTCCATTTAATGTTGCTCCGAATAGCTTTAATTTTTTACCATTGGAAATGTAATCATAATTTCTGCATAATATGTCAAACTCAAAAAGGAACTCATCAAGATCTTCAGAAGATAAACCATGAAAGTTAGGTAGGGATGAAAGTGGGATATTCTTCATGGGAGCTAATCCTCTAGGGAGATCACCAATAGGAAATCCTAAGGTAGAAAAAGAGTTTTCATCGTTTACCTCTGCTTCAAGACATGTTTGTTCTTCATGGTGCAGTTCTTCATTATACTCATCCATGTTTTCTTTTGTTTGTTCCCCTGCTGCACTTGCTCAATCCTCAATGTTTTCTGTTGGTTTATCAACTATCTCAGGGCTCCAAATCTCTTTCCCCATTTCAAATTTCGCTTGAAAGGAAGTTTGAGGCTTTGGTTTTCGAGAGCTTGGTCGCTAAGGAGCAACAGATCCAAATTTTGATATAATCTGGTCTTTCAAAAGGAAGTTCTACTTTGAATTATAGTAAAAGTAATCTATCTATTGCAGATTTTTTAAGATTCAAAAGGAAGTAACTATCAGAAGAATCCTGGATTACATTAAGAAATAACAACCTAGGAAAAAGGAACTTTTCAGCACACTACAACGAAGATTAACTATTCTATAACAGAGAACAGGACCCTATTCCCCAAAGAAGGAATCTTCAGCACCTGTCTCTGACTATCACACTTTCATAAACTCATCAAACAGAATCACCAATCATAATGATTAGCAATTACCGAAGACTAACTATTATGTAACAGAGGATAGGACCCTATTCCCCAAAGTAGGAATATTCAGCGCCTGTATCTTATTATCACACTTTCATAAAATTGGAATTACCAATCAAAATGATTAACAATTACCTAGGAATGAATTGTATAAAAACAATGTAACAATCAATGGAAACAGAGTTTCAACAAAACATAGTTTCAGCAAAACAGAGTTTCAACAAAGCAAAGTTTCAACAAAACAGAGTTTTAACAAGGTATGAATAAAAACAATACTAACATACTACAGAAACTAATGGGTGAATCTTCTGAGGAAGGTGGGCCCTTTCCTTCTCACAAGATTCCCCAGAAATGAAAGGAACTAAGAAAAATGCTCAGAATGATTTTTTATTCATCTGTCAAATGTGTCAAGTTACAATGTCCAGCGTGAACATGTTCCTTCTCTCTGATTCACTTCTATATAAGCCTCTCGTACTCCCCCTCTAATGCCAATCTCTCACTATTTAAAGAGGATAATCCTCTTAATACAATTGATCATCAAATTATATGTGTACATACAAATCCTATTCTTAGTCTGATCTAATCTTCTATGCCGGAATAGGATATTCTAATATCCCATAGAAAAATGTTGTTACAGTAATTGAAATGGTGTTGGCTTGAGGTGCAGCTGTTGTGGCTGGTGTAACAGCTTCCTTATTTATCTTCTTGTTACAACTATTTGTATACTGTTTCAGCATCGCAAATCACGGACTATTTCAGCAATGGGATTTGCGTCTTGTTTGATTGTTTCAACAATGTGGTCTCAAGCAGCAAAGATGGTTGGTGCTGGATTAAGGTGCGACTGTTGCGTCCAATGTAACAACTCCTTCTTATTACTAATGTGTGAAATGTTGTTTCAGCATCGGAAATCACAGACTGTTTCAGAAATGAGATTTGTGTGATGTTTGACTGTTTCAGCAATGGGTCTGTATAATCTGCAGTTCAACTGTTTCAACAACTATATATTTCTGATCGATGGCTAAGTATGAGAGTAATGTAAAATTATATGTAAAACAAATTAAACATATAACAAAGAGAAGAAACGTTATATACCTTTTGAAAAATAGGTTAAGGTGATAATGTAGGCTTAAATGTGAGTGGGAAAAGGATGTAATGATAGAAAAAAGTATGAACAAAAAGGGACATTATAGGGTCCTAACAGAGAGCTGATAAGGAAATAAGAAGTTTAAGACACTGGCTAAAGGCTAATAATAAAAATGGGTGAAACAAAGAGAGAGAGAGAGAGATAAAAATGCTCTCAAAAGCCAGTGCATTTTGATCACTAACAACTGGCTTCAATTGGGATGGACACCTCCCTATGAGGTTTCCAAGAACCTAGTAGTTCCAGTCGCCTTTAGCATTGGGCATGGAGTCACTTGGCCTGTGCAACTATTCCTCTGCAAACCTACAGCCTGCCTGTAGCTTTCCTTGCTTATTCATAAACTCAACAACTGAAAAAGATCTAGTTGCTCGTATGGCGAGCTTATTCTTCTGCCTACTCCTACACTAACCAGTAGAGGCAGATTTATCAAGTAAAATCAAATTTCCAATGCAGCCATATCAGAAACTGATTTACTGCTAAAATCCTTGATCTTGACCCAAACAATAATGGAATGGATAGCCAACAACAAAGAGATTTGAACAGACGATCAAGCCAATTTTCAAGTGGTAAAAACACTTTAACACATATACTGTTCATAGATTCCAAATAGTTGGCAAAATGGTCATTAAAGTCATAATGAAATACCTCTTTGAGTTGTTGATCCAATTGACTGTAATGCTTTTCTTCTTTTCGCTCACAAAACTCAATGTTGGATGTAGTTTGCTTGATCTCTGTTGGAGGAAAATACAAACTCAATTTATGATTTGAACCTTTTTGCTCTTCACCTTCCTCCTCATATCTTCTAAAAACTGCCTTGTTCTTCAAATCAAAAAGCTGATGGCTGCTCTTAGAATCTGCTGCAGATCTGATACTGTCACCTACTAATGTGTCAATATGATAATCATCTTTGGAGTTTTTAAAGGGGATAATCGGATCTTCATCACAACCATCTTTAAAAGATGCATTTAATACAATGTTAAAAGCATCATAGTGGTTAGCATAATATGAATCATCAATCTCTTGATAACGAAGAGTATTCTTGATAGCAGCATACTCTTCATTTACATCTGAGTCTTTAGTCAATACATGAAATTCATAATAGCATTCAGGATAGAGAAGATCGACTGGAAAATGGTCTTTACAAAACACATGAAAAGCAACATGAAAATCTTCTAAAGAGTCGATACTGGCATAAGGTAGAGACTGGTACCAATCACGAGCAATTCCCTCTAATGAGAAACAGAAGAGCCGGAGTTGAACATCCTCATGCACAACTTGCAACCGATGCATGTAATCATGAAACTCCAACAAATGTTCAGCTGACACTTCCCATTCTTCTCCTCGAAATTTGGGAAGATTGTTTTCCCATTCATCTCTACTAGGCACTGGATTAGGGAAACCAACAATTTTTGAAAAATCATAGAACGCATACCTCTTAGCAAAGATCTGGTTCATGTCATACCGGTGGAGTCACCAATAGATTTCTGAACAATGGAGTCACCAATGAATTCGTCCTTGATGGAGTCGTCAGATAGATGATTACAACCAATTGATGTCCATGCTTTGTCTATCATCAAAGATAGATCTAATGTCATCTCCCAAGGAAGATGAGCTTCAATCTCCTTTCCTCAGCAATGATGCCAATTTGTTATCACTCCAAGAAACTCTTTGGGGTTGTAGGCCAAAGATGCTTGGTAACTTAAGAATATGGTAGATTTTGTATTCTTGTAACAATAGGATAACTCAATAGCTAATGAAAAGGACCACTTCACGCATTCGAATGAGATAGTGCTTTTAGAACTCAATGATCAAACAACAAAGTATGAATAGGAGATGAAGAATACTAGTCTAGATAACCAAATACAACAATGTGCAGGGTCATACAAGATAGAAAGAAAACCTTTAGTTCAAGTTCATGAGCTTAATAAGAAGATAACACTTCTTAGAAGCTGAGCTAAACTAAAAAATGTCTAGTACAATAAACAAAAAATGTCTCTATTATCAATAAAGAGTCTAGTACAATAGACAAAAAATTCTATTATCAATAAAGAGTCTAGTACAATAGACAAAAAATGTCTCCCAGATTGAACCTCATTTCTACGACTGCAACCCCCCCCCATTTGTTCCTCTCATATCCTTAGCTTTATAGCTTTACAATAAAATATTCAGATCCTAGAAGAAAGGATCAAACTTGCTAAAGATAGAAAGTCAAAACAATTTTTTACAAAAAGAAAGGAGATGGACCTAGAAAATAGGTCAATTCCTTATTTCATGGTCTCCAGATCATGTATAACCTTTGTGCTGTGTAGATAATCCTTACAAGGTTGTTTGATATCCTTTGATGACAATAAATTCGAATTTGCCAAGTTTAGAAAAAACCCTGATTTATTGCCCCCAAAATAAGTGTCAAATCAACTTGAAATCCTCCTCTAACTCCTTTGCAGGAAAAGTGGATCTTAGATTTGACACTATAATTCAATATGTATCTCTGGAAATAATTTTCAAGAGATTTTGTTGAGAAAATCTTTGATCTTGGAAAAAATACACCTTCGCTGGCCAGTCTCAGGTTTCACTAGCTATTTCACCTTAAGATTTGCTAGTTAGTTGGTGAAAGCTTTGATTTTCATCAGCTAACTGGTTATAATTCTTCCTTCTACGCTGGTGAAAGTTCTATTTTATCTTTGAGAAGAAAACTATATAGATTAGTAATGATCCTTCAGCAACTGCATAAGATGATTGCCGACATTTGATGTTTGAACCTCAGGTGACCTGCAATGAAAAGGAAATCCAAATAAACAACTGTTGTTATCTATATGGATTTTCCCTATCCTCCCAATACTGTTCTTGATCCTTTCGAGTGGTAACCTGCTGCAGAAACTCTGCAATTCCCTTACGCTCCGAACACATGAAACCACAATATTCAAAAACTCCAGAACATGATCACGAGGCCCATGGTAAACTGTATGTCCTTCTGACATTATGATGATATCATCAAAGAGATCAAATGTCTCAGGTGTTGGATGAAGAAGCAACATCACTATTGTGGCCTGCTCAATGTGTGGAACCTGTTGCTGGCACTTCATGATATGAAAAGTAATAAAACTATCCAAGCCATTTAATATTTCATCTATGAAGAGAGTTTTCATAGGATACATGATTATTTCCCCAATTGTTACTCTTTTTCTTTGCTCACCAGAAATTCCTCTTATCATGCCATTACCAATTATGGTGTCTGCACAAATACCCAGATCAAGGATGTTCGAAACATAATCTATTTGACGAATTCCTTTCAAAGTGAATCAAATAACTATTGAAATATGAAACTATTTGCTGCAGACATGGTTTGAGTTTATTAGGATGAAGTCAATTCCATGTCTCAAGAGAATCCATTGCAACATTTGCCAAAGGACAATGCCTTAATCCAATTTTTAGAGCACTGATCATTGGTCCCTCAAGGGATTCAATGTTGATGATAGGAGGAGGAGCCGACAAGCAAAGCCACAAACATAAAACTAGAAGCTCAAGTTTGTAGTTCCTGCTAGAGATGAGCACTTCCTGTAAATATTTATGGAACAAATCCTTGCACAAATATCGGTCTTGTTGTGATATCATATCCCCAAAAACAATATCTCCTTGCGATGAATTTTCAATCTCCTTTGTACTGCCGATTGCTTTCATAGGCAAAGATGATTCTGTTTTGCCAAAATAACAAATGACAAGATTTTTATAGAAACCATTAATCATAGGATATAGACTTGAGAGCTCAACTAAGCAACGTCCAAAAGGATAAACCCATTTCAAGAACAAATTAGTGCAGTCACTGCCAATGATAAAAGATACAGCTTCAAATACATACATTGTTCCATATGAAGAAAAGTAAACTCTTGATTCACACATCTCCTAACACACAAAATTACAAATCCTCAAATGAAAACAGTTTTGCTCAAACATATTTGAATGATTTAAAGCAACAGTAACCAATGCTAGAAAATAATTATGATCCACTACTATTGCTCAAAATCCATTTTTCCTCAACACCATCGCAATGTTCACAATCGCCAAAACTTTTATAAACCCTGTAAGATCTTGGCATTATTGCCTCGACACCTCAACTATTGAAAACTAAAAACTAGGCTCTTTGATGAGTTGTGTCAAGAGAGAGAGACATCCTGCGAGCTTCTCCTTCATATAACTTTGACCTAGTGTTTGGGCGCTCTGTGTTCAAATTTCAGAAACAAAAACATCCTTCTAGCCTGTAATAATTTGCCATATCTCAGGTCCAGTAAGTTTATAATGAATCCTTGAATTAGAGGAATTTAACTGATGAAACAAATAAGTCCTTAGTCCATTGTTTTGATTCTTACAATCTGTCGGTGGATAATTCAAACCCTTCAACTCGGTGCAACTCCCTCTGTGGCTCCTTTGCGTAGCTAGATACTTTCAACGTGTCAATATTTGAACAACTAATGCCACATTCACCATTGAACAATTGTTCCATCTTTGACAGTTGTATTATCGATTTGGCAATTGATGGCTCAACGCATGGTGTGCCATATGAATATGTTTTTATTTGTTTTCATGAATGCTAGGAATTTCATATGCAAATAAAATTTCAAAGGTTTAAAACCTTTGTATTCATCGGTGCATACATACCTATTTTGATGATAAAATAAAACATAGAGCCCGGTGCTATAGCTGACTTATAGACTCATATTTTGGCTTAAAAATAACTCATTGCTTGTATGTGGACTTTGATGAAGATCTTAAAATACTGGATAGATTAATGGCTCAATTTGGGTGTCGGTTAGCCTTGAACTCTTGACTTCTAATCTTTGGAGTATTACATGGCAATTGATATAGATCAGGTTTATACATAGGTCATTAATCACTTAGTGTGCACACACCACAATAATATAAACATAAAAAAGGCAAAAACTATGGTTTGGGATATGTATCAATTAAGAAAAATTGACAAGATGGATTTGTGAAATGAAAGTTGAAGACCGAATAACAAAGGCTTGGAGAAATCATGATCAATGAGAGCCGATAAGGAAACAAGAAGTTTAAGACACTGGCCAAAGGCTAATAAGAAAAATGGGTGAAAAAGAGAGAGAGAGAGAAAGATAAAAATGCTCTCAAAAGCTAGTGCATTTTGATCGCTAACAACTCCATATATACTTCTTCCTCTATATCTCCATTAAGAAAAGATGACTTAACATCCGTCTGATAAACTTTAAAGTTCCTATGGAATGAATATGCAAGGAACATTCCAATGGCTTCCAATCATTCCACTGGTGTGAAAGTTTCATCAAAGTCCCGACCTTCAACTTGTGCATACCCTTTACAGACCAATCTGGATGTATTTCTAACAACTTGTCCTTTTTCATTCATTTTATTCTTGAACACCCATTTGGAACCTATTACATTATTATCTTCAAGTCCAGGGACAAGCTCCCAAATATTGTTCTTCTCAATCTGATCAAGCTTTTCATTCATTGCTCTAATCCAATCATCATGTTGGCTGGCTTCATAAAATTTTTTAGGTTCAGTCATATATAAAAAAGCAACATGAGATTGTTCTGAGTCTTTAATCAATTTCCTTCTTGTCTGAACTCCTTTATTTATATCTCCAATTATCTAATTTTTAGGATGATTCTTTCTAACAATTCTGAGAGGTGATTTTGCTTCTTTCTGCTGATTTGTGTTAGCCTGAGTAATCGTATCTTCATCTGATTCATATTCTTCCCTTTCTGATCCTTGGAGATATTCATCTTCATCTTCAACTATATCTTTTGTGCTTGGTTCAACACTGCTTACATTTCTAACCGAGATTTCTTTATTAACTTTTATGTATATACAATCAACTAGTTTATGCAGTCTCTTATTGTAACATCTGTACCCTTTATTGTTTGTAGCATAACCCAAGAAGATACCTTCATCAACCCTGTCATCATATTTTCCAATATTTTCATCATTTTTCTTGATATAACATTTACTCCCAAAGACTTTAAAATTCTTGATTGAAGTAGGTCTTCCAAAACATAGTTCATAAGGAGTCTTGTCACTGTGTGGCCTGAGATGAGCTTTGTTAAGGATATGAACAGATGTATGAATTGCTTTTACCCAATAGGTCTAAGGTATGTTCCTTTCATTCATCATTGATCTTGCTATTTGTTGTACTGATCTATTCTGCCTCTCAACAACTCCATTTTGCTGTGGAGTCCTTGGAATTGTGCATTCTCTTTTGATCCCATGTTTATCACAGAACTCTTTGAAGTTCCATGAACTAAACTCTCCTCCTCTATCAGACCTTACTTCCTTTAATCTTTTTCCTATTTGATTCTCAGTCAGAGCCTTAAACACTATGAATTTTTCAAATACTTCAGATTTTTCTTTCAAAAAGGCAACCCATGTTAGTCTAGAATAATCATCAATAATCAACATAAAATAATTTTCTTTTCTTGTACCTTATTTCCTTGATGGTCCACATAAATCCATATGTACTAACTAGAGAGGTTTTTCTGTTGAAGGAAAGTTTTTATATTTGAACTGAGTGCAAGTAATCTTTCCTATCTGGTAGGGTTTACAAACAGAGTCATATGGCTTTGATATCTTCGGAAGATCTTTTACTGCCCCATTGTTTCTGAGCTTGATTATATGATCAAAATTTAGGTGTCCAAATCTCCTATGCCACAACCAACTTTCATCATACTTTCTTAAGTGGCATTCTTCTTTTTCTTCTTTTAACACATAGATATTGTTTTTTGTTCTTATCCCTTTTGTAACTAGTTGTCCTGAATTCACAGGTTTTATTCTACAGTCTTTAGAGGTAAAAATGACTTCACATCCTCAGTCATAGACTTGACTGACACTAAGTATATTATGTTTTAGACCTTCTACAAAAAACACATCTTGATCTTTCCCTTTTCCATTACTCAAACTTACCATTCCTTTACCTTTTATTTTTCCTGGTGCATCATTTCCAAAAGTTACATTCCTTGATTTGCTTTCACTTAGAGTTAGAAACTTACTTTTGTCTCCAGTCATATGTTTGGAACATCCATTGTCAATATACCAGGGGTTCTTTTCTCTTTGGGCTAATAACACTAGTCTACACTTGCCATCTTCTTTCTTCTAACAAATCTTGAAATTTACAGCAGCAGGATTCGAATCTGGCTTAAAATTCCTTAAGTGACAATATGTAGCTTTATTTCCATAGTTATGACAGATGTAACATTCTGGTTCACTGAATAACAGATCATAATGATTTTTATGCTCATAAATGTTGTTATGTTTCACCTACGTCCTTCCTCCATCCATCACATGATTTATAGTATGTGGTCGTTTGTTTCTTAGCTGTCTCAATCTTTGTTGTGGCAGATAATTATTCCTTGAGTATCTTGATTTCAAATATCTAGATCTTAAAGGACAGTTTACAACTTTGTGACCAAAGTTAGAATAGAAAAAACAATAACCATAGAAAAAATATTTGTACCTGGAAAAAGGTTGTAGTCAATTTCTTCCATGTTGATGATTTCTTTGATCATAAAATATGTTTGTGTTATTTCTTTGATCTACAGATTTGGTTCTGGTACTTTTTCTTTCATTCCTTCTTGGTGGTTGATTTTCTTTCTTTGTTTCTGCAGAGTGACTGTTGTCAATGTTTGAGGATTTGATAAATTTGATAGGTTCTATATTACTTGGATGATCACTACTTGATCCTTCTTCATACCCCAAGCCAGCTTTCAACTTTGGATTTCTTTGTTGATTTAGAATGCAGGTTAATCCTTCTAAGGCTTTAATACTTGGCAGATTTTGGTGATACAATCCCTTAAACTTCTACATTTCTTTTATGGTTTTTACTATCTCTTCTTCTAAGACTTCACACCTCGCTTTCTTCTCTGAAAACTTTTGTTTCAGTATGTCTTCTATTTTATTTGCCTCTTCTAACTCCACTTTTAGTAGAGAAAAGTTTTCATTAGGTTTTTCACTATTCATTTTAAACTACTTCAATAATTTTTTTTTTTTCTCTTCTTACATCTGAGTCTGTCAATTTCTTCCAAAGCACTCATTAATTCACCTTCCATATCCACCACAGCTTCTTCATCATCCATTTCACCTCCTCTTTGTTCATCATCAAGATCTCCTATATCCATAAGCATAAAATCATTCACTTTGTCTTCACATGATGAATCACTATCTATGTCTTCTCAGGAATTGTCATTATTTTCCCACAAACTTTTCTTCTTACTATATTTCTTGAATTTGTACTTCTTTTCATCATCAGAGTTCTGGTCCTTTTTCTGATGGGGACACTTAGATGCAAAATGACCTATATTACCACAATTAAAAAAATTGAAGGGAAGCTTGCCTTGATATTTTCCTGATCCTTTCTTTAACCTTCTCACAAATTTTGCCTCAACATCATCTAAATCTGAATCAATATTCTTGTCTGCTTTAAAATATGCTTCTCTAGTAATGGATTTATCATTGTTGATTCTCATTTCATATGCAATTAAAATTCCTAGGAGTTGATCAATAGAAAAAGTTTTAAGATCATTTAGTTCTTCTATTGCAGAGACTTTTGGATTAAATTTATCAAGCAAAGATCTTAAAATCTTCTGAACTAAAATTGATTCTTCAAACTTCTCACCAAGATCCTTCATGGCATTCACAAGTTCTTCAACTCTTAAAAAATACTTGGTAACTGTTTCATCTTCATTCATCTTTAGTTGTTCAAACTTCATCCTAAATGTTTGAAGTTTGGCATCTTTTACTTTCTCATTTCCTTCGTAGCTGCTAATAAGTTTATCCCACATTTCTTTGGTAGTTTGAAGATGCATCACCTTTACAAATTCATCTTCTACAAGTCCATTCAATATAGCATTCATTCTCTTAGCATTAAAGCTAAATTCTAACTTATCATCCTTGGAAGCCAGCACAACAGGCTTTGTATATCTAGTCTCTACTACATCCCAAACATCAGTACCTAAGGCCATTAGGTATGTTCTCATTCTAACCTTCCAAAAGGCAAAATTTGTTCCATCAAATAGAGGAGGATTACTGGCTGAAGTCCCTTCATGACTTGTCATGTTTAAGCTTACATATCTACCTTTAAATAAAAGGAACCCGCTCTGATACCAATTGTTGAAACTACTAAGAGAACTAAGAGGGGGGGGTGAATCAGTTGTTACTATGCTTAAACAATTTTAATTCAATTAAACCATTTTTAATCTTTCTCCAAGTGACCATCAATATTATACTACATATGGAAAACATAAATAATGAGCATCACTCACACATAAGATATACACAGAGACAAATCTTCATGAGAAAACCCATAAAGGGAGAAAACCTCTTCTTCTTCGAAATGATAGGCAATCTTTTAAGTTATGTACATCATCTATACTTGAGAACCAACTCAATGTGAGGCTACTACCTCTGTTTTACAAGCTCCAACTTGTTTGAGAGCACCATCTCTCTGGTTTCTATAGCACCAACTAGAAGGAAGTACCAACTCCCCGAGTGTTCCAGCACCGACTGGATGGAAGCACCTACTTCCACTTATACAAGCACCAACTTTCATATAGAAAACTCTATGTTTTCCCAAGCACCACCCTACCACCCTAGTTTTTAGCCACAACTAGATGGAAGCTACAACTACAATTATTCAAGCACCAACTCGAATATCAAAGGACCAGAGTCCTCCCTAGCACCACCCTACCTCCCCGATTATAAATAAATGATTGAATAACCAACGACACAGATAAATTGATTCTTACCACTTCTTCTCTATTCTGTAAATCTGGTCTGCTTCTAACTGTTCTGTAATTCTTCTCTTCCTCTGTCTGTTCTACAATTCTTCTCTTCCTCTGTCTGATCTGCAATTCTGCTTTGCTTCAAGCTGTTCTACAATTCTTCTCTGTTTCAAGTTGTTCTGCAATTCTGCTCTGCTTCAAGTTGTTCTTCAATTCTGCTCTTGCTTCTGTCTATTCCTCATCTGTTACTCATCTCTGAGTTTTATCTCACACTGTGCATCATGTCGGTCTCACACTATGCATACTGTAATTTACCCTTTCTTACAGTTCAACTCATTTTCATTCAGATTGACCAACCCTCCATAGTCGTTGCATATCCATTTTATCCTCTTCCATCTCTTCAGTTACACTTTGAATCTCCAAGAAAATGCATCAGCAACTGAATCGCCAATCGTCAAAGAATCATGATTCAGTTTTGCTAACTGAATTGTAACTGATCGATTAACTATGAGGTGAAACAGTAACCCTTTGTTCAAGTTTCCAATTAACTAGTATCATTGGATTAAATCTGCAGGGTTTTGCGTTTATCTCATATTCCCACTAGCTATGACCGAGCGCTAAAAAAAGTTTGAATTTCTTGATTTCGCATGTCAGCATTCCTGTGATGAAGGGTCTCAACACTCCAAGTCGTGATCGCCAAGACTTTGAGATGGAGATTAGCACCGCTAGTTTATTCCCCTCATGTGACCACTGGTGGTGACCATAGGCTATGCCAAAAGGCACTTCGTATCTCTTGAACTTATGAACTTCATCGAGCCTGATCAATGGTTGATATCTCCAATTATCCAACAGTCCAGATCTCATCGCGATCTTGCATATCACGATTCCTATGATGAAGGATCTCGATACTCCAACTCGCGATCATCGAGACTCCGAGATGGAGCTTAACACCACTATCTTCTTCCTCCATCTTCTGCAAATGTAACCACTAGCTGTGACCAGAACCTTATTTGAAAACGCATTTCGCACTTTCACGTCTCAGGTATACTGTGATGAGTCCTCTCAACTCTCCATGTCACGAACTATGAAATAGAGATTGGCTTCTCTAGCTCTACTCTCCATCTCTCGACAATGTGACCAAGATATATGACCACTCACCAATCAAACGAGCACTTTGCTCCTTTGACTTTCCAGTCAGCAAAACGTTAATCCCTCGCCACATGTCCCTCTTGGATCAATGGTCAAGATCTTATCACAATTTCGCAACTTCATGGGCCTTCGTCATGCCTGATCAATAGTTCATGATCTCGATGATTTGACAGTCCAGATCTTTTCGTGATCTCGCATATCGCGAGTTCCCACACCATGCTCCGTTGACTCCTCCAATGTGCAAGTCAGCATAATTCTGATCGCTTGCGACGTGTCCTATGACTGCAATGACCAGGATTGTTATCGCGAGTTTGAACCTCTTTTCTTTGGATTTCCTGATCTGTGAAACTACGAAATGAAACCTTTGTCATGCTTTGACTGTTTTCCTCCTTCTGAGCTTACACTGTTGATCTTGCCACCTTTTTCGTGCTTTGATTGTTTTCCTCCTTCGGAGCTTACACTACTGATCTTTCCATTCTCACTATGCTACTTATCATGCTGATCTTTGCCATCCGATCATGATAATATTCAACATCATTGACAAACACGCACCATCAATGACAAACACGCATACTCTTCCTCTGTCTAAAAAACATGCCAACACATTTTTCTCATTGAAAAGGGATCTACCGTGTTGGGGGGCATTCTTCCTTCTCCTACGAAAACCCTTCTAAGTAATGAGGCCATCCTTTTTGATTGGGGTGTGCTAACTAAACCACGTCTCTCCTCTCACATTCCTTTTAAGATTCCAGTTCAGGTTTGTGTTCGGGATGTTCCTCATACGCTGATAGATGAAGGTTCGTTCTTTAGCATTTTGTCCTCTATTTTTTTGGCAAGCTTTGGGTTATACTAAGCTTGTGCCAATTCCAAGACTATGTTCGCTTTCAATAGAAGAACTAGTCACCCTTTAAGGATCCTTCCTCAGTTTCCAGTAACTTTGGGAGGAAAAACAATCTTTATTGATGTTATGGTAGTCCAGGACCCCTTGGATTTCGATTTACTCCTTGGGAAATATTATGTCTATGCCATGAAAGCTATTGTGTTCACTCTTTTTCATGTAATATATTTCTCGCACGATGGAAGAATGGTGGCTATTGATCAACTTTCGTTTGTTGGCCCTGACTTGACCATCAACCCAATGCCCTCCCTAAATGTTTGTTATATGCAGTCGGTATGACCCCTGCCACAGGTCAATTATGTGGCATTATCTCCCATGACTTTGATTTGGTAGTTGACATGGTGATCTCTTTGGTAGGGCTATTGGAGCCTGATCTCCTCGCCCTTGTCACAACCCTCGACATGTGTTCCTTCCAGAGTGATTTTCTTCCATCCAGTGAAGATCTCTTAGAGGCCATGGCCGATTTTTGTCCCTTGCCATGGTGTCCTTCCAGAGCATTATCCTCATGGAAGCCATGATCAAGAAGTGTCCATGAGCATAGTTTCTCCTCTTTATAGCAAGCTCGTTAAAGAATGAAACAAAGGCTACGGGCATACTTTTCCTCTCTATGGAAATCTTGTTAAAAAATGAAACAGAAGCTATGAGCATAGTTTTCCTCTATGTAGCAAGCTTGTTAAAAAATGAAACATAAATCTAGGGATTGAACCCCGAGCCTTGATCATAGCTATTTTCCTGTGTCAAGCTCGTTAAAAAATGAAACAACCACCTCTCCTGTCAGGTCGAGTCTTTTGCCAGATCTCGTAGATGTTGAGTTGAGTCTTTCATTTGATCTCGTATTTGAACCTTATTTTCATCCACCTATATCCTTTTTCTCCATCTAGTATAGAAATTGGTGACAAACTCAAAGTTGGTGAATGAATTGAATCTTGGGGGGGCATGTCTCCAGCCTTTGATGATCATTATGGAACTAAGCCACTAGCTTTCAAGATGTGGGCAGAGTACCGAGCTTAGTCTTTGTTCTTTATCGTGCTCTAAAAAACATGAGAATGTAACCGAGTAAAATTTTATCACTTTTTCAGACTTGTAAAGGTTACATGAAAAAGGAACCCCCTGGAGTCTTCTTTAAAATCTTTTCAGACTCTCTAAACGTGAAAATATTGTCAAGTGATCTTGCTTCCTTTCCCACTCGTTAAAAGGTTTGAAAGGGCATCTTTCGAGTGAAAATTTATCTATTTTTTGGCCTCGCGAGACTAACATTACGAAAAAGGACAACATTGGAGTCATCTTTAAGTCATTTTTCAGAATCTCTAAATATGAAGAACAATCGAGTTTACCTTCTATGGACTCGTTAAACGATCACACATTGAAGGGCCCATACGGGACCAAACCCTTACTTCTTCTAGTTCATTAAACAAAGGAAGAGGGACTTACCGAAGGTGAGTTATATCAAGCATGTGTTACCCTCCTCGAGCTCGTTAAACCAAAAAGAGGTACTTGTCTATCTGGATGGGGAAAAAATTGAAAGAAGCAAGCCAAGCAGTTTTTGAGAACTTCACCAGTAACTCTTACGGTCGCCCTTGAACATGATATTTTATCTTTACACGCATTTCAATCTATTGAACCTCTACATTGAACCAATCCTTTGAGTTTCCTTACTCCTTTGGGTCACTCGACGTAAGTCATAGTATCCATTGCATTATCAAGTTTTGGTCCTTTTCAGGTTTCTGCTGTCATGCCTCAGTGTTCAAGGGAAGTATCTGCCTTGAGAGTCAGCCATCACAAATATATTGTTTCAATACCTGTATCAGTCCATCTTCATTTGATATACTAATTACATCTCTGTGATCATTTCGTGTCATTTATGGGGGATACATCAAGGCCCAATATTTACAATCAGTAGATCTAATATTGTTGTAATAGGTGAATATTATATCTGCAATGGGACACAATATTTTAGAATAGGGCGTATGCTCATCCTTCACCTTCTGACATTCCATACATCAGGCGATGTAATCAACAACATCCTTTTTCATTCTTGGCCAAAATAATTGGCTTCTTACTTCTGTAATTATTTTTTGGTAACTGGGATGTCCTACATAAGGAACATCATGCATTTCCTTCAATACCAAATTCCTCAGTTCTCCAGAACTAGGAACATAGATTCTATTCTTATGCATGAGTAATCCATATTCCTTTATCTCATACTTCTTTATTTTATTTTGTACATCTCCTTGCTATAATCTTTCCTTTACCTGTAGGTAATGTTAATCTATAATAAGACCATCTAAAATTATACTCTTCACGTCTAATTGATGCATACTAACAGCAATAGAATGCATGAGATGTACTCTTCTACTAAGTGCATCTACAACTTTATTTTCCTTTCCTTTGATATTCTTGATATTGAGGTCATATTCACTTAAAAATTCCATCCATCTTGTTTTCCTGGCATTCAAGGTTGGTTGTTCAAAAATATACTTCAGGCCAATGTGGTCTGTCCTTAATTCAAATCTCTTCCCCATGAGGTAATTCCTCCACATCCTCAAGGCATGGACAATGTCAACAAGCTCCAAGTCATGTGTGGCATAGTTCCTTTCATGTTCTTTAATTTTTCTGGACTCATAACCAATGACATGTGCATTTTGCACGAGGACTCCCCCAAGTCCTTCCTTACATGCATCTGTACAGACCACAAGACTTTCATTTGGGTCAAAAATATTTAACATAGGTTCACTAGTAAGTAATTCCTTCAATGGATTAAAATTATCTTCACACTTAGGTGTCCATTCAAATTTAGTTCCCTTATTTTGAAAATAAGTGATGGGATGAGCAATCTTAGAGACCCTTACTATGAACCTTCTGTAGTAACCAACCAATCCCATGAAAGATCTGACTTCTGACACATTTTTGGGCGTTAGCCATCCTCTAATGGATTCAATCTTTTTTGGATCTATTGTTATGCCCTGTTCTGAAATATTGTGTCCCAAGTAATGGATCTTCTTTTGATAAAATGAACACTTACTCAGCCTGGCATAGAACTAATTTTCTCTCAGCACTTGAAACACTAGTATTAAGTGATGTTCATGCTCCTCTTCAGAATTAGAATAGATAAGTATGTCATCCAAGAACACTATGACAAAATTATCCAAATAATTTATGAATATGTCATTCATTAAGCACATAAAGACAATTGGTGCATTGGTCAGTCCAAATGGCACCACTACAAATTCATAATGCCCATGCCTGGTCCTAAAGGTTGTCTTATGAATGTATTCTTCCTTGATTCTTACCTGATGGTATCCTGACCTCAGGTCAATCTTTGAAAATATCTTTCCTCCTCTTAGTTGATCAAAGAGGTCATCAATTATGGGTAGAGGATACTTGTTCTTTATGGTATACTTGTTTCAGTTATCAAAAGTCAATACACAGCCTCAAGGTTCCATCCTTCTTTTCGAAAAAAAATACTAGTGCTCCCTCAGATGAAACACTTGGACATATGTACCCTTTCTTCAACAATTCCTTCAAGTGCATATGTAATTCTTTTAACTCTGGTGTGCTCATTTTGTAAGGTGTTTCTGACATCGAGCAGCTCCAGGCACTAGATCAATTGAGAAATCTATCTCCCTTCTTGGTGGAAACCCTATTATTTCTTGGAATATATCTTAAAATTCTTGTAGTACCGTGAAATATTCAAGGCTTGGCCCCTTTGTATTTTCTGGCTCTTCCACATGAGCTGCATACAGTTGATATCCTTTCCTAAAACATCTCTTCAATTGTAAGGATGAAATCTCCCTTATAGAGATGGGTCTTGGAACTCCTTTCACAATGTTTTGTTTTCCATCTTCATCTATGCATGTAAATGTCTTTCTATGACAATCTAGGATAGAATGATGATTGTTCAACCAATCCATTCCAATTAGAATATGATAATACCCCAATGGTATGATATTTAGATCAACATTTATATTCACACCATTAAGACTTATGGAACATCCTCTGACCATATCATGGATTCTCCTTTTGGTTCCAGTGGCCAACTAAACCAAACTAGATTTTCCAAGATTACTTTTCTCCAAATGCCATCTATCCACTATTTTAGGATCAATGTAATAATGAATTTCTCCTGAATCAATTAAAATAACAATGGGCTGATTTATGATCTTACCTTCCACCTCGATCATATTGGGATGGTACTCTTATTGTCGATCATATAAAGCTGCATAGATTCTTCCCATATATTCAACTATTGTAGCCTCTTGGATGTTTTGCACAGTCTTCATTCTGTCCTTTATATGGGGGAAATTCCTATACAAGTGATCTTCTTTGCATCCCCAACATTGGATAGGTGGTATTCCCCTTTTTCCTAAGGAGTCTTCTTTCTTGGATTCACCCTTAGCATATTGATCTTGATGATTTCTATTAGTCTCATTCCTAATGAAGGGAGGTTTGAATCCTTTCCTCCTCTGATCCGACTTCTCCTTCTTCTTATATTTCCAATATTTGTGTAGGGATTCTCTTCCATGTCCTTGCTCATATAGGTATTTATCCTTCATGATGGCCTCAGTCAAGGTATTTGGCTCATCATACCTAATATTTTCTTTATAAACGGTTGGCAGTCCACTCAAAAACCTCTGTATCTTTACCTTTTCATTGTTTATAAACCCAACATATTTTAATAATCCTAAGATTTTTTCTCATATTCTTCCATAGTCATGCTTCCTAGCCCGAGTTCAAAGAAATCCTGCATTTTCTTATTATAGAAGTGCTATGAGAGGTACTCCTTATGGAATTACTTCTTGAACTCCTTCCAAGTGATCCTACTCTCATTAATATGTTCAACTTTCTTCATTTGATCCCACCACATTGCATATTTACCGTGTAAATGGTAGGTGGCAATCCTGGCTTCTAGGTTTGATGAATAGTTATGCAACTAAAAATATCTCTTGAGTCCAAGAAACCATACTTTAGTGTCATCTTCCCTTTCCCTTTTACCATCAAAGGAGGGTGGCTTAAGCTTCCTCAACTCTCCTTGCAAACTTCCCACTTCCCGTCTCCTTCTCTGGTGCCTAATAGGAGACACCTCTGGACTGCTTATCAAATATTTCGATGCATAAAACTTTCTTTCTGAGTAAGGAGGTGTTATCGGATAAATCAGTATATGCAGACACTAACAAATATCCCTAGATCCACCTAGATATAAAACAAAATAGGATAGGACATGACACATCCCCTAAGTTACAATCATTGAAATAATCATTGAGGAAGGGATAAATGACATACCTTTAGATATCACTGTTGGATTACTGAGAGGGGGGGTGAATCAGTAATAGAGCAATGTAATCCCTTTTAACCATATAATCCAAGTGCTATATCAATGAAGCATTATTATCCAATAAATGCAGAGTAAATAAGCAATGAACAAATGAACAATCATACACATACACAGTACACCAGTGTTTTACATGGAAACCCAAATCGGGAAAAAACCATGGAATTCTTTTTCTTATATGTCATGAAGAATTACATTCATTGGAAGCCCCGACTTCCTTTGTTTTCCAGATGGAACTGGAAGGTGGCTCCAACCCCCTAGTTTCTCAGGCTACAAACTAAGGGAAGCTCCAACTCCCCAAATCTCTGGCTACAACCAGAAGGAGGCTACAACCCCCAATTTTCTCCGGCTACAACCGGAAGGTGGCTACAACCACCTGTCCTTGCCCCGTCCTGCCACCCTGAAGTAGAAGTAGAATGATGGAACCACTGTCACACTATCACTGTGAGATATACCGCTGTAAACATGTGATCAACCTATAATCAACCTGTACCATAAACAAGTGCATCAACCATGCACCAGCCTGTAATCAACCTTAGAAAGCACCATCAAAAGAATTTATCCTTCCTTGCATTTCGGCCTTCTTTTCTTCACTTTCCTCAAAATTTCAGCTTAGATATCATTTGTAAACCTCAGAAACCTATAGATATTCAATATGCTCAAGTGTGATTCAAATGAGAGATCCTTGACTCTTATTTATACTCTCCAAGTAGCTTCCTTAAAAAAATATTCTAGGTCACTTGGCCCCACTTTCCTTATTTTAGGGTTGGGTCCACTTCTAATTTATCCATTAAAATTATTATTGAAACAATTTATTTTGTATTCACTTTGAATTATAATACAGTCATCACTTCACTTTATTATTTACCTTTTAAAATATCTTAAACCACTTTGATTACTTTTACCTTTTGGGGCTTCTAGATGACATATGAGGGTCCTCCAACTTCATAAGGCCATAACTCTCAAACCGTGAGGAGTTATGTGACATTCTACATACCACCAGAAATGGCATGACATGTATTATCCAAATAGAACAGTATTATCTAAAAATATATCATAACTCGTACCATTATCCATCAAACAAACTTGGGTCCATTATCCAAACCTGGGGTCTCCAACTTCTCATGGCCATAACTCTCTAACCGTGAGGAATTATGTGACGTTCCACATACCACCGGAAATGACAGGACAAGAAATATCCATCTAGGATATTTTCCCTAACAAATTCACTTTCCCTCATCTCATTATTCCACAATTAATCATGGGTTCTCTTACTCCACAAAGCGTCTTCCCGTGAGGGCTTTCACCATAAGGGGACCACTTTGGAGTTCATCCATATTTACTTCTTATCAACCATGACAAAACAATAATGAGTCATATTTACATCAAACACTATTGGGTCCATTACCAAAAACTTTGTGCTATGGGTCTTTCTTCAAGGGTTGACACCAATGACAACCAACCTTAATCAACAATCTACCCCTTTGGCATTGATGGAAACACTCTGATGCAACACTAAAATTATATCAGTCATGCTCCCCCTGAAACCATGCCTCTGTCCTCTGCATCAGATAAATCTAATCCACCTGGAACCATGCCTCTGTCCTCTGCATCTAATA
>ML779965.1:340713-362012 GCA_009831015.1 Picea engelmannii
GGACCACTTTGGAGTTCATCCATATTTACTTCTTATCAACCATGACAAAATAATAATGAGTCATATTTACATCAAACACTATTGGGTCCATTACCCAAAACTTTGTGCTACGGGTCTTTCTTCAAGGGTTGACATCAATGACAGCCAACCTTAATCAACAATCACTTCCTTATGTCTTTGTTGTCCCTGCTTCACTTTGGTAGTCTTGAGATATCATATCTACAATGAAACAAATAGACCAAGGTGAAAGAAACAATAATATATTCAATGAAGACCTAAACATGTGATCAAGGAGTCATGTAATAAAATAAGAGTGATTTTATGAGAAAGGGAGATGCCATTGTATTTATATTAAATGAAAGTAGAAGATACAACCAGATTGCCTTGATGTCGCAAGATTTATTTCGGTGGTCCTTCGTTCCAACACACACACTTCCTCCACATTTTCATGAAGAAGATCCATTGTGTCCTGATGGACAAATGGAGGCCTCAAGGATCAATTCAAACAGGATTCCTCACACAATTTTGAATCTATTGTTTCATCAATTCTCTATTCAATATTTCTTAACCTCTTCCTTGAGAAAACTTTCTTTATATAGGAGAAGGAGAGATGGTTAAAGGGATGAGGATGATCCCACTAAATCTGATAAGTCGGTAGGATGCCAACCATGCGAATTCCAACTCATTTTCTAGAAGATCCTCTTCTATAACCTTCGTAACCTCTTCTCCCTTTCAATATTTGAAGCATGTTTGCACCCTACTTATAGAGAAAACTGCAAACATCTCACACTCCAAGTATAGAGTAACCTGCGAGAATCAGGGTTTCTTGCACCCTACAATACATGTAGCCTGTGAACTCATCTTAAAAGTATGATTTGTAGAAGAAGACAATAGTCACTTTTCTCAGGAAAAAAGTCCTTATGAGAGCCTGAACACATAACTATAGAGACATCGCCAGAGTGGAAAAAATAATGTGTAATATAATTCCCCCCAAAGTATGAGTCTGTAAATCATGACAGCCGAAATACTTTGTAAAATGTGTGTGTGTGTGTCAGAAACAAAGATCGCACATAATCGAAAACCTGCAAACAATCAAGCATCTACAAAATATAATACTAGTTCCGAGGTAGGCATTCCCATGCTCAGACCACAAATGAATGAAATCATAAATGTAGGCCATGGCCACCAATCATACACCGTGGATCCATGTCATCAAAATGCTACATAGCCACCAGGAATACACTGTGGATCTATGTTAGAAGACTCAGATGAGGACATATTCAAGTGACATACAAAGTGGATCTATGTGTCAATACAAATCATAAATACTCCACCACAACCTGGACCAAAAAGATGAGACCCAGGGTCTTCAATCCTGTCGTCTGAAAGTACGAATCTATCCATGTGATTACATGTGTCGAATTCAAACATGGTAGAAACCACTTGAATACTGGTCATTGATGAAAACCATTAACAAGTGCGAGGGAAATCACCATTGATGTCAATGAATCCCAAGGTACCTAAGTACAATCCGAATGAATGTGAATAAATGCGCTAAAGTTGAACACTCGGTGGAATCTCTCGATCAGGGATCAATGATGTGAATCCACTGTTGAAAGTGAAGAGACCTGCCATTAAGGCATGCTGGTTATAAGGTACTAAATGATTTCTAAGTCTTATTCTCGGATAATGAGTTGGAGTCGATGGAAAAAGAATCGTCACAGGGGGGCCTTGATGTATCCCCCATCAATGACATGATATAAGTAACAAATTTTGAGGGTAAGTCAAAGTATGAATATGATTTGAAATGGACATAGGGAAGGCTGACATGGTAAGAATTGAAAACTGCAAATGGATGACTCAATGGAGGTATTGTTTGGACTTCTCTTGAACATATGAATGACACGACAATGGTCTTGGAAGCATTGACTAAAAGACGACCCAAGATATGACCTTGTAGTAAGTCAGATGAGAGACAAGTGGATTTCCCAACCTGAATTCAAATGACGAACAAGGGGTGTCATGTTCAAGAGAAATGCCTACTGCCATAAATACAAATACCAAAACACATCCCTTTCCCAAAATTTCCCCCACCATTTCTGGCGAGCACGTCTTTATTTTTACACAGGATTGAGGAGGATAACATATGCTTGTCGATATAACCTCATCCTTCAAACAAGTCCCTGAGAGTACATCTAATGAACCCTAGGAAAGAGTGGTTCGATCCCATAAAGGGCCTTTCAATGTTTGTTTAACGAGTCCAAAGATAGAAAACATGGGGTTTTTTCATGTTTTGAGAGTCTGAAAAACACTTAAAGAGAACTCTCCCAGTTCCTTTTTCATAAATTAGTTTGATGAGACCAAAAAAGTGATAAACTATTGCTCATCGAACGTTTTCTTCAAATACTTTTACGAGCTTGAAAAGAATAAGATCGCTCGGCAATCTTTTCGTTTTTATGGAGCGTGAAAAGAGGTTAAAGGATACTCCCTTATTTTTGTCATTTTCTTGTTACCATGATGAGTACGGAAATACAAGAAAAGTATACTCGATTGCGTTCTAATGGATTTTCAAGCGCGAGAACGAACGAAGACTGAGCTCGAGGTTTTTCCTAAAAAACCCTAAAAAAGGTATTCGTACATGTGACGAAAAATACTCTTACACCGTCGTTCGGGCTTCTAGGTCATCTATCTGTGAAAAACCATACTCACAAGGTCATTAGGGTATTAGGTTTTTAAGAAAAATAATAAAAATAGCATAAAAAATCAATGAGAAATAGTAAAAAAGTGAATAAATATGGGTGAAAAACCCTTTTTACCATTTCATTGTTACTTTGTCAAAAAATTGTCCAACACACCTCTTTTTTCCCAAATTTCTTCACTCGATTCCGGGAGGTACAAGCGATCATTCGACAAACAATTTCGGCCAACGAGGTAATCTCCTAATTCTTCAACTTTTTCATGGATTAAAATTTATTTTTATTGGCAATTTTAAGTGTTTGAGTTCATTTTGGGGCCGAAGGGTGCACTTAGGCATTCTCGCAAGTGGGCCATTCGGGACCTGCGAGAATATAAGGTTATCGCAGGTGGGCTCCAGTGCACCTGTGATAATATCGCGTTGTGTGCAAGCTTCACCTGCAAGGGCTGAAAAATGGATTTTCATGCATGTTTTTGCTCAATAAAAAAATTATGCAAGAGGTTAAAACAAGTTAGTAACTTCCTTATCATGGCTCCATTGTAGGTATTGATCATCATGATATTAGAATGGAGGGAAAGAGAACAAAAGGAGGATGATGCCATTGCCATAAATGATCCGGGCACAGTTGCTTCCCTCCGGGAATGTGGGATCTTGAAATTTTTTCGGATCCCGGGCATGAGAGCCCAACTCAGGTTGTTAGAGTACCTAGTCCACATGTGGGATGTAGACTAGAAGGTATTTCATGTAGGGGTCCACATGCTCACACTAGATATCGAAGATATCTATTTTCTAACGGGGTTGTCATGACATGGATACCATGCTACTCTGACCAGAGGTAGAGGTGGCAGACTTCCTATGAGTGAGTATGTTCACCAATATTGTGTTCCCGAGGCAGAGAGGAGCAAGGGTAAAGTTTCCATCTGGGGTGTCCAAAATCTGACCTTCCAGACTATCTTATTTACCATTGCACGCATGGCTGGGAGCATGGCTCTGCACATGGCTCTCCAGAGCTATTTCCAGTATTCCATAGAGTGCATAGAGCCTCGGGTTTTCAACTAGTTGGACGCGGTTCTCCATAGTATGAAGAGACAACTGACAAAGTGCAGAAGGGGTAACCTAAAACAGTTCAAGTATGGGTCACTTTTGGTGTCATTCTTCCTTGAGAGGGTCCCACTACTGTGTCTACAGGTAGACTGGGGTTTACTAGCTTAGCACGTAGCAGGGCCTAGAATCAAATATAACGATTTGTTTTTTGACTGGTTGAGGCCCCAGATGTTGATGATCGATGACTACACATATGTCATCTTGGATTTTTGAGGAGATACAGATTTGATTCTGCATGAGGATGCTCAGTGGGGTGACTTAGGTAAGAAGTACAGATTTTGTTCTTTTTTAATGTTTTTGGAAATTTTATTAGATAAAATGTTTTCATGTCTTTGATCCAAGGACTAATAAAAAAATTCTTTTTACGACACAGATGTGAGGCCGTATTGACATCCAGGAACATCACCCATTCAAAGACGAGGAGAAGTGGCTTCAGTGGTAAGATGGGATGCTGAGGACTATGAGGCAATTGAACAAAACTTAGAGGGACTGACTACGGATGTCCCAGACATCGCTATTTGGGAGATCCCAAGGCACTATGAATGTCATACTATGGGCATGCCTGAGTCTCTTAGTCGACTGCTCCATCGGGTAGCCTAAGTAGTTGTATGTTACCATGAGCGTCATCCATGATGCTAATTTGTAGAAGCCATGGGCTTCATATATTTTGATATTTTGGTCCTTGGACAAATGTTTTGTAAAACTTTTGATTGTTATATATATATGTGGCTTCTATCGACTTATTTTGTTTTGTATAATACATGTGATGTGCGATTGGTTTTATAAAAGTCTCAGATATCTATCTAATACATAATTATCTAAAGCATCAGTCAATGTATTTAGACATCTGGGAATGTGTTGATACTCGATATAATCAAAATAGTGTTCCAAGAGGAAAATTTGTAGATATACCCACAATAAATTAGGACTTTGGATAACATAGACATTGCTTAAATGTAGCACTACTAGTTGCGAATCAAGTCATATAACCAGGTGGCAGATACCAAGCGAAATAGAATTAGTCAACAATTCGATGACGATGCTATATTCTATGATATTATTGGTCGCACAACTGAGGTAAACACCTCGTAGACTGATAAGTTCATTTTTAGGTGCATAAATTGCCCATGCAGCAGAAGCAAGATTCTGAGTACTATGACTAACACCATCAACGAAGCCAATGTGGGGTAGCGAAGACTCCGACATCTAGAAACCAAGCACAATGCAAGGTAAGCAGTTGAGGGAAGAAACCAAATAATGAAAAATCACACTAAAGTAACACACAAAAAGTATGATACAATAAAATACAAGCACTCATGCATAGATGATCTAAGCAGAGTACTTCTTTAAGTAAATCCCATTTCTGGGTTCACTCAAAGAGATACCATCGTAGTCCACTAACTCGTAGGCTCCTTTCTCCAACACTCATATGATGATATAAGGACCTTGTCACATAGCCTCAAATTTTATGGCTCCTAGCACATCTCGATCTTGTTCATAGAGGAGAACCAGATCACCTTCTGAGAAAACGTGTGGCTTGACATGTTTTTCGTATTGGGATTTGACGTGTTTCTTCTAGGTTTCTATAACTAGGATGGAATCACGATGGGTTTCGTCTAGTTGCATAAGATACAACAGACATTCTTCTTCGGTAGAAGTGTTTGAGAGATGTTCAATGACTAGCTTTAGAGACGGTATCTCACATTCAATCGGCAAGATGGATTCTATACGATAAACTAACTGGAAAGGTGTAAACCCAATAGCAGACTTAACGGATGTCTGGTAAGCCCACAATGATGAAAACAACATCGTGTGCCAACTAGGCTTGTGAATCCCTATCATTCATCGAAGCATGGTAATGAGGACTTTATTTATTGCTTCAACCTGACCATTGGCCTGTGGGTAATAGGGTGTTGAGTTTTCATGGTGAAGACCCAACGTTTTGGTGAGTTCTGACATCATGAAGTTTCTAAAGTGGCTATCGTGATCAGTAATGATAGCTTGAGGAACACCAAACTGAGCAATGATGTGATTGAATATGAATAGTTCTGCGGTCTTTCTGGTATTGTCGAATGTAGGCCAAAAATACCCAGCTCATAAGATCTTCTAGGCAGTAGCATACCCAGACATGTGACCACCACATGCTCTAGAATGCCAGTCATTCAAGGATTTCTCGGCTTCATCAAATGTGAGGCATCGTTGAAAAACAAAGTCAATCCCACGACGATACAGAGTATCACCGAGGACAATATACTGACAGTCTTGGTAACGTATTCGATGACAGTCAGTGCTAGACAAATCGGGCCAGAAAGTCTGAGTTTGGCGATATATAATGATATCCCCATACCAAAGGTCATCGAAACTGATCAGAAAAAGGGATTCATCGGGTAATGAATCCTCTGCTACATTTTCCATCTCAGAACAAGGAAGGTCACATATCAATTCAACAAACACCAAGGATTTCTTGGAATTAGTGTGTTCAAATTCTAAGTCAAACTCCTGGAGTATTATGATCCATTTGGAGTATTTTCCCCATAGCAACTGGCGTGTAAGAATGTGTTGCATAGGGTTGCAGTTGGAAATCATAGTAGTCTTGCGTAAAAGGATATAGTGTCGGAAACGTTGAACAACTTGGATGGAGGTGAATGCCAGTTTTTCAACATGTAAATATTTGGTTTCGGTAGTCGTGAGACTCTGACTCAAATAATAAATGACATGCTCATCATGAGAATCATTCTCCTAGACTAGAACCATAGCAATGGTATAGTTCGAGGCTGTGAGAAACAGGAAATAATTACAACTATAATCAAGTGGGAAAAGTAGTGGGGTATAGTTTAAAGTCAGTTTTAAAGCGTCAAAATCTTTTTTGGCAGTGGTATCCCATATGAACTCAGAAACTTTCTTGAGAAATCGAGTAAATCCAAGGGTTAACTCAGCATAGTTTGGGATGAAACAACATAGAAATTTTTCCTTCCCTTGCAAACTTTGTAGCTGACAAAGTGAGGAAGGAGGAGGGAGATTGAGAATTACCTTGACCTTAAAAGGATCTACTCTGATCCCTTGACATGAAACAATAAAGCCCAGAAGTCAGTTGGATTCTACACAAAAAACACATTTCTGTGGGTTTAAGCATATACGATAAAACCAACATCGAAGGAAAATGGCTCAGAGATGTGTTGGATGATCAACATGATGCATGGAATGAGCCGGTAGGTCATCAAGATATGGTTGGAAAGTGTGCTTTAAATCATGAAAGGCATAAGACATAGCACGTTGAAAAGTCACGCTGACATTCTTTAAACCAAAGGGTAGTTTCCGGTAAGCAAAAGTTCCACAAGGACAAATAAAAGAGGTCTTGTGTTGCTCGGCGGGTACGATATTGATTTGATTATATCCGTAGAAACCATCCATCAAAGAGAATATTTCACTCTCGGCACAATCGTCGACGATCTAGTCAATGAAGGGGGTGGGAAAGTTGTCTTTAGGACAAGCTTTGTTAATATCCCTATAATCAACGCACATGTGGATCATACCTTGTTTTTTGTTAACCAGAACAAGATTGGAAACCCACTCAGTTAGAGCCACAGGGTAAATAAAGCCATCTTTAAGAAGTTTCTCAACTTCAATCTTGATAGTAGCTGCTTTATGTGGGTGGACCGGATGAAGGCATTATCGGATGAGTTTAGCGCCCGGGTATGTCTTAATCTTGTGTACAACAATGTCTGGGTCAATACCGGACATTTCTCCATAGCTCCACGTGAAGACGTCACAAAATTATTGAAAAAAAGATTTATAGGTGACAACTTCGTCATTTGGAACACGAATCTCAGATATGAACATTTTGGACAACTCCAGGTTTAATGGATACGTTGAGGGGGATGGTGGGTGAGATACTACTTAAGTTCCCTTCGTAGAATAGATCGTGTGTAGACTCGGGAACGTTAGAAATGACAACAATGGTTGATGGAGTTGAGATCCGTTGGTACCTCTCAATGGTGTGTTGTTTTAGGAAGAGAATGGAACGATGATGTCCATTGTCCCAAGGGATATCTTCGATGGAAATAACAGACATAATCATCTTGTCTGTAGGAAAAATGACATGGAATGGATTTGGAGATAAATCACCAAGAAAGGGGGTAGAAGGGGTTGCCGATTGAATGGCTTGATAAGAGGATTTGACTGGAATCAAAGGCATTTGGTGACCATAGCGAAGATTATCACCAAGGCTGGGTATTATCCATGGGTCATAAGACGCAAGGGTTTCACAAACAAAGGTGGAAATCATGTTGATCGAGGTGACAAACAGATGTGGAACATCAAGTGGTGGAATGGGGAAAGTACCCATCAAAGAGGAATCTTTAAGAAGACCCACACTGACATTCTCATATCTAGGGGGGGTTTTGCAATGAAAGGTATGTTGTTGGTACGTGTATCAAAGTTAAAGAAGGCCAATTGGTCCATCGTAATAACTTTTCCCTGATGTGGGAAATGTATGACATGGAAAAGAGTGGAAACAATTGCATGCATGGAATCGATCCAGTTATGACCAAGCAAAAGGTTGTAATCTAGAGGAGCATCAAAGACTTCCACTTCAATGTTGACCATTTTTCCCTCTAACGTAATAGGCAATGAAGGGAGGACACTGTAAGGCTTAAATACATATCCATTAAAGGCTTTGAGAGTGTTGTGTGATTCGGTTAAGGGAAGAGAGCCGATGGCTTTCCAGCAGGAAATAGACATGACACACATCAAGGCACCCTCATCAATGGTTGTTCTACAAATGTTCTTGTCAAAGACAATAACTTGTATTTGGAAGGCGAGTTGAGGGGGTAACCTTGGAATGTGATCTTCCAAGTAAAAAATTATTAAATTTGTATCTGTAGGGTCGATTCCACCAATGTCTTTCAACAATGCCTTTCGTTGTGTAGGACAACTCTAATGTACTTCAAGGGCTGACATTGTTGACAGTGCTTGGTCCAGATCTTCTACAATATTGTAGTTCTGGGAGGCACATGCATGAGGATTGAAGGCAGACTTTCGAACAACACCCTTTGGGGGAGGGCGAAGAACTGTATCTAGGCTTGGTCATTCGAGATGAAGATGACCGTTGGGAGGTGGATCCAAGAGAGATGATTGGACCAATGAGGGAGGTGTTTCATCAACCTTCTCTTTCAAGGAAGAAGAATCTCTGGCTCGAGTGGTAAGTGTGACGTCATTCTTCTTTGAATCACCTGTACACATTAAGACATAGGATGTAGTGGAGGGGGAAGGTTGGTCATGAATGACCAATTGGGATTCTTGTTGAGAAGGAAAGGGTTGTGACAACATGGCCGGGGTAGGTGGTTTTGGGGTCGCTTGAAGGAACTTAGTAACCTCATCTCGTCTCGGACAATCCTTAGTGTAGTGATCATCACCATAGATAAGACAAGGGTATTAGGGTTTGCGCTTATCCTTATCGTCAATAGGTTGTGTTTTGGTATTCTTAGATTGCGGATTATTTTTATCCTCCTTATTCTTACCCTTCCCTTTTTTGGATTTATTCTTTCCGGCAGGGGTAGATTGAACAAAGTTCACCTCAGAAGTATTATCGACAGGAGGAATAGGAGACAGAGCATGTTGAACATTAGAAGCAACAAACTTGGGGTTGGTGATAGAGGCTTTTGTGGAGTGGGGTTGGGCGTGGAAAGTTCCAATCACACCATCAGCCACATAAGAAGTAGCAAGAGTAGTTGAAGTAGTAGTAGTAGAAGGACAAGGTGTGTCAGGGAGAAAATCGTAAAGAGTACCTATTTGTGAGTAAACGAGGTCAAGGTATTAAGCACGATTGATCGCCTGTTCTTCTGTGACAACTCCACCCATATCGATGTCACGAGTGGTTTCATTCACAAATGATATCGTGAACCACTCTACCAGTAACTAATCGGGAAGTTCGAGTTTGATGAGACGTCATTGTCGTCACCACTCATGAATGTGATTAGAGATATGAGTGGCTTTGGTTTGTTTGAAAGAATCAAAATTTTGGTTCCCATTTCATATCAGATCGATAACTAGTAGTGGGTGAGGAAAGCCATGGAAAGGGTGTTAAAGTCAGCGATGAAACCTCGTGGTAATTCTATATACCACTTCACGGCGGAACCCGTGAGAGTTCACTAAAAAAAATGTAATCGAATAGAGTCATCCATCAAAGAGTTGGATGAACACCAAAGGTGGAAAGTCATTACATGATTGTTCGGGTCCTCTCCTAGTTTACCATCAAACTTAGGAATGCCAAAAGGTAGTTTGGCTAGTATGACGGGACATTGAGGAGAGTGACAGATAAGATCGTTTAAAATTCTATATAGATCGGGGAGGTCTAGGGTGGCTAAGAAAGGTAGTTGTCTATTCACATGGGGGTACTGGTGACTTTGGGGAGGAAGTCCCATAGGTATACCAGTAGGACCGTAAGCAGTTTACATATAATGCAAAGATATGGGCAGATTCAGTTGTTGGTGTGGAGGCATGTAATTTATAGGGTTATATTGGTTAGGGAAGTTCCCTTGAATAGGGACATTGGGTCTAGTGTTCAAGCCCCAAATGGAATTGGATGGACCTAGATATGGTTGGCCCATACTAGGGGGTATGAAAGAACTAGCTTACGGTTGTTGCCCCCTAGTCGATTGAGGATTATTTTGGATAAGATAGTTCTAATACTGGGCCAAGTATGCAGGTATGTTCTATCCAGTGGGTGGGGTAGGTGGGGGTTTCCCTCCAATCGGAGGTTGTGTCCCAATTGGTATTTGACCTCCAAGGTGAAATTGTGTTTGGCCGCCAAGGTGAAATTGTCCATCAACAGGAATCTGGTAATTAGGTGTGAAAGACTGAATGCTGCCACTAGGGTCAGTTCCTCCAATAAGGGAGGGAAGAGACCCTCTGGAAGGGGGTCAAGGAAGTGTCAAAATAAAACCAGGAACAAGATGGTGCCCATAAGGAGTGGAAATGCAAGGAGTCCCGGATGGGATTTGTGTGGGAACGAGAATAGAATCATTCAATGCATGATATCTGGGAGGAAGTGTCGGGGTGAGTCTAGGAGAAAGCGGCGTGCCAATGGGGGCTTGGCTAGCCATCATATTCCAAGTGTGAGGATTTGTAGTATCTAGGACCATTGTATAATGGGCCATTTGAAGGGGGATAGTCAAGATATCGTCAGTTGGTTGAGTGTCTGAACCAGGGAAATAATAGGCAGTAGTAAAAGGTACCGCATCTGGATAGGATGTTTCAGGTGGCTCAGGTGTGACAGTGATATCAACACCTACTCCTAAGCCGAAGAGATCCCATCTAAAGATTCCAGTAGTCCAAAAAGGATCCTGACCTTCAGGGCATGTGAAAGGTCTGGTTGGTAATCCAGAAGACTCAACAAAAATTTCTTCAGATGAATTCACTCAAACAATACATCTCACAGAATAGGGAGGAAGTCATAAGCCCTCTAGAGAATCTGTAATTTGGAATTGGTCTAAAGATTCAGTTGTTTCCACTCGTGGAGTGGCAACGTCTTGTACTTCACTCTGTTGAGGAGAGCCCTTCGGTGAGTTGGTAGGCAAGGGTTGAGAACCTTCCATATCTTCTGTGGGTAGTCCTTGCATTCTATGTGAGTGGCGTGGAGGGTCAATGGTGATCGAGCTAAAATTTCATGAAAGAAATTCTATGGCCAATTTATGGAAACAAACAACATGCACTAGTAAAATCTAGGAATCACACCAAGCAAACAAGAACTTCCTATTCCGACGCCACTAGTTGGTGATGAAATCCAACGTCGCGATGACGAGACAAGAAGGGATTGGGCTAGGGTGTAAAATTTACGTTGATAACCTTCTTAATGGACTTACACCCTGGTGCGAGCTCCCACACATAATTATGGGTATACCCTCCAAGGAGCCCAAGTGAGTCTGGCCAACGTCGATTCCAAGTACTGTGAAGACTTACCCCTCCACAGTCACCTTGTCTAAGACACTAAGAAGTTAGGCTACTAGAGTTACCACAAACAACAATGATGACTGGGGGAACAATCGACAGTCAGATCCACATGCAAGGGTAGGGTATCTAGCCCGAAATCAACTTGAGAGGCTTCCACTCATCATTGTGGGTATACCTTCAAGCGACCCTCGTAATACGTGCAATCTATACATTGAGATCAACAAAGCAGGGTGAGTAACTCTATCAATCTCAATGCGACCTCAAGTTTGACCCTTGTGTGAGAAGGGCTTCCTAGTACAAAATGTTGCAAATGGAATTTGACACTCCCTATCACAAGATGCTATTGTGTGTTTTGTGCTTTGGAGAGTGTGTCTCACTACCTATTCCAAAGATCTAGCCTAGCTAATGTTGGTGCAAAAGAGCCCTAGGAAATGTTAGTAGTTGAATTTTAATGTTGCGCAATATTATTAAAGGTTGTTCTTACACAAAAGGGAGACCAAAATGAAACCAATGTTGTGTAAGACTCTGACCCAACAATGTGTAAATAGAAATGAGTGATACAAACTTTTGTTTGATGAATTCTATCTACAACAGGGAAAAAAGAGTTTTATGGAACAATGCAAACTATGATGTATGATCTCTTTTGAAAAGTAGTGCCAAACAATCATTGACAATGTAAATTTACTATTCATTCTCTTTCAATACTTGAACGCCAATATTTTTTGAATAAATGATTGCTTAAAAGAAAAATTCTTTAATTTTTTTGTTATAAACCAAAAAATAGGGATGGAACTAAGAAAATGTAAGCAACCAATGAAAACAAAATACTCAACAAACACCCAAATCAATCTTTCAATGAAGATAAAAATAACAAACTGACAAGAAAAAATCTCTTCAAATGCACATGCACAAAAAAAATTCCAAGCAGCAAGCAATCTAAAAGGACAATTAATCCCAACTTTTAATCCAAGCAAAGGATTTTGACCAAACAAGAACTCGGATCTTAGAATTAGAGATTATACCCTTGTTGATAAAAGGTCAAGAAGTAAAAATTGGGAAAAATAGTAAGAAGAGTTTTCGATCTCTGAAAACCAATCAACCGCAAGATTTGAAGTCAAGAAACAGTCAAACACTGGCAAAAGAAGTACTTCCCAAGTAAAAAAAAAAAAAATGGGCATCAAAAAGACAAGAAGACCTAATCCAAAATTTTTACAAATGAGTTCGCAGCCTCGTAGTGGTGTATAGTGCAAAAATTAGGGATTCTTGCAGTCTAGATATAGGCAGGGTGCGAGAAGGTCGCACTAGACTAAACAGTAGGTTGTGAACATCAATGGTTCTCGCAAGCTACAGAGAGGTACAGTGCGAGAAGGTTTGTAATCAAGAAAAAATTAGAAAAGGGACAAACATTTTGAGTGAACTTCAGGGTCCAGAGAGTCTAGAAGGGTCTCCTACAGAATCAGAGACTTGTTGGCAATGAAAAAAGTAGGTGAAGAGAAAATGGCCAACAAAAACCCACAAAATGAATCGTATCCCTAGAGGATTCGTCAATTTTGTTATCAGATAAATCAATATATGCGGACACTAACAGATCTCCCTAGATCCACCTAGATCTAGAACAAAACAAGACAGGACATGATACTTCCCCTAAGCTACAATCATTGAATTTATCATTGAGGAAGGGATAAATGACATACCTTTAGATATTGCTTCCTTATGTATTTGGTGTCCCTTCTTCTCTTTGGTAGTCTTGAGATATCAGATCTACAATGACATAAATTGACCAAGGTGAAAGCAACAATAATATATTCAATGAAGACCTAAACATGTGATCAAGGACTCATGTAATAAAATAAGAGTGATTTTATGAGAAAGGGACATGCCACTATATTTATATTAAATGAAAGTAGAATATACAACCAGATTACTTTGATGTCACAAGCTTCCTTTCGGTGGTCCTCGTTCTAACACACACACATGCTCCACACTTGCATGAATAAGATCCTTTGTGAATTGATGGACAAATGGAGGCCTCAAACATCAATTCAAATAGGGTTCCTCACACAATTCTGAATCTATTCTTTCATCAATTCTCTATTCAATATTTCTTAACCTCTTCGTTGACAAAACTTTCATTATATAGGAGAAGGAGAGATGGTTAAAGGGATGAGGATGATCCCACTAAATCTGAGAAGTCAGTAGGATGCCAACCATGTGAATACCAACTCATTTTCTAGAAGATCCTCTTCTAGAACCTTCATAACCTCTTCTCCCTTTTAAGATTTGAAGCATGTTCGCACCCTACTTATAGATAAAACTACAAACATCTTGCACTCCAAGTATATAGTAACCTATGAGAATCAGGGTTTCTCGCACCCTACAATACATGTAGCCTGGGAACTCATCTTAAAATATGTTTTTTAGAAGAAGACAACAGTCACTTTTCGTAGGAAAAAATTCCTTATGAGAGCCTGAACACATAACTATAGAGACATCACTAGAGTGACAAAAATAATGTGTAACAGGAGGTGAGTGGTGTCTATGAATTCTGCTGGCACTTCTCGAATAACCATCTCTTTCATGATCCTCTCTTCTTTCATGAAACCTGCCTTCTCCCTCTTTCTTTGAGTTTGATCAATTCTTCATTTTCCTCTGCAACTGATTTAATATCTGCAACACTCGAGCATTTTTCTGACTTTTCTCTCTTATCAGTCTCTCATTGTTTTCTTTGTAGCTCTGTAGTTCTATTTTCAGGCTTCTTACAATTTTTATTAATGTTTCATGCTCTCCCCTATCCTTATGTCCATTGGACTCTATCTCTGCATTACCAACCCTGGTATTTTGGCCTTCATCCTCCTTATCATGGTTGGAGGCTCCCTCACCTTCTTCCATTTCTTCAATATGCATTCTGAGATGACTTGTTCAAACCCCTTAATTCTACAAAATGTGCAAGCAATCGTTTTGTTAGAATTATGCCTATAATAAACAAAATTTTCCAAACCATGTTACAAGTCCTTTTTCTTCTTAATTCATGAAGAACATATATGTTTCCATTTGCATAATATAACACATCTATGCTATCCTTTGGCCAATACAAAATTAAATTATGCATAGGCACTTCCTTCAAACCACCTTCCCCGGTGACCACAACTTGAAACCGCGGCTAAATCCTTCCTGGCGCTTCACAACTTCAGAACCTTCAACTAGGACCAAATAAATGGTCCTCATCCTCTTTCACGATAAACGATAGAAATTTCACTTCGGAACTATGGCCTTCAGAAGTCTCAACTTCCCCCACTTGCTTCCTCCTGGAATGCTTTTACCTAGATTTCATGATCTTTCGACATGTGTCCTCCCGCAGATGAACGACTATGAATCGCTTGGGCTCTTTGGGCTTCAGGAGTTTCAAACTCTTCGCCTTCACTTTATCCTAGAGCGCTTTCACCCGAAGTCAATGATCCATCGATGTGTGTCTCTCATAGATCAACAAATATGAATCGCTTCGGCTCCTTGAGAGTTCTTGACTCAATTCCAACTATCACATATTTTTCTTCCGGAGTGTCCAGTTCCTGGACTGCACGATCTATCGCTACGTGGAAAAATACTAGAAGTGAACATGTGGCACAATTAGGTGGGTTAAACATGTCACGTTCTAACTGACATTTCAATCTTCCACATGTTCAATCTCACTGACACATGGCACACATCCCTGGTGTCCACGTCATCCTAGGTGATGTACATGAGCCATGTCACTTCGAAATTTCTGGGGTCCACATCACCTCCAGGTGACATCATGGTGCCCCAATACTTCATTTCTTCTACTCTTTGGGCTTCGGGGCTTTGGGAGTTTCCACACTAGCAACTTTGAATTCTCTCGAACTATAGATTCTAGAACTAGCAAATTTGTCGACATGTGTCTCCCTTATCACATGGTCCGTAATAACCTTGGACTTCGGGACTTCGGGATATACTACTACAAAGATCAACTGTTCTCAATTACTTCAGGACTTCGGCTAATTCTGGCTTTCTCACATCCATCTTTCTTTTGAAGTGGTTATCTGCCAGAGTGCAGGATCTCCTGTCGCATGTCCACTTCGATCAATGGTCTAGGCCTACTTCGGATATTCAAAGTTTCGATGTTCGAGCACTAACATGTCACGTCACTTCATTCCTTTCAATTTGCGGGGACACACATCGACGGTTTGGAGTAACCTGCCTTTTTCCCTGCAATTCTTCTGACGTTGACACATAACCCCTTCATGAAACCATGGTTTGGATTGGGGGACTGCATTGGGGAATTAATTCCCATGCAACTTGGTTCCCCACAATGTCTCCTGGTCGTCGATCTCTCTCCAAGCCATTTGACAGTTGTGACTTAACCTTTACTTTTCTTTCATGAGATGACCCTTTTTCACCTGCCCTCCGATCCAATGATCTTGGATCTCTCTTGATCCCATTGTAGCGATCTCTCCTGAATTCAAAGGGGACGGTCACGATCCTTCGATCCCTTACAAAGGATCTATGATGTTCTAACTCCTGCGTAGGTTTTGAAATGCCATTACTCCTAATATTTTCAACTTCACGATCATAATTTAATCTCAACCATGAGACTCTGACCAACAGACCCGGTCTATACTGACCTGATTTTTTAACCAAAATCTTTGATACCAATCAGTAACACACCTAGGCCACCCACAGGCCAGGGTACACCAACTTCAAGCCCACCCTGGGACTTCTTTCTCTTATAGATACCTTTTAAATTAATCAGGATGCATAAAATAAAATATTTGATGACATGCACAACAATTACCAACAAGCATGCATATTTTAAAGATTTAATTAAATGATAAATATATGCAGAACATAATACATTCATGTAAATATGAATAATAACATAATAGAGAGAAATTATCTTTATAAAAGAGGACACCAACTAGCTGCAGACCAATGAAATTCCACGCAATTGTAGACACTACTGCTCCAAATATCAACAACAATGTCACCCCTGAGCCATGGCTATGAATCCACAAGGACGGTTCCCGAGTGTTACTTGGTTTCCTAATCCATTCATCACTCAATTTCTCACAGGATTTTCCAGCATTCACCGTAATCCAAGTACCCAACTCTCTTCTACCCAACTTGCACCACCCAAGAAAATGGAACTCCACACTTCTTTGCTACACAGTCCCCCAGGCAGTCCTTCTCCTTCTAGGGGTCCAACGCAACTGGTCCAGAATATCCATGCTGGACTTTGAGGACTTGCAGCTGTGAACAAAGATGGACACATACCAATGCATCTCAGACATGAAGGCCTCAAGTCAGGGATGGATTACACCAGCGACCACATCAACCAATAGTACCATGGCTAATCTTCGAAAGTTCATTTCCCTTTCCCAAGCCAAACGCAGGTGAGGATGAATCAGTGAGGGATGGGTAAGGATGGGATGAATGAACAAGTGAGCAAGTGAATGAACGCATGAAACAGTGATCAAGTGGGTGAGATAATAAGTGAATGAAGGAGCGAACAAGAAAATGAGCGAAAGAGCTAATAACTAACTTCCCCAATAGTCCAGGGGAGGTTTAAGTAGTTTTTGGGGAATCAAGAACCTTTTGGCCTCCCCCAAGAAGCCCCCGTAATTGATCCTGTACCTTAGACAAAAGGGTAATTAAAATATGAATAAGCATTTATCCCCTCAAGCTCCCATATCTTGTGGAATCATAGCCCCCTATAACTCTAGTCCTTGTCCATCTAGCAGCCAACAATTTTGTTTTTTTTAATAATGATCAAAACATTACATTTCTTAGGCACACTGGCCTTTTAATAATTTTTTGGGCACTCTGGCCTCTCAACATTGTAACAATACATTATTTAAAATGTGGGTTCAAAACCTGAGGTGTTACAAGGATCCTGCAAATTTCTCAACACATAAATAATGTCAACATACCATGGGGAGTTAAGCGGTTTTTAGGACACCTGAGGGACCTTTTCTTCTTCTGAATCTACTGATAAATCAACAATGAAATTAATTCCCGAGAGCTCACAATTCGACTGTGCCATCAACTTTTCAATTCCCTATCCATTGATCAACTTTGTAGGTTTGATATCGAGGTCATACTCCAACAACACATCAATCCACTTGCCCCTTTCACCCTCAGGATCACGCTGAGTCAAAATGTCTTTCACAGAACTGTTGGGAACATAAACCATGGTATGGGAATGCAAAATATAAAATCTGAACTCCTTTAGGGCCTTGACTAGTGCATATGCCTTCTTTTCCATGATATCATACTTTAGTGGGGAATCCCTCAATGTCCTGTTGTAGTAGGCTATATTCCTTTCAAAGTTTTTTTCATATTTTTGTAACAAAACACCAACAATATAAAGTCTTTTTCAAAATAAATTCTAAAACAATATAAGATCTTTTGCAAAATTGGGACTGGCCGGCACTGGGGATTTGGTCAATGCCATCGTAATATCTTCAAAATAATTTCTAGCTTCAATATTCCACTTTATCTCACTCCCTTTCCTGAGCATGTTAGTGATATGCTTTATGATTTCAGCCAGATTAGGGATGAACCTTCTCAGAAAATTCACATTCCCTAGGAAAGATTGTACTTCTTTCGTTCTTCTGGGTGTGTCAATTTTAAGGATCCCTTCAACTCTACTAGGATATATCTTTATTACCTCCTTTGAAATAATGCGACAAGAAAATTTCCCTCTTCCATGCCAAAATTAGACTTCTTGGGGTTCAATGACATGCCAAACTTCCTACATTTCCAAAAATCTCTCCTTAGATGTTTAAGATGTTCATCATCAGAAACTGAATATACAGTGATATCATGTAAGTAAATAACAATAAACTTATCTTTCACATTAGAAAAGTCTATATCCATAGCCCTTTGGAAAGTTTCTCATGCATTCATGAGCCCAAAAGGCATTTTGGCATACATGAAGGTTCCCCATGGTGTTCTAAAGGAAGTCTTCTCCTAATCATCAGGGTGTACCATGATTTGGTTGTACCCAGATAAACCATCCAACATTGATATTTTTTGAGAACCAACCACTTTCTATAGAATGTGATCCATCTTAGATAGTGGGTAATTGTTCTTGAGAGATACCCTATTTAGATTTCGAAAGTCCACACATAATTTGATATCTCCATTTTTCTTCCTGACAGGTACGATATTTTCCACCCAGTTAGAAAATCTCAAAGACACTATGATCTTGGATTCAAACATCTTATTTATTTCTTTTTCATTCAATGGAAATGGTAAAGGATTAATTATTCTTAATTTTTACTTGAAATATTTGTGATCCTCCTGGATTGGAATCACATGTTGAATCACCTTAGTATCATAGACCTTTAGATATTCATAAATCTATGCAAAAACATTAGGAAATTATTTCATTAAATCGATATACCTTTTCTTGACCTATGGGATAAGTGTCTTGGACAACTTGATGATATTGGGATTTTCCTAAGTCCCAATGTTGCAATATTCAAAATCTCCATCATTCACATTAATTTCATGACTTCTGGACACATCATTGTTACCAAAGAGTTTTTCTAGTGGGACCCGACATTTGGGAATGATGTTATTTTTTACCTTCATTATATCCTTACCAACAATATGATTCTTTAAATAATCATCATTTGCGAACACAACTGCATCTTCTTCTTCAAAACAATATTCCTCATCAATATTCAAATTTTCAAATTCACCATCCATCTCAAGGAAACTTTCTAATTATTTTTCATCTTCGAAAACTTGTCAATACTTGATGTTATCAAGTATTGCTGGCGTATGATTGACCTCAATCTCATATCTTCTATTAGGAAAAAATGGAATTTTGAAAATTGAGGCTGAAGTAGCCAAGGCATCAACAATATGATTCCACCCCCTTGGGATCACTGAAAGATTATATTATAGAAATTCTTCAAGAATATCAAGAACCATATTCCTATATGATATTAATATAGGATTATTTTCTTGATATATACCCTTTATTTGATTCATAATCAACTCAGAATATCCATATATAACTATCCTCCTAGCACACATTTCTTTCAAAGTCTTCAATCCCAACACTAATGCCTGATATTCAACCATGTTATTTGTGAAGTCAAAAGAAATCTTGTAAGAACAAGGTTTTATACCCGATTTAGGGGGTTTAATCCACACACCAACCCCTGGTCCTTCTCTGCTGACAACGCCATTAAAGCTCATATTCCACATTTCATTTTCTAAATTATTTTGTTGATCTAAAATTTCCTCTATTTGTTGATCAGGTTTGTCCTTGATAGTCGTATCAGTATTTGACACCTTCTCTTCAAAACTCAAATAATTAAAGAAAATGGAAGAACCAATCTCAGTCTCCACTGAGTAAATGGGATGGTTGTTTGGCTGATATTTGTTTATGACCATGTACTTGAGAAAAAATTCCATGTACAACCTCCTATCTTGGCCAAAAACATGGATAGTGGCTTATGACATATCCATTTGTAAAGTCGATTTCAAATTTGCATCCCATGATCTAGATAACAACATGCCAAATTTAGGAGGGATATCAGCAACCACCACATCCATGACCATAGTTTTTGCTGGAATTTGAGACAAAGATGCTACCAGATTTTTTATTAGGCCCAAGCACTTCACCTTCCTTGAATAAAAGGAGAAAGGATCCTTGTAAGGCTTTGTAATGTCCAGGCCCAATTGGTCCATGACCACCTTGGGCATGCAATTATGGGATTATCCTAAATATAACATAGCATTATGAAAATTCATATCATAAATCTTCATACTAAGATATAAAGGAGGGACCTCATCAACATCACCACTCTGCTCTACACATGGGCCAAACAAGATGGAAGGATGATCATCTTGTATGTTTAAAGTATCAGAAGTTTCTTCCACATTGAGCATCGTAATGATCTGATTTCTATATTCACTATTCTTTATCATCTCATTGAAGGGAACAACGATTTTAAATTTGGTCATCTCACTTTCAAAGTTAAAGGAAGATGAGATTTTTTCTACCTCTTTGATGAGTGTCTCCTTTCTTACTTCAGGTACTTTCTTTGGAGGTTCTTCCTTCTTATTTCCTTTATCCACAACATCCTTTGCAATATATTCCTTCTTAGGAAGACTTGAAGAAGGTGTATTATTTTGAGATTCCTTAGTAGGATTTTCCTTTGGAGGATTTGCAGGCACCTTTTTTCTTCAAACATTATACTATTTTTGCAATTGCATGATGGAATTTTGTAGTCCTTTCTGATAGTATTCCTTTTCCACTGATAACCTTTTATCATTCTCCTACATAATTGTTTTGAAAAGGAGGTCTTATTTGCTGATCACCTTGGTTCCTCTGGTCTCTTTGTATGATCTGTGAAACTGTTGGTCTCCTTTTTTTAAGCCCTAATGTTGGCTCATTACCCCTTAATTGGGGCATATTAGATTAGTAATGCTATTTTATTTATGTCGGCTTAGGCCATTAGTTGTAATTTAGATTAGTAATTTTATTTTAATTATGTCGGCTTTAGGCCATTATTTG
>ML779965.1:366309-420395 GCA_009831015.1 Picea engelmannii
ATTAGTAATGTTATTTTAATTATGTCGGCTTTAGGCCATTATTTGTAATTATATCTCCTAGTCTCCTATATATACCAAGGAGACATTTTCATTTTGAATCATCTTGTACTTGAACATTTTAAGTGGGGTAAAAGGAGGTTGCCGCCTCGAAGAGGCTTATTATCTGAAATTATCTCAATTTCAAGGCATTGAGTACTTTTCCTGTGGTTTTTCCATGCTATATTGATGTTTGGTTCTTAACACCTTTGATTTTTAGGTGGAAAATCAATCTTCTCTCTATTGTTAGGATTATTATCTAAGGACATCATTTCCATGAGTTTCTCGATATTTTTCATCATCAACTCAAATATCTCTTCTGATGACTGTGAAGTTGAAGGCTATGCCTTATCTTGAACCTTTTTTATCTCTCTATCATAATTATATTTGATATTTCCGGAAGCCATTATATTTACTTCAAGTTCTATTGCATCACTCATAATATCATCTAGTGAATTGGATCTTATTTCTCTCAATAACAAAGAAAATTAATTTTCAAAGGAATCATCATATCTAAGTTGAGCAGCTCTAGGAGGAGGTTTTACTTAACTAGGAATTGAATTGTAAACTTTCATAAATCTAGCTGAAAAGTCTTGTATTGTTTCATTAGGTGACCTTCTCATGTTGTTGTACTGGGTTAGAAACTGAAGGGGGTTCTTCTTGTCACACCACTTTGCAAGAAAATGTGTTTCAAAGGATGAAAAATATGGGATACTTGTTGTTGGGAGATCTCTGAACCATTTTTTGACTTCACCTACGAGACTTTGTGCAAACAATATCATTTTTTATATTCATAATCTACTACTTCTAGGTCCACAAAATCATTGAACCAGTCTAAGTGTTTTTGGGCTGACACATTGCCTTCAACATCATACAACTTAGTCCTCTGATTACAGTCTCAGGGTAAATCATGTATCTAAGAAAGTAGGATAAGGGGGGATAACCTAGCTCTTATGGATGCAAGAAGAACTTGAAGTTGCTGATCCTTCTAAGTAGGAATTCACAGCAGGTCTAATAGAAGTAGCTGAAATAAAATCTTGGAACCTCTTCTCATCAAAGATGATTTCATTCAAACTAGATTCAGATCTAGTTTTGAACAGAGTTTGCTCAAATTTCAAATAAAAATAAAGGTGTTCAATGATTTTTACTCCATATTTGGGAAAAGATAGGTTTCTGTATAGACAAAACATTGGGCTTATTGGCCTTTCTTTTCTCTTGTGTACAAGTTTCATAGGATCAGACACATGGATTATTGCCTATGGGTCTGGATTTCTTTTGGTATGAATTCTCTTGGGAGCCAAGATTCCTTTATCAAATGAGTAAATTATCTTGGCCTCTCTTTATAATGGAGTCACCATGGTAAATTTAGTTTCATCCAATAAGGTGTTTGATTCATTGTGACCCTCAAGAATCAAATCTGAAGGTTTAAGTCATTCTTTTCCTAGGGAATATTTCACGTTCGTCGCCGACAATGGTGCCAAAATGTTAGTACTCTACAAATTTGTTCATTTGATAAAACAAATGACAAAGGTAAACTACAAACCGATTTAGAGCTCGGTACTAGCCTTCTCAGCTCAGAGAGGGCTCTCTCCTATCACTTGGTCTTTAACAGATGAATTTTCTTTAACAAATCACTGGCTAGGTTTTGTTGCTTTGAAAGGTTTTGTCTAATGTCGTTGGAAAGGAAGGGGAGGGACACCTAGATATGGATTCAATTTTATGAAAATGAATGGAAGCACTAACTGGTCGGTAGAAATCTCCAGAGGATAAAGGATAAATGAGGTGATGAATATGAGTTATAAATTGTAATTTGCAGATTGTAAGATGAAAGGAAAAACATATAATTGCTTCGGAGCATTAAATAAAATGAATTATGACTTATTTACGTAGAACTTAACACAGTTTAAATTGATTAAGACAAGAGAAACAAAATATGAATTATGGGCCTTTAACTATCCAATTTAAACAAAAGACAATGAAAATGAAATCGAGAAAAAAAAAATACATACAAGGAAAGAAGACAAATCACATACCATCACCATTAGAATCTTTTTGTGGAGATTTCAATACATCTGCATGTGAATTATATTTATCTTCAAAAAATTACATTCAAGTTCCAAATAGCTAAAATTGTGCCCTTGCACTTCCGCCAACCACCAACACATTTGGAACTCCTAATATTTATACAAGCTGAGTTCCTTCGGTTTGAAACCGATTACAATGATTACAAAGAAACGTTTCGGTTTTGAAATGGATTACAGTGATTACAAAGAAATGTTTTGGTTTTGAAACTGATTAAAATGATTACAAATAAAAATTTCTTGATCTGGATTCTAGCTCCTCTGGCGTTTCAATCACTTTCTTCGCCACTTGTCCTGTTTTGGTATTCCACATGATCTACCATATTTAGTGACATCTGTACATCATCTACTGGGCCATGGAAAACTACATTTTGTCTTACCCAAACTGGTTATTTCCTTCCATTGCAAATCAAAATGAATATCATAATCTGTCATTTCCTTTATCAAAATCTCCAGGTCAATGCGGGAAGCATATGACATGACTGACAGTCCAAGATTGACTTCTTTGAGCTGATTCAAAATTTCAAATTCTGTAATCAGATGCTCAACTAATGTAGCTCCTTTCATATTTTCCTCCAAGGTTTCAAACTTAGAATGATCCATTCTTCACTTAGTCAAATGAGGATTGTGTTCTTCCTCATCATAGAACTTTCCTTTCCCATCCCAAAATGGTGTAAGTCCTTTGGTAAACAATTATTTAAATAAATCTTTGAACTCCTACACACTCTATTCCATCTGTGTTTCCTTAGCTTGGACTGATTTCAACATCTTATGTCTAGCAATAACCCTCTTGGCCTAGATAATCAATGTAGGTATTTTTTTAACCCCAATAGTCTGAAGGATTGTAGTAGGAACAACATTAAGTAGATTTATGGCATTCTAAGCCCTTTCTGATGGTTTCTTTGCTAAAGTTTCATTCACAACAGTGCATTTATTTCTGTCTGTGATGGATATTCAGTCTTTTTCATTGATGAAATTAAAATATGATCTAAACTTGGTAGCTTTAGCAACTATAGAGTCCCATATGATATGCTCTGCCCCCCTACAACAAACCTTTGCCTCTTAACCTCATTTTCAATTTATTTATTCTTTCTTGCAAGACCTCATTTTCCTTTTGAAATTGAGCTATCTTTTCATCATTTGCCTACAATTCTTGCTTCAATTTCTCTATGCTTCCTTTCATCCCTTTGATTTATCCTTCTTTCAAGCTAACTTGTGACATAGCCTAGACAAGTCCTTCATTGTTTGACCCAACTTCTGCAGTAGGAGATGAAACCACAACCTTGTTTAGCAATTTTGTCTTCTCTTGTGACCATTTAACCTTTCTTGTTCCAGCTACAACACTCTAGCCTTGTAGCCCAGTGTTTCTTGATGAAGTGTTTCCTTTTCATGTTCTAGAGAAACAAATTCAATTGTTTGTGCATGCTATGTAGTAGGAATTTTCAATTTATTCTTCAAATTTTGAATCAATTTGTCTTTCTCATCCAATGAAGATTTCAATCCTTGGGGGCCTTCAGATTCCAACCTCTTGACATGAGTCTATCAAGCTCTGCTAGATGCCTTTTCCCGCCTCAATTTTTGATGCAGGAGCATCGCCAGCACATCAAGCGAGCCAACGCAGAAGCGAAAGACAACTGGATAAGCTAGCACAAATTTTGAAAATGATTTGGAATTGTTGCGCAGATATTAAATGAGTCATTTAAGATAATGCACACTTGTATATTGTAATGGACCTTGAGCCTTTAAGCTCTCGTCCTTTAGTAGATAGACGACATTTAAAATAGTTAATGTTGGTAGATAGGAATTTAATTCTAGATTTGATAGCTTTAGAACGTAGGAGGGAGAACGGATATAGACACCCTCATTGTACATTGTAACATTATCAATTCAGAAGAAGGAGAGCATGTAGAGAACTGTATGAAAAACACCCATGTACAGACATTTGAATTAATAGAAGAACTTTGATTCAAATTCATGTTTTTGTGTTGTTTCTCTGTATTTGATGTTGATATGCTCATGAATGTTTGCTTCCAGTCTTACATTTTCTTCTATATGTTGTGTATGTGATTTCATGTATGAATTGAAGTCTGAGAGGGCAAAGGAATGAGTTTCAATTGTTTCTCTATTTGAGCTAGAGGTTCCTGCAAGGAGTGCAGTCAAATTGTCCGCAAGGAGTGCATTGACAAAAGGGTTCAATTAAAGATATCTTTTGTTCTCATTTCCTCGAAGGTGCAGTTAGGCACAGTGCCGTGGAAGGAGTGCATAGGCCAGGAAGAAGTATCAGGGTTGTGAACCTGAGTGAAGTGTTAAAAGACTGCTGCTACAAGGTGTGCGCAGAGTCGAAAGAGACTTCATCACTTAGATGTGTTGAAGGTTTGCCGCAACGAGTGTGCGTAAGGAGCCTTTTCCTAAGGTTCAGAGTCATAACAAAGCTCAGGAAGGATAGAGTCTCCAAATTCATCGAAGGATTGCACAAAGAAGTTTTGTTTGAAGCATTCGAGCCAGCGGTGAAAGCTTGCATGCAGGTGAACAAGTCTTCCTGGAGGAAGTACTTGATTCATTTCGCAGGAGTCATCCAAGGGAGAATGGACGGTTGAAATGATCTGAGGCGATTTCACGAAATTTCGAGGATCGTTGGATCTCGTGGAGGTGTAGGGAGGTTACAGTGCAAGTGTGGAAAGGTTCAAAGCTCAGGAGAGGTGGAGCTGTTGATCAGGACGACGAGGGTTGTTGGATCCACACGTATATCGTGGATCGGGGTTTCGTGAGTCGAAGCTCCAAGTTGTTGCAACGAGAATTGCAATATTTCAATTCATGATATCCCGACAGATCGGAACCATCCATCAGTGGGGATGCGTGTCAAGAGATTCTAGGAAGTCGGGGTTCAAAGCATCGAAGATTTCGAAGGTAGGAAACTTTTTCAGCTTGGAATCGTGAAACGCGATATCCCGACCGAAGAGTTGTGTGGAGTCACAACCGGAGTTAGTGGAAAACAGGTGGTGCAATATCGAGGATCGGGAAAAGGCAAGTCCTGAATCCATTGACATCAGGATTCGCGATCCCATGAATTCTGAAATCCCGATAGAAGTGACAAGGAGTTGAAGAGACAACTCATGTGTACATTGGAGTTTAGTTGCATCGGGTATCGGGAGTCGGCAAATCATAGTGCTCGATATTGTGAGTAGCGATATCCCGATAAGAAAAATCCCGAGAAAGTAGAAATCCCAATAGGGGAAGACTAGCCATCGGGTCTTGGGGATTTGAGAGCCCAATGATAGACAGTGAACTTGCGAAACGGCGAGTTTCGATCCTCTGATAAGTAAATAAAGGGGATTGCATGAAGAGATCTGTGGGAGCAGATTTCCCGATAGGGAAATAGAAGGACCAGTTAGTGTTCTTCGGGCCAAGGAAAGAGAAGATCCTGTGAGAACGGGCGTGCCTGTGGGTGCGGTTGCGTCAGAGTGGTATCAAAGCAGGAATATATCTTTGCTTTCTATAGCAGAGAAGAAGGAGAATTCACCATGCTGTCGAGGAGAGAAAGACAGTCACCTGATCTAGAGGATAGGGAGGCGCGAAGAAGAGGCAGGCAGGTAGCAAATCCAGAAATGGAGATACAGATGTGTGATCTTCGAACAAGACTCGAGGACATGGAGGCAGCGCAAAGACGCACAGTTAGTGTGGGGGATTTTAGTGATTCAGAGGATGAAGTCGAGGCTGAACACGAAGAGGAAGTTGCAGTCGAGGATGCAACAAATGAATGCCTAACTAAAGCTATTGCCAGGATGGGTGCAAAGGCGAAGATGGACATTCCAGTTTATGAGGGAAATCTGGATGCAGAAGAGCTTCTAGATTGGATTAGAGCTCTCGATACATATTTCGACTATGAAGACATCGAAGAAGATAAGAAGGTCAGACATGCTGTCACATGCCTGAAAGGACATGCAACATTTTGGTGGGATGAGCTACAAGATGATAGACGCTGCAAGGGCAAGCAGAAGATCAAGAGTTGGGATCGAATGATCGCAAAGATGAAGGTGAAGTTCATCCCGAGAGATTATCAAATTACTCTGTTCAGGAGGATGCAGAACCTAAGACAGAAGCTGATGATAGTGAAAGAATACACTAAGGAATTCTATCGAATGAACATCAGGGTAGGTCATCGGGAGAGTGATGATTTAAAGGTTGCTAGATATCTGAATGGTATGAGATATGACATTCAGGATGAATTGAGAATGGTAACCATACGAATTGTGGAGGATGCTTATCAGATGGCTCTGAAAGCTGAGGAGAAGCTGAGCTAAAAGCAAGGTCAAATAGGTCGAGGCAGAAGTCAGCCCAGAGGCAAAGCAGTTGCCCAGGAAAGAAATCAGAAACCCAAGGAGCAATGGAAGAAACCTCAAGGTAATGTTGAGAAAGGTGGAACCTCACAGAGGGGGCCATACGTTGAACAGAAAGGGTAGCATACAGAGCAGAGCGGAGGATATGCTAACAACAATACTTTTCCTCATACCAGAGGTAGAGGAAGAGGAAGAGGTGGAGTCATCACATGCTTCACATGTGGAAAGAATGGGCACAAGTATTATGAGTGTCCAGAGAAAAAGAAGGACATTGGAGAAGCTCACATCACTGAGGCACAGAGGCGGGATGTTGAGGTCGAAGACGCAGAAGGCGGAAGGTCGCTCATGATGCGTAAAGTCCTTTTGACACCTAAGAAGGAGGTGGAAAATTCAGTCCAAAGGACCAGACTTTTCAGAACAACTTGCAAGACCAAGGATAGGGTGTGCAAGGTCATCGTAGATAGTGGTAGCATGGAGAATCTCGTATCCACAGAGATGGTAGAGAAGCTAGAGATGGAGATGACTGATCATCCAAGCCCATACAAAGTTTCGTGGCTACAGAAGGGACACCAGGTAACTGTTACTAAATAATGCCTGGTTGAATTCAAAATAGGTGGATATAATGATAAGATCTTATGTGATGTTATTCCTATGGATGTATGTCGTTTATTGCTGGGTATACCATGGCAATATGATAGAAATGTGATTCATGATGGGAGAATGAACAAATATACCCTGGAGAAGAATGGGAGAACCCATATGTTGCTTCCGATAAAGGATAAGGAGGTGAAGCCGGAAGTAAGAAACACAGTACTTCTCAAGAGTGGGAAGGAACTTCTTACAGAGGTTAAGAAGAAAGAAGATCCACAATTCTTTGTGTTCAGGAAACCGAGGATTGTTCTGACTAGCACAAGAGTGGATGACTTACCGGAGGAGATTCAGGAACTACTGGAAGAGTTCGCTGACATCATAGTGGATGAATTACCTCATTCGTTGCCACCGATGAGGATTGTGAGTCATCATATAGACATCATAGTAGGAGCCAGTTTACTGAATAAAGCCACGTACAGGTTGACGCCACAAGAAAATGAGGAGGTTAAGAAGCAGGTCCATGTGCTATTGGACAAAGGGTTGGTCAAGGAAATTTTGAGCCCATGTGTTGTTCCGACAGTACTCAGTCCGAAGAAAGACGGAGGTTGGAGGATGTGCACCGACTCAAGAGAAATCAATAAAATAACCATCAGGTATAGATTCCCATTGCCGAGAATGGATGATCTGATGGATTTCCTGAGTGGGGCAAAGTATTTTTCAAAGATTGATTTGAAGAGAGGATACCACCAGATTCGCATAAGGGAAGGTGATGAGTGGAAGACAACCTTCAAAACCAACGAAGGATTATATGAATGTCTAGTCATGCCGTTTGGCTTGACGAATGCACCGAGTACCTTTATGAGGCTGATGAACGAATTCCTGAGGGATTTCATTGGGAAGTTCATCATTGTGTATCTGGATGACATATTGATTTACAATGAGTTAGTGGAAGAACACTTGAAGCATTTGGCTACAGTGATGGGGAAGCTACAGCAGGAGAAGTTGTTGATTAACATGAAGAAGTCCCCATTCATGAAGACAGAGCTCATTTACTTGGGGTTTGTTATTTTGTCTAATGAGTTGAGGATGGATCTAGATAAGGTGGAGGTAATCAAGAATTGGCCATCACCGAAAAATATCTTCGAGGTGAGAAGTTTTCATGGTTTGGCTAGTTTCTACAGGAATTTCATTAGGAATTTCAGTGGAATTAGTGCAGCGATGATGGATACAGTGAAGAAGCAGCATAAGTCCTTTCACTGGACAACCGAGGCTGAGAAGAGCTTCAATCTGTTGAAACAGAAGATCATGGAACAACCAGTTTTGGTGTTGCCGGATTTCCTGAAGACATTTCAGGTAAAATGTGATGCAAGCGGGTTTGCCATAGGAGCAGTCTTGAGTTAGGAAGACATACCGGTTGCATATTTCAGTGAGAAGCTGAATGAGGTGAAATTGAAATACTCCACGTATGATAAAGAATTTTATGCTATCATACAGGTGTTGAAGAAGTGGAGGCATTACTTGATCGCAAAAGAATTTGTTTTATATAGTGATAACCACGCATTAGAATTTGTGACTCAACAGGAGAAGTTGAATCAGAAACATGCAAAATGGGTAGAGTATATGCATAATTTCACATTTGTGATTAAACACATTTTGGGTACTGCTAAAAAAGTGGTTGATGCTTTGTGCATAAAGTGTTTGTTGTTGCAGGAGTTCCAAGTCAAGACCTTAAGCTTTAATGATCTCAGGGACATGTACGCAGGTGATGCAGATTTTGCAGAGGCGTATGAAGCAGCTGAGAACCTAGTTCTCAGAGATAGGAGTCCTTGGATAGATTATATGATCCAGGAAGGGTTATTTTTCATAGGAAATCAACTGTGTATTCCGAAATGCTCCATGAGGGAGAACTTGTTAAAAGAGAAACACAGTGGTGGATTGGCAGGACACTTTGGCCATGACAAAACATTCGCAAAGATGAATGAGTCATATTTTTGGCCAGGAATGCGAGCAGATGTCAAGAGATTCATTGACAGATGTCTAATTTTCTAGCATTCGAAGGGAAGAAAGCAGAATGCAGGGATTTATCATCCATTACCCATACCAGAGAGGCCATGGGAGGCGATAAGCATGGATTTTGTATTAGGGTTTCCAAGGACACAAAGAGGTGTTGATTCAATCTTTGTGGTAGTTGACAAGTTTTCCAAGATGGCACATTTTATCCCATGCCAGAAAACCAACAATGCAACTCACATCACAAATTTGTTCTTCAAGGAGGTCATTCGACTTCATGGATTGTCGAAAAGCATAGTTTCGGACATAGACACTAAATTCATAGGGCATTTTTGGAGGACCTTATGGAAGAAGCTAGGGACTAACTTGATGTTTAGTTCTACTTATCATCCTTAGAGAGATGGAAAAACGGAAGTGGTCAACAAAAGTCTGGGAGACTTGCTGAGGAGTATGGTTACAAAGAACCACAACCAGTGGGACAGTATATTACCACAGGTAGAGTTTGCATATAATGACTCAGTGAATAGGAGCACAAGAAAAATTCCATTTCAGATTGTGTATGGCACACAGCCAAGAGGAGTTTCTGAACTGATGGATTCAGAACAGACTGCTACTAGCAGTGCTAGTGCAGAAGAATTCATTGAGGCGATGAAACAACTTCACAGCAGGGTGAAGCAGCGGTTGCTGAAATCAAGTCAGGAGTACAAGTGCATAGAAGATCAGCATCGGAGACAACTTTAGTTTGAAGTTGGTGATCTAGTTCTGGCACATTTAAGGAAAGAAAGGTTCCCAAGGGGAACATACAATAAGATGAAGATGAAGAAAATTGGGCCATGCAAGGTCTTGAGAAAATTCGGGGAAAATGCTTATGAGATTGAGTTGCCGGATGGGATTGGAATATCTCGGATATTCAATATCACAGACTTATACCCATACAGGGTTGGAGAAGCAGAGACTGGAGATAGGCTGCCAGTGATCCAGTGGATGAAACAATTACCAATTGCAGAAAAGCCACAGATGGAATGCATACTAGACAAGAGAGTGGGTAAGAAGACCAGGAGGAAAGAATACTATGAGTATCTGGTCAAATGGAAGGGCCACCCAGTGGAATATTTCAGCTGGGAGAGTGAAGTAGTGATACAGAAGCATGGACAGACCATGTGGGAGCTCATGGACAGGAGCCCATGAAAGTTTTCAAGCCGAGGAGTATGATGTAGGAGCATCTCTAGCACATCAAGCGAGCCAGTGAGGAAGCGAAAGATAGCTGGATAAGCCAACACAAATTTTGAAAATGATTTGGAATTGTTGCGCAGATCTTAAATGAGTCATTTAAGATAAGGCACACTTGTATATTGTAATGGACCTTGAGCCTTTAATCTCTCATCCTTTAGTAGATAGATGACATTTAAAATAGTTAATGCTAGTAGATAGGAATTTAATTCTAGATTTGATAGCTTTAGAACGTAGGAGGGAGAACGGATATAGACACCCTCATTGTACATTGTAACATTATCAATTCAGAAGCAGGAGAGCATGCAGAGAACTGTATGAAAAACACCCATGTACAGACATTTGAATTAATAGAAGAACTTTGATTCAAATTCATGGTTTTGTGTTGTTTCTCTGTATTTGATGTTGATATGCTAATGAATGTTTGCTTCCAGTCGTACATTTGCTTCTATATGCTGTGTATGTGGTTTCATGTATGAATTGAATTTTGAGAGGGCAAACGAATGAGTTTCAATTGTTTCTCTATTTGAGCCAGAGATTCCTGCAAGGAGTGCAGTCGAATTGTCCGCAAGGAGTGCGTTGAGAAAAGGGTTCAATTAGAGATAGGTTTTGTTCTCATTTCCTCGAAGGTGCAGTTAGGCACAGTGCCCTGCAAGGAGTGTGCAGGCCAGGAAGAAGTCTCAGGGTTGCGAACCTGAGTGAAGTGTTAAAAGAATGCTGCTACAAGGTGTGCACAGAGTCAAAAAAGACTTCATCACTTAGATGTGTTGAAGGTTTTCCGCAAGGAGTGCGCGCAAGGAGCCTTTTCCTAAGGTTCAGAGTCATAACAAAGATCAGGAAGGATAGAGTCTCCAAATTCATTAAAGGATTGCACAAAGAAGTTGTGTTTGAAGCGTTTGAGCCAGCGCTGAAAGCTTGCACGCAGGTGAACAAGTCTTTGTGGAGGAAGTACTTGATTCATTTCGTAGGAGTCATCCAAGGGAGAACGGATGGTCGAAATCATCCAAGGATATTTTGCTAAATTTTGAGGATCGTTGGATCTCGTGGAGGTGCAGGGAGGTTACAGTGCAAGTGTGGAAAGGTTCAAAGCTCAGGAGAGGCGGAGCCATTGATCAGGACCACGAGGGTCGTTGGATCAACACGTATATCATGGATTGGGGTTTCGTGAGTCGAAGCTCGAATTTGTTGCAACGAGAATTGCAATATCGCGATCCACGATATCTCGACAAATCGGAATCGTCCATCAGTGGGGACGCGTGTCGGGAGATTCCAAGAAGTCGGGGTTCGAAGCATCGGAGATTTTGAAGGTAGGAAACTTTTGCATCTTGAAATCTTGAAACATGATATCCCAATGGAAGAGTTGTGTGGGGTCACAACTGGAGTTAGTGGAAAACAGGTGCTGCAATATCGGGGATCAGGAAAAGGCAAGTCTCGAATCCATCGACATCAGGATTCACGATCCTGCAAATTTTGAAATCCCGATAGAAGTGACAAGGAGTTGAAGAGACAGCTCACATGTACATCGGAGTTTCGTTGCATTGGGTATCGGGAGTCAGCAAATCATAGTGCTCGATATCGCAAGTAGCGATATCCCGATAAGGAAAATTCCGACAAAGAAGAAATCCCGACAGGGGAAGATAAAGTAAACGTTGACTGGCCATCGGGTCTCAGAGATTTGAGAGCCCAGTGATAGACAGTGAACTTGCGAAACTGTGAGTTTCGATCCTCCGATAAGTAAAGAAAGGGGATCGCGTGAAGATATTTGTGGGAGCATATTTCCCGATAGGGAAATAGAAGTACCAGTTAGTGTTCTTTGGGCCAAGGAAAGAGAAGATCCTGTGAGAGCGGGCGTTCCTGCGGGTGCGGCTGCATCAATTTTCCTTCTAATTTCATTGCATAATATGATAGTTTTGAATTCTTTAAACTTAAGCTCAGGTAATCAGAATATAGCATGTCACTAGTGTGTTTGTGGAATTTGACCTTTTCTGGAGAACTTATGTTATCATATTTTATCATTATTTCAGAGACTTTGTCTTCATATGCAACAACAGTGTTAAAGGTCCAATTTTCAACATCCCTCACTATGAATAGAGAAGAATTATGCTGAGATATATTTTCCACTTTAGGGACTAAATCCCTCATCTCACCCATAGCTATATTTCCCTTTTCAGCATATTGTTTTTCCAAATATCCTCTAGACCGATAAGCTGACTCAGATGTTTTAAAAATGTATTTCTTACTACTAAAGATTGTGGATCTTCCTTCACCTTCGAGTTTACTTTCCTTTTCAACCTCTACAATGCTAGTACCACTCTCCACCATATATGGATTAGCTTGGTATTTGGACTCTTCCACTTCTAAATCCACTATTTGTGAAAATTGTGTAATTGTTGGCCCTTGACCAAGTTTTGGGAGTTTCTTGGTCATGTTGATCTATTCTGAGACTTCGACAGCCTATCGAAGGTGGAGCGCAAGATGAAGTGGAGATCACAGGATCTCAACCCCCTTTTGGGCCCCTTTTTGGGTTTTTGGGAATATGTAATGGGAAGGGGATGTCGGCCCATGGGTTTACCCATGTTTAGGAATATTTTGTATGTATATATAGATGTCTAGGACATATAGAGAAGTAGTGAAATCAACATCTATGTGATGTAGGCTAAGTGCCAAGAGTTGAATCTATGTGATCAAGGCTTTATGCATCATGTGTAAGACTTGCAGAGCTGAGTGAAAGTCCCTGTGAGAGACTATAGAAGGTTTTGTGTTGTAGCACAAGGAAGAAGGATCTAGCGAGTTGTGCAAAGATTATGTCCTGTGAAGAGTAAGGGTTTTGAGGCTTTGTTCTTGTAACTGGTTGATTGAAGACAATAAAGAAGAAAAGTTTATGGACGTAGCCCCAGGGTGGGGGTGAACCACGTAAACACTGTGTTGTGTGTTTTGTTCTTTGTCTTGATGTATTCATATGTTATATGCTAAGTGCTTTGATATGTTTAGATAGATATATTTATGCTTTGTGCTTATCATGTGTGAGAATGTTAGATCTGATCTAGATATTCATGTTTAGTGCTTGATATGCTCATTCTGATCCATTTGTATATGCTAAGTTCTTGAATACTATAGGTTGATGTGAATACTGCGAAGCTCTGTTGTATCAACGAAGTGAATAATGATTACATATTAAGGAACTGACAGTGCTAAGATTTGTTTTAAGTATTATAATCACAGATCTATGTCCCATATAAGGTTGCAGACACTTGAGTCCTGCAACCACCCTTGTCTCTACCTCGAGTGAGAGTTCATCTTCTTCGCAGGTGTTGTCGAAAGGGTCAGTAGTTAGGGTTTTGTTGGTGTGTTTTTGTAGCATTGAACCCTGGGTTTTCCCCTGTGACAACAAATGGTTCTATTGTCGGGACCTGAAACTGTGATTGTTGGGAATCGAGAAAGAAGAATCTTTGTGCAAAGATCCATCCTAAAACTATGAAATATCAGTGCATAGATATGTGCCCTAGCGCGCAGTATTATACTTGACTTATAAAGATCTGTGTTAAAGAAAGAAGATTAGATCTAAAAGAAAGAAGTCCGATTTGAAGAAAGGAGGTCATATCTGAAGGAAAGAAGCAAGATCTGAAAGATTTGTGCTCTAAGAAAGGTAAGAATAAAAGAGGTAAGATTAGCAAGCTCTATGCTCTGATAAAGGTAAGAATAGTTAAAAATTTTAGATCTGGAAGCTCTGTGCTCTGTAGAAGTAAGATAAGTAGAAATTTTTGTTTCTAGAGTATGGATCTAAGTATGATTGATAGGATCTATCCTAGCTTGAAAACTAGGGCACTAATAGATGAAAGAAGGTTTGATATGAATAGATATGATAAGAATAATGAAGGATATGTTATACCTATGTATAGAAAGAATATTTGGACTAACAAATGGATTTGAGATCCTAGAAAGAATTTATTGCAGGTTAGCTCCTATGATCCTAGTGCATAGTACAAAAGAATCTGGGGATCATTTAGAATAAAGAGATGATTAACCCTTTTTTATAGTTGTAGAAGATCATGACATATGGCTAAGGAATGACCTGGAAGAAGACCTAGTTGTCTTTGTTGTAAGGCTTTGGACCATGAAGTGTTGGATTGCCCCAGAATGATTGTTAAGCTTGAAATTTTGAACATAAGACAAGAAAAACCTAAGCCAGATCTAGAAGCTAAGGCTATAGAAGAACCCCACAAAGAATCAAAGAAGGTATTACTATAGATTAAAGACACCTTGGATGACCATCCACATGTTAGACTATCAAGGATTTTTAAAGACAAGGAGTGCCTTGAAGCAAGAATAGGGGACTTCGGCATTGATTGCATTCTAGATGAGGAAACACAAGTGAATATCATAACAAAAAGAAATTGGGAAGTTATAGGAAGGCTTGTTATGATCCCTTCACTAGGAGGAATAGGGTTATTCATAGGAAAGTTGGTAAACTTATGTGGGAGGCTCACTCAAATACCTACGACCGTCAATGGAACTTCAATAGAGGAAGATTTTGAGATTATTAAGTTTATTGAAGACAACACCCCGTTTACCATGTTAATAGGAAAACCTTGGATTGATAGAGATCAAGCCAAATGAAGAGAAGAATAAGAATCCTTAGAGCATAAGAAGCAAGACTTAAAAGATTTCATGACTAAAAGGATCGCACAATTAATTGAAGAACAGGAGAACATATCGAAGCTATTTGACACTAGCGACCCTGATGTCAAAGTTGTAGGAACATTAGAAGACTCCCGGAAGACTGAGGTACCTATCCTAGACAAAGAAAAGGTATTAACCCTGAGTCCTAGGAAATAATCTCAACATCGCACAGTAACTATGTTAAAAGAAGACAAGAAAATTTATGGAAAAAGAACTACTGAGACGAAGCTCACTGGAAAGAAGGCGAGGAAACAAAGTAAGAAGAGAGCTAAGTTTAGAAGGTTTCAGAGGGAACTTCGCAGAGAGAAAAATTGCAGAATTGGAGCTTCGTCGAGATATCAGAACAACGACACATGGAACCTCTCCATGGCAAAGAAATATAGTTGTTGGATCACACCATAATGGATCAAAAAAGAGTTAATAGGGACTCATAACCATTGCATGCGAATCGTTGCCAAGTTGCCTACTTACCCCTTCGTGCCATGCACAAAGAACACTTTCTCTAATTGAGAATTTGAAGCCCGCATAATGAACGAATTGCATACAATGATCATTGTGCCCTTGCTAGTATTCTAATGCAGTGTCTAAGTCCATCGTGACCCTGTTAATTTTAATCCCAAGCGTGTATGCCCGACTAGCTCACCGTAGTTGAAGAATCAGTGACAAAATTTCTCCTCGACTTGATGACTGAAAGAGTCATGTCAGAGAGAGGAATGTCTACAGGTGTACAAGCATCATCAACAAGAGGACTGCAGGCCTCTCCATCCACTGTTCTATCCAGGCCATCTCGACCAGTTGATGAGAAATGAACGAAGCACAGAGATGATATCACAAATGCCAAGTTGATTCTAAGCATTTTACCCATCTATATACCACCTCTGAGTGGCACAATCAACTGAGACAGTGTGCCCATAGACTTTGAATATGCATTGGTCACTACGTACCTTCTGAAAGACGTGCATGCAGTTTGTTTTGACTAGGATAAGCTCGCAGCGTTGAAGTTTAGCGACTTCAACCTCAGTGACAAGACGGTTTACAACATGCTTTCCCCGCATACGTATCTGAAAAGAACCAAAGGAAAGAACTCAAAGATTACCCCTCAATCATGGACCCAGAACCTCACACAGTCCACCCTACTGAATGTTATGAAGACTCCACACTTCAAACGACACCAGGAGGTGAACGCATGCATCAAATTACTGCTATCTTACTATCATGGAGGTTATTTGTGGTTTAACCACCACATTACAGTGGATCTGACATTAATCAATCAGATCATAGGGCTAAGAATGAAAGGCCCGAACCATAGGATTTCTACCTCGAAAAGACCACACATTGCGCTCTCACCCAAAGAATAAAGGATACTTATGGAGATGTAGAGAAGGGCACGCGAGGCTACAAGGTAGCCTCTATCTAGAGAAACACAGTGTGCCTGGCCTATCAATTAATCGTAGGGAAATTAGTTCACAATAACCGGCCCACCCAAGTAACTGGATTTGTAGTCGACCTCGCAGGGAAGTGCGCAGAGGGCCTACACATGAATTGGGTGAAGTACTTGGTGAACTAGTTAGAATTGGACTGCAGGGAAGTGCAATACCAAGGATATGAGTTCCACTTTAGTTGGCTTCTCATCTTAATAACGTTCATCACCTGGGAGATGCTGGAAGGTGCAACCTTCCTAGACACCAAGCCCTTTGAACCACTAGCCGTGAATTTTAGTATGGTGTGGTACTCCAGCATCATGAACAAACAATGGCAATCAAATGTTGTCTTCCACACTTATTACACCCAGTTGAAGACCACTATCCAATCGGAGCCTTGTATAACCCCGAACACACTCCACATGTTTAGGCCATTGATGAAATTCAACGCGCACTGCCATTTCATCTATATCACAGCACACGATGATGAGCATAAACAACAACTATAGTCAAACTACTAGTTGATGGAGGATGACTTAGAAGAGATTACCAAGGAATGGTTGGCGGACCTCCTTGTTCCAGTGAACCCTATGGAGATGTTTGATGTTGATAGTATAGAAATTGTGAGGAATGCACCTGGACCGAGCAAGACCAAGAAAAATGAAGAAGCCCAATATGTCCATGGTACCTCGACAAAGACTGCTTCTATCTCACCTGAGCAGGGAGGTGATGGCAGAGAAATAGATGTCACATAAGTGGAAAAGAAGAAAGGAAAGGTTACATCACCTAGAGATGAGGAGGAACCATCAAAGAAAAGGAAGTATTCCCCTCTAAAACCTTCCTCAAAGAAGAAATCGAAAGCAACCAGTACTAAGTTTGAGACCACCCTCACCTTAGACGACTTCGAATTAATCGTTGCAATAATGAATGATGCTTCAGTGGAGATAGCAGAGAAGAAGGAAGCTAAGAAGGAGGAGGCATTCATTCGGATCAAGGTTGAACTTCAAGAATTCCAACAAGCACTATGGTCCAACTGCATAGTTTCTACTATGCCTCTATCAGTAGGAACACCCGAAATACAAGGTGAGCCAACTCAACTCCACCTGATCCCTGATATAGTCGAATATTTCCTTCGATGAGCGTAGGAGGAGACAACACAAGACACCCAGGCTTTGGCACAAGCATAGGAATACCTTCTAGAGCAGCGCAGTACTACCAAATGTGAGAAGCTTACTCTACAAGAGAGGTTCGATAAAGAAAAATCCCAGCTGCATAAAGAAAAAGAATAGTTTCTTGCAAAGCAATTCGAGGTACATGAGATGGTCCACATATCACTTCGCTCTATGACAGTCATTGAAGTAAAGGCCTAAGAAAAAGTTCCACAGTAGGTGGCACAACTCGAAGACATAATCTAGCAGCTCCAACAATGCATAGCAGACTTAGAGCTATGCACTATGCCCGAGACCCCTCAAGATGTACAAGACCAAAGGGAAGCCACTGCCCACAACGTAGTTGATAGATTAAAATATATTGCCTCAGAGTGCAAGCAACTGAGTAACCAAAGTTCTCAGACATATTAAAACCTCACTGAGAATCCAGAGTTATAGGCATTGGAGTCGCAACTACAGGAAGTGAAGTTGCATGCAGATACACTACAGGCCCAACTGAAGGCCCTATCCACTGTAGAAATAATGAAGAGGTCTCATGAACAATGTACAGCTCAACAACAGATCCATATACTTCAAAGGAAAGTGATGGAATTCACTCAACGACTTCAACCTGTGCGAGATAAGTCATGCTTGTTGTTGACAGAGGTCGAGAGCCAAGGAGAAGAGCTAGAACAGGTTGTCCCCATAGTAGAAGAACACCTAGAAGGACCAATGAATGATGTAGCAATACAAGAGTTCATTGAACAAGAGGCCACAACAAAGAAGCAAGTTGAAGCAGCTCAAGGCATTCGAGGCAGAATTGATTAGATAAGAGTGACTCGAGATGAGTCACAGGTGAGTGTTGGGGGCTCGTTGGCCCTTGACCAAGTTTTGGGAGTTTCTTGGTCATGTTGACCTATTATGAGACTTCAACAACCTTTTGAAGGTGGAGCGCAAGATGAAGCGACGATCACGAGATCTCGGTCCCCTTTTGGGCCCCTTTTTGGGTTTTTGGGAATATGTAATGGCAAGGGGATGCCAACCCATGGGTTTACCCATGTTTAGGCCTATTTTGTACATATATATAGATGTCTAGGCCATATAGAGAAGTAGTGAAATAGACATCTATGTTATGTAGGTTAAGTGCCAAGAGTTGAATCTGTGTGATCAAGGTTTTGTGCATCCTATGTAAGACTTGCAGAGCTAAGTGGAAGTCCCTGTGAGAGATTGTAGAAGGATTTGTGTTGTAGCACAAGGAAGAAGGATCTAGAAAGCTGCACAGATATTCTATCATGTGTGGAGTAAGGGTTTGGAGGCTTTGTGCTTGTAACCAATTGATTGAAGACAATAAAGAATAAGAGTTGGTGGACGTAGCCCCAGGGTGGGGGTGAACCACGTAAAAACTGTGTTGTGTGCTTTGTGATTTGTCTTGATGTGTTCATATGTTATATGCTAAGTGCTATAATTTGTTTAGATAGATCTATTTATGCTTTGTGCTTATCATATGTGAGAATGTTAGATTTGATCTAGATAGTCATGTTTAGTACCTGATATGCTAATTATGATCCATTTGTATATGCTAAGTGCTTGAATACTATAGATTGATGTGAATACTAGGAAGATCTATGTATCAGTGAAGTGAATAGTGATTACATATTAAGGAAATAACGGTGCTAAGAGTTGTATTAAGTATTATAATAACATATATGTGTCCTAGCTAAGGTTGCAGACACTTGAGTTCTGAAACCACCGCTGCCTCTACCTCGGGTGAGACTTCATCTGCTTCGCAAGTGTTGTTGAAAGGGTCGGTAGTTAGGGTTTTGTTGGTGCACTGTTGTAGTATTGAAACCTTGGTCTGCCCCTGTGCCAACAGTAAATTTCATCTTCATTGGGGCAGTTTGTTGGTCACTGATGTCCATGGACTCTGAACTGCTTCTCTTGTTGTAAACACTTTTCTTAGGAAATTTGATTATTAGTTTATGAGGAGATTGTTGTGTTTGACTTTGTTTCATAGTTGCCTCCACTTGTTTTGTTTTCATTGGTTGCAAGATTGCTTCCATATAAAAATAGACTTCTAGATTTTCCAGCCTATCAAAACCCTCAACTTGTTCATTCTCATAAGGGGCCTATTTTTTCATCAATATTCTCTTGGATAAGATTTGGTGTAGATCATATCGTCTTCCTTGTAACTGTGCAAAACCAAAATATTTGATATTTTCTTGAACTTGAGATAAACATGATCTAAATTTGATAATGAAGGGGCCAATGATAAAATAGAACTTAAGGTTGGAGGCTTTGTGCAACTTCAGGAAATGCTCTGTCTCGGATATAATTCTTTGTTGATGAATTCAAGGGAAAAGATTCTAGGAGTCAGAAAAATAGGAAATAGGTAAGGGGATTCATGGAAACCATAAACCAAGATTATTATTGAGTGCATTAATAGTACCTAATACCCCACTCTATTCTCTATATTTGGTTGTAGATAGCTTCTAATGTCATCGAAAACTCTAGGTAGGTTGGTATTGAAAATCAAACTATAAACTCTGGACATGACTTTGTTGATGAAGATAAGTAATGTAATTCGTTTACACTTAGTTGACACAAATGTTGCTTCAGGAAACTCCCTCTTGTTGGTTTCTAGGAAATTTCTCACCAGATAGGTGTAGTATCTAAAATGTCTTAGGAAGTGAAAATTCACTAGTTGTTTATGGATATTATCAACTAGGAATTGATAAAAGCTGATACAGACTGACATACCAGACTCTGAATTAAAAAAGGTCAAAAGGAAACCGAGGATGACTTCAACAACATATTTTTCATTGTCTATACCTAAAACTTGACTCAATAAGGAGCAGATCCATCGAACTTTGATGAACATTATATTTACATTCATTGGCAAAGAAAGACCTTTAGAAAAATGTTTAGGTTTGTTAATTATCTCTAAAGATAGATCTCGGACCTCTCATGGACATTCTCTATATAACCTAATCAACTTCTCTTCATTGAAAGGTTCAAAAATTGCAGAAAAATACTCTGGTATACCAATGGACTCTCGATTTGATAGACTCTCTACCCTAAACAAGACCCCAGACCCTCGTTTATTCACAATGAATCTTTCTTCATGGGAATACTATTCAGCACACCAACCTATAAATTTGGGAAGCATGAAAGATATTTAGACAACATAAGGGACTATGGTGGTATGGACTAATTCAAGGAATGATATACATCTTCCTACCTTATCAGATAGGTTGCTTCTGGACACAGAGATAGGATAAATAATTATTTTGACATAAAAAACATCTTCATCTCGGTTAATTAGGGATTCTTCATTTTCCACAAGATCTTGTTCTATTACTGATCCTTCATCTTGGTTATGATGGGATCCATGGTTTTGTTGAAAAATACCTGGAAAAAAGAAGAAATGGTGTGCATCTAGTGTATTGTTGAGCTGCAGGTGAAATACGGGGGTCATGCCAAGGTTCTAATGATCCAACGTTCAAAATAATAATCAAAATAAAATAAATTCCTAAATGTCCTTTTATAATTTTCCAATTTTGGGGGGCATGAGAAAGTGGTTTGAGGCAACCCGCTTTTCATCCCGAAATGCACCTAGTGATTCCACGTACCTCTGAGAGAAAGTCATAGTTTAAATTTTGGGACCGCCCTTCAAAACTAAACCCCATTTAGCTTCGCCCCCCGAAATCATTCTTGGTCATTGATATTGAGAACTCATGATCCATGATGTTTCAGACCCAAATAGCTTAGTGCTCCTGCCATATTTAGCCCTTTCCTTCCATATGTAGCCGCTTTCCTAGTTTATCGAGCTTCCAAAATGGTTTAACATTCTGATGTTCGACGATCAATGATCTTCATTGAACATTCCTTTAATATACTACACCCAAATATTCTGAACTCTTCGAGTCTCAAACACGTCACCAACCATGTTGGAAGGGTAGGCATGAACCCAAAGCTGACACGTGGTGAGGGCTAGGGGTGACACATGTCCTTAGTAGGGGGTGACACATGTTACTCTCTTATAGGCATAAGGGGTCTCTGAATCATCCATATTCGATTGACATGTGTCACACGTAATGTGGGTCCTTGTCACCTTGAATGACGTCAGGATGCATTGTCATCTTAGACTAATATCTTCTCGGCCCTTCGATCTAACGGTTATTAAGGATCCATGTATATCCATATATCTATGGCTCTTGTTACTTCGTGGATTTGGAGCTTACCAATTCCTAACCTATTGAATTCCTCGTAGTGCCAAGTCTCTAGACTAAAGGATCTGGCACTACATGTCCCCTACCTATCAATGACAAATATTTATTCCGTCGTTTACAACTTTGAGAGCCTTCATGCCTTGAAGACTCTTAGCCAAGTTCCTCTAGAGTGCCAAGTCTTTGGACTACATGATATAACGACACATGTGATTGAATATGAATGATTGGGAAGGGATCTGACCCTTCGACGCTCCAGTGAAGTTCCCATTCACCATTAGGTCAAAACCTCTCGAATATACTTGATCTGTGGACACATTTTCTAGTTGATGGAAGGTTAAGAGAGGCTCTTAAAAAAGTCCCCAAATAGACGAATGAGGAGGATCCCAATATTGATTATCCTCATTACTTCATCAATTCGACGTTTGAGAGTTTTGGAGGTGCAACACCTTTGTTCACCCAAATCTATCAACATTGGATTGACCTCAGTGTAGATATAATGGTCAGGTAGATTTCTGAGTGTCCTTATATTTATGACCCACATAGCTTCGTGACCGATAAGTAGATCGAGGTTTAACGTGGGGACAATTCCCTTGGAAATGGGTAAATGAACGTTAGTTTTCAGTCCACCATCAAGCCACCGAATCAATAGGTCGTCTTCAGTGCAATTAGGTCTTTGCAATACTTAATTCCTTGAATCTCAGGACTCCTAGACGAACACTTAGCTCCCTCAAGACTTAACCCATGGTTCCTAAGACTCGGTTATATGGAGCTTTGTTAAGCCCCAAAGGTTACATTGATGCCTCTTGGCCAATATCTAATTAAGGTCGCAATGCCCCAGAGTCCCAAAGAAAAAATTTTTTAGCTCCTTTCGGCTAGTGTAGGGTTCCCATAGCTTGGTCATATGGCCCCTCTAATGAGTCTCGGGCTGTAAGATCAACTCTTAGCCAATATTTTTGTAAGGTCATGGGAAAGAACTTGTGGCATCTTAGGATAATGGTTTGAAGGAAGCTCCCTCCACTCACATAACTTAGGTTCTAACATAGGTAAAGGCACCTTTAAAGGATCAACATGACTGTAGTAGTCCCGCGAGATCTTCCCCGACTCTAGTACTATGAAGTTGATCCCTAGGAAGGATACCTTGAAGATTTCCAAACCATTTTAGAGGCCATATTGGTCATATTATAACCATTCAAGGGAAACATTTTTCAATAGAACACTAAGCATTTTCATTATGAATCAAGCACTACAAATCTTAGTCACAGACACAATAATTCAAATCATACATTCCAATTTAACTGCATAGGGAATAATAAGTACTTATCTATTACAAGATACAATCAACTGACTAAATGTGGGTGTTCTCCTTTCCACCCAACCATAGGATCAGAGGCATTCACTCTTAGCACTCTAGCCACCCTAGTGCCAAGCCATGATATCACCAAGGAAATTTATCCCATTTCTCAGAGATCCTCTCTTTTTCGCAACACACCTGCGAGGTTTATCATATGCTTCCTCAACATCAAAATCACAGTCTTTCTCTTTTCCTCTGCATATCCCATTTTTTTTGTTCCCCTTTTTGCATGCGCTCTTGTCTTGTGTCTCTCCGAATCTCTGCAAAGACTCATGTTCTCTTCCCCTGTTGTGTGTCTTCTCCTTGTCTCTATTTTTTGTATATATTTTCCCATGATGGTTCTCCACCTATCTCATTCCTTCTGTTAGAAGGAAACTCAAGTCATCCTGGTCTACTAGACCTTGCATTACTTCGGGTTGACATTCTTCAGTTAGACCATGCCTCCATTCATGGGGGTCATTGATTATCAAACCAACAATATTTTCTTCATTAACTGATTCCTGTCCTTGGGATCCGGATGAGGCTTATTATCTCAACAAAGATAATTTGGGTCATTTGAACTAATGAACCCTCTCCGTAGTTTCCTCATTCTTTCCTCTAGTGATGTCGTGGCTATCACTTCAAGGATTTACCCTCATAGTCATTAATTGATAATATAATTAATGCATTTACATTGTTCCCATGCCATATCATGGTGATCATGATTAACGATTAATTACAAGCTAGGGGAAACACGGATATTACAATCCCATCCCCCTTAAAGGAACACCATCCTCGATGTTCTTTCTCAGTAACACCTTTCATGCCTTTCTCACTCAGCTTCTTCATAAGTCTTGAACATCTTTCTTGGTCAGGTCCTTTTCATACTCATGGCGTTTGTCACCTATCTTCAATAATCTTGTACAAAAATCATATTAATCATATCTTTCATTCATAAACATTTTATTGTTCCATAAAATTCAAGAAAAATTCATAACTTAGCAAAATACTCATCTGTGCGGTTCATGGATTCGTATACACGTGGCTATTTGGTTTCCTTGGCTCAGTATTTTTCTTGGGCATACCCATTGTGTGAATGATCCCAATCAATAGTTTATAAGAATTATCAAAGTCTCCTCTTCCTTGCGGTCACTCACCTTCCAGGCCCAGGCTCAGGCATCACCTTCTCTACTATACAGTTCCTTGGGTGATCCATATTTCCTTGTCAAGGATTTCTCGCTTAAGAATAATTTCAAAGACTTTGTTGAGCCTTATAGTCGAGACATCCCTCAGACTTGCTCTGCCAAGGCATCCATTTGGCTTCTGTTGCCACAACACAACATATTCTAGGTGATCATGGCTTACCATGGGGTTCTCATGTCTCAATAGAAACATATTTCATGCTTTTCGGCTTGAAAAACCTCATTTGTCCTCCCTAGACAAAAAAGTTTCAACTCACTTGTATCACAGGCATACAAAATTATGAGAAATTATCATCAATTTCGAATTCATAATTTTCTTGCAAATCTGTTACCTACAGATTTCCACATTCCCCATTTATTTTTAGATTTGTTCGACACAAATATCATATTCACAAGTATGGGACTTTCCTTCCCATAGTAGTTTATTTAAATAGGCAATTGGTATTCCTTATGGGCTTACAACACTGCCATATCCAAGACCCCTTTTTTCCTTCTACAACTTCAACATTCCTTAACTAAACAAATTGTTAGCTTTCATGCACATTCTATTTTCAAATGATGCATACTAACAGTCCAAGTCATTTTCATATATTCAAGGGTACAAATAAAAAGGGAATCATTATTATTTATGTAAGCCTCCTTTGAACACACTAAATTTTCCAAATACAATTCAAATATTAAATAACTTTAATCAATGTGCCAATATTCACAGCCACATTTATACCCAATGCACCCTTGCATTGATTTCAAGTTCGCCACACTTTATGGCAAGCACCTTTCCATTGGGTGTTGGATCTTAGCCAACCTCTTCACCATAGGGATTATTCATTCTCATTCATTATTGTAGAAGGACTGTACTTCCTACTACAAATTGATCATGATCCCAAATCAACACACTTGAAACTAAAAGTTTCTCTTGAATGCATCAAATCATTCTTCCTTCATTAGTAATCAGGGTGCAAACACTCATGCCCACCCAAATTTGTTTTTATTTAACACCTATACAATGAAATTAAATTATTGTAAGGTCCTCCTTCCTCAGTGTAAAATTCATTGTATTCCCTTAATGAAAACATGCATTTTCTCGAAGCAATTCCATTCAATGTGCTAACCATGATCACCTTTATTCCCAATCTCTCTAGATTGGTCATTGTAACCATGTTGCTATTTACTCATGTATTTTCTTACAAGTATTATAACTCATACTTGACTGGCATATACTTCCTCTCTCTATTTCTCAGATTCTTCTTTCCTGAATCTTACCCCACTTGGGTAGCAATAGAACACAACAACCATTCATAATTATTTTCATATCTTTAAGTTAATGGATTATTTTAAGAAAGAATTCTTACCAAATTCCTTCATGCCTTATGCCACATGGGTGTGGACATTTTTTTACCTTCTCTGGTTGCTAGCAACCTCTTTGATATTGCCTCATCAATGGTGATTTATGGAGACTTTTAAAGTCCCTTCAAAAATATTTTAACAACCACCTTCTCATAGTCATCCCTTGCTTGTGGTTGTCCATCACTGGCAACTATCTTTCTCAACAACTTCAATTCCTTCTACATAGCCTGGGAATTTCAGTCCAACTGGGCTATTTTACAAGGCCTTACTGCCTTTGTTTAATATGGCTTCAACCAAACCTATTCATTCAAACATACTTACTAACTTATTCTCCTTTATCTAGGTGTACTTGTTCTTCATAGCTGCTCAGCTAAGATCTATAATTCTGTTAAACAATCCAAAGTTCCTAGGATGAGAAAAGTGTTCCTCTTTTATCCTTCTTTTATTATGCAATCTACTTCTTATTGTGATCCTCCTTCTCTTTTCCTTGAGCAACCTCGACATGGCTCACCCTAACTCTTAGGATACATCAATAAGATTTAAATACATAACTTTTTGTTCATAATGAGCATGACCCTGTGCACATTGCACATTACCATTGGGTTATCAAAATGGTCTACACTCGTGGGTTAATTTTGGACTGATATATTTTGTTTTAGAATGTAATCCATGATTCTTATATAAATAGGCTTGTATCCCACTACTCAATTCTCAACAATCATTAAGGTGGCGACTTCATTCTCCTGACAGAGTCTTCAAATAGTTCTTCCACGTGGAAATCCTTGAGCGCACAACTTCCTTATTGCATATCCTTCTCTATATGTGATGGCCTCAACCTTGAGTTAGCTTCGGTTGTTTACAAAATATTCCATAAGGAATATAAACATGCATCTTTTTTATGCATCCAGATTATATGTCCACACATATTCCTTGTTTTTCTAACTTACATCGACGATGTACTTAATGACATGCATAATCACAATTCATTTAACTTATGATTGTTCACAATTGTTCTCATGCAATCCTCAAAGTCTTAATCATGTTTCCTTTTGTCAAGAAAACATAGCATACTTTCTCATTTACTCTTTCATTTTTTTATACTATCCTTTCCTGAGGGAATGAGATACATTCCCCTTAGTATTTCATTCAAAAATAATATTTCATGACTCCTCACAATAAAGTCAACCATGCATCCATGGTATTCATTCAATCTTGGCAAGTGTAGTTCTTGCCTTACATATGACTCATCAAGGACACCATATTGTGCCTTTAGTCTACATACATTCTTACATCATACAGGTGCATCAATTGCACATTTAATATCATTCATACCTAGTTGGTATTAATATTAGGCTTTATATCAAGAATATTAACAATGCATTAAATCCATGCATTCAAGCCTATACACCCTAGCCCAAGCATACATCAAGCAAGCTCATTTATTGCACCCTTTCCATTTCATACATGTACATGGACATATCATACTTCCCTATCCCTCTCCCAAGGATCTTACTGCCATTCTCAGGACAAGTTCCATAGAGATACTCAACATTGAGCTTCCCTCTCATTTGGAAGCTTGCAGTCATTCACATGTTATCCACATAGTCAGTTTAACAAACATAATCGTAACTATGTCTCTCTTTATGTATGACAACAACCAACAATAAATTATCCTTACCTCTCGTGTTATAAGATGACTCAACATCCCATAAATATTATCTGGGTAAATCCAACATCTCCCCAAGGAAACAAGACAACATATCAAGATTCTCTTTCATGCCTCAAACCATTCTTGGTTAATAGATTCTTACAAGGGAATCTTTTCCTAAAATCCCTCTTATAGCTATCGAAGTATACCAAGCTATTTCCATATGGTTATCATCCACCTCTTGATTCCAATTTGACCCATTGGGATTCTGGAAGTTCCCCAATGCTTTCATTACCACATTCATGATCAACATTTAATTAACCATTTTACCTTATTTATAATAGATTTTAATGTCTAATAACATTTGGACTATTCCCTTAAATCCCAGATACAATTTTGAATTATGTTACTTACTAAGTACTTTAGTTCATAACTCCAAAGTATCTTTATTTCATAATTAGTCTTAACCATTACACCTAGATTTCTTCCTTCTGTTCAACAACAGTCAAGGATGGAGGTCAGTCTCCTCCTCCCACCATAATTCTGGAAGACTAGTTTCCTATCCACCATGTAAGGTAGGATACTATGATTTCTCACTCAATCACTCTATATTTCTACCGCTTCACTTATCAGCTTGATTGGGAAAACCCAACCCAGTAATTCTTGTACCCAAAAACAAAAAAATGTTTCTCAATTCCCTTGGAAACCTGAGAGCTGCACATCCTCTCCCTTTTCAGAGAATGGCCACCAGACTCATTCCTCTGATCATGAGGGGTTATACACATACACAAGGTTTAATCCTTCATTAAAGTAATAATTATTACTGCTATAGATCCTTTCAATCCATTCAGATACAAGTCTTTCTATTATTTGTCATCAGCATAATCCCACTCCTATAAGATCGACTATCATTTCGTAAAAAAATGATAGGCTGCCCTTGACATGGATTAGCATGATTCAATCTCATTGGGTAAAATATCAACTTAATTTTAATCTACATGCTTCAATGAAATTGCACAAATAACTTCAATCTAACATTGGTACTCTTAACAGGCTCATGTTAGCCTAGCCTTTCGACTGTTCTGTAGCCTATCCATCCTATGTATAAACTATGCTATGCTAGATAGGGTAGGTTAGCATGCCCTCTCCCTTAAAGTTTTTATAATAATATTTTTATGTGACTCGTGCATGAGCCCAAGCAGGCCAAGTGTTGTTTCCATGCTTTGATACCAATTTGTAACACACCCAACCCCTAAATGCCCTTTGTAACGGCTGCTACCACACTAAAATATGCGCTCTTGTCTGGAAGTTATTTCCCCCCAAAGTTACCCAAGATATTATTAGTTGGGGTCTTTAGCGTTCAGTGCTCAATGCCCCTTTTTCTCACTCCTTGAAGTCTTGAAATACCTCCACATGGCCTTAGCCATTCGACAATCGACATTCATCATTTTACGTTGAACACCCCTCTTTTGACATTCGGAAGTCAACAAACAATGATCGACATCCTACGCTTTAGGCATTTTGGCAACCGATAATCATTGTTGAACATTTGTCATTCAATGATCTTTATTGAACATCCCTTTATGATACTGCTCCCAAATCTTCCGAACTCCTGAAGTTATTCAGACTCCTAGAATCTCGGACTCATCACCAACCACATTGGTCAGGCGGGCACGAACTAAAAGATGACACACGACGAGGGCCAGGGGTGACACATGTTCTTATTGAGGGGTGACACGTGTCATGCTCTAATAGGCAAAAGAGGTATTTGAATTGTCCATATCCGGTTGACACGTAGCACATGTAATGTGGGTCCACGTCACCTTGAATGAAGTCATGATGCCATGTCATATTGGACTGATAGCTTCTCGGCCCTTCAATCTCACAGTTAGTAAGGATCCGCATAGATCCATAGATATAAGGCTCCCCTTACTTCGCGGCTCTGGAGCTTACCATGGACACGCATTGTGATTGATGGACGGTTAAGAGGGGTTCTTCACAGAGTCCCCAGATTGATGACTGAGGAAGATTCTGAATGATCTAAAGATCGACAGTCCTCATTACTTCATCAATTCAACATTCAAGATTTTTGGAGGGGAAACACCTTTTTTCTCCCAAGGCAGTCAATGTTGGACTGACCTCACCATAGATCTAATAGTTAGGGAGATTCCCGAGTGTCCTTAGATCTACATCTCGTGTAGATTCGTGATCGATAAGTAGATCATGGTGTGACATGGGGACAAGTCCCTCGGTAACGAGTAAATGACCACCATTTGTCGGTCCACCATCAAGCCACTAACTCGACAGGTCATCTTCAACATAATTGGGTCTTTGCAATACTTAATTCTCTGGCACTCAAGACTTGTGGAATCCTAAACACTTAGATCCCATATGAATTAACCTAGGGTTCCTAGCCCTTGGTTATATGGAGCTTTGTCAAGCCCCACAGGCTACAGTCATACCTCTTGGCCAATATTTAATGAAGGTCGCAATTCCCCGAAGCCCTGAACTTCTAGATTCCCAAAGCCATAATGTCTTATCTCCTTTCGACTAGTGCAGGGTTCCCAGGCCTTGGTCATATGGACCCTCTAATGAGTCTTGGGCTGTAAGATCGACTCTTATATGATATTTTGTTAAGGTTGTGGGAACGAGCCTATGGTATCTTAGGCTACTGGTTTGAAGGAAGCACCCTCCACTCACATAACTTAGGTTATAACACAGGGAAATGCACCTTCAAAAGATCAACAATATTGTAGTAGTCTCATGGGATCTGCCCTGACTCTAGTATTGTGAATTTGATCCCTAGGAAGGATACCTTGAATATTTCCCAACCATCCCAAAGGCCATATTGGTCATCTTATAACCAAACAAGGGAAACGGTTTTCAGAAGAACACTAAGAATTTTCATTATGAATCAAACACTACAACTCTTAGTCACAGACACAATCATTCAAATCATACATTCCAATTTAAGTTCACAAGGAATAAGTAATACTTATCTATTACAAGCTACGACCAACCAAATGACTGTGGGTGTTCTCCTTTCCACCCAACCATAGGCTCAGAGGCATTCACTCTTATCACTCTAGCGACCCCCATGCCAAGCCATGATATCACCATGGAAATTTATGCATTTTCTCAGAGATCCTCTCTTTTTCACAACAAACCTAGAAAGTTTATCAGATGTTTCCTTAGCATCAAACTCACGTTATTTCTCTTTTCCTTTGCATATCCTAGGTCAAAATTTCCCCTCTATACATGCACTCTTGTTGGGTGTCTCTCAGGTTCTCTATAGAGCCTCACGTGCTCTTCCCCTCTCATGTGTTTTCTGCTTGTATCTGTTTTATGTATATCTTTTCCCACAATGGTTCTCCACCTATCTTGTTCCTTCTACCAGAAGGAAACTAGGGTCAACCTCCTCTGCCAGACCCTGCGATACTTTGGCATGACATTCTTCAGTTAGACCATGCTTCCATTCATGGGGGTGGTTGATTATCCAACCACAAATCCTTCCTTCATTAACTGTTTCCTCTCCTTGGGATCCGAATGAGGCTTATAATCTCAGCAAAGGGATTTTGGGTCATTTGAACAAATGAACCCTCTGCATAGTTTCCTCATTCTTTCCTCTAGTGATATCATGGCTAGTACTTCAAGGCTTTACCCCCACAGTCAGTCATTGGAAATCTAAATAATGCATTTACATTTTTCCCATGCCATAGCACGGTGATCATGATTAATGATTAATTACAAGCTGGGGGAAACAAGGGTATTACAATAACTTAAAATGGTTCCACATCTTGGTTGTTTTACTACATTTTTTTATGTCCAAAACTTATAGTGCATTTTTCAATAATTTCCCTTGCGCTTTAGGTAGTTGACATAGGTCATGAAACCTTTGTTTAGGTGGTTGGAACAAACACATAGAGCATGGATTAAGAATTATAATGGTCTAAGAGAAGTCCTAAATGGATCTTGTATGAAAATTTTGCACCCATGGAAGTGGACATGTCAACTAGCATTCTCGAGACCTACATTCCCTTTTCCACATCAATTCCTAGGGAAACAGGGTTTTGGATACTAAGTATTTCGACATATTAGGGCATCATATTCTATCATGATTCTAGCTAGTCTGTATTGCTTTGCACTTTATCATTTTTTTTCATTTCATTAATTAATAGAATTTGGTTTTCACTATATTATCATGTTCTATACAATATCTCTATGTGTTTCCATTTATATTTATGTCTTCATTCATCTTGTACATAATCTTGATTATTAACTCTAGCCCATGAAATTATTAATGTTGTTGTTAATGGGTTGCACCTCTTTCTCACTCACATTGAAAAAGTTGATAGTTAAGGTAGAGGAGTTTGAAAAATGGCTAAGTATAAACTAGAAATCTTGCAACATTTGTGATAGCGAAACTTCTTTCATGGCTATAAAGCCGCACTTAATGCTTCACTTCCACTCTTATTAAGGACTTTGCTTTTTCCTTATATTGTTTCTTACACTCATTCTCTCAACACTCTTGAGATCCCTTGCAATTTTCCTTTATCTTTCTCCATCTATGTAATATCAAATAGTAGCACTTTTGCCTTCATTCATCATTTTCATCCTCTAGTACATTTACATCTTGTAGGTGATATTAATTTTAATATCTACACTGCAAAGATATAGAGATATATAGAAAAAATAGAAATATAGAGATATATATAAAAAAATAGAATATGATTTTAAGTAACCTCAAAGATTAAGACTTTCCCTCAACCCATATATTAAGCCAAACTGCAATTACATCCTCTACACTTCAAAATTTTAATTTTTTACAAACTTACAACAAAACACTAAAAACTTAATGAATTACTTTGTTTATATCACTTTCAAATATACTAAAATAATGTTAAAAAACAATAAATTTATTAAATTATAAGTTTTTAAAACCTTATATTAAATTTCATTAAAAAAAGTTTAAATAAAATTCATAACATTCTTAAAGAATTCTTTGATACATGAATTTTTACTAAATTAAAAATAGAGTAATAACTAGAAAAACACCATAAAAAATTACATAATAAATCCTTAAGTAAAAATGGTCAAGTCCAAAAATAACCTTGTTCATAGATCTTCTCAATGAGGAGAGCACGCAAAAGAAAACACTCTAATAAAAAAATGTTTTTTCTTTAATAAAGATAAAAATAATAAAAAATGTGTTTTTTTTAATAAAAATAAAAATAATAGTTACGAGTATTATATGTTTTTTTTATAATTTTATTCATATAGAATTTTTGGTTTTTAAAATTTTATTAATATAGAATTTTTGATTTATTATTAGAAGAATTCAATCACTTATAAAAAAAACAACAAGTTGAATAAAATAACATGAAAAATAATATTTTTAATAAATTTAATACAAATATATTTTGTAATAACTATAACTTTTTCAATTAATAAAAATATAATATAATATAACTTCTATTAAAATTCTAACATAACTCATAATTAAATTCAAAAAAGTTAAATATAATTTTTATATAAATACAATATTTCCTTATTACCTAACTCATAATTAAATATAAGAAAACTTATAAAAACACAAGAAGTTGAATACAATAGCATGAAAAACAATATTTTTAATAAATTTAATATAAATATATTTTGTAATAATTATAACATTTTTAATTAATAAAAATATAATATAATATAACTTCTATTAAATTTTTTTTTTTTTTTTAAATAAAAAAAAGAAGGTAGTACCTTCTATATTAGATAATCATAGAACATGGACAAAATACAGTGTCATGGCTAAAAACCACCAAAAATACTGTCGGTATCCGGAAACCAGTATAGCTAAGGGGCCAATAGCAGTTATAGTAATAAAACATTTAGTTCAGAGCCCCTGTCCTGCCCGTAGGAAACCAGAATAGGGGCTAAAGATTCAAGAGTGTATAAAACAGCAAAGCAGAAAACAAAAGTCAAGTAGCAGTAAAACCTATTCATCTCTTGCACCGTCGCCTTCAGTCGCCTGCCAAGCGTACCTCGCTGGAGTAGCAAACTCCTGCGCACACGTGGGACATATGAGCTGAGCTGGAACTCCGGAAAGTGCACCGAGAAGGATGTCTACACGCTGGCTCATGAGGAGCAACCTGAGTTCCACATCCGCCAAATGGCTGCGAAGTTCAAAGATCAATGCCAGGTGTTCATCACTACAAAGAGAGCCATGCAAACCGTCACCCGGGCTACTGCTGGGGGCAGTTCCCACATCCTTTTCCTCTCCCGAATCAGCCACAACCGTACTCTTTTCCTCACGAATATCATTGCCCGGAGTCTTCTCTGCAGAAAGAGATGGCAAGTCTTCCGACCATGGAACTTCTTCGACGATGCAGCCTGGTACACAGTCGTAACAAGTCAAAGCTCGAACAAGACTCTCCATGGCTTGGGGCGCCTCCATGCAGGGCAAGTCTCCCATAGTCGGATCCTCTTCCCCTATACAAGTGGATAGCGCCAACTCTGGCTCGGCGTCTCTAACATTACTCAAGTTTGAAAACGAACCTTCTCTGCTGCCTTCAGCCTTTCGCTCAACAATGGAGTCGAGCAGCTTTCGCCGCTCCTCACGCGCTTTTCGACGAAGAATTGAGGATGCCAGAGCGAGAGCACACTCCAACTGCTTCTTCCTGCGACGCTGCGCCCTGTGGGCGTCCCAAGCCGAGCCYCGACGGGGCCTGGCACGCTCTCGAACCATTGGAACAGAGCAAATACCTCCAAKGCAGAGCCTGAACCGTTCAATACGGGAAGTCTTAAACCAGAGCAGCAGCAGGTGAAAGTYCCCAACAAACCTACTCCGRYCAGGAACGAATTCATAAAAATCCGAGAACAAAGAGCCCTGGGAGGCCTCACCAAAATATATTGCATAAATGACGAATGCCATAACAAATGCTCTCTGTCCGGGCGCATAATCCAGCACATAACTAGACTTCATTAGGATCTGTCCTTCCGGATCCAGAATCTGCATTAGCTCGCGGGAGAAGTAAATAGTCGCGCGAGGGAGCTTCTCCGTCGTATAAACTCTGCGATGGCCAGCCCCCAGCGTTAATACTAGTGCGTGGGTGGCTGCCATCCGCAGTTAATCCTGCGCTTAATGCTTGTCCATGTGTCATAGACACCGAGTGTCGTGTCACCCCATCCGGGGCCTTCTATTAAAATTATAGCATAACTCATAATTAAATATAAAAAAGTTAAATATAATTTTTATATAAATACAATATTTCTTTATCACCTAACTCATAATTAAAAATAAGAAAACAGTTAAATATAATTTTTATATAAATACAATATTTCCTTATTACCTAACTCATAATTAAATATAAGAAAACAGTTAAACATAATTTTTATATAAATATAATATTTCCTTATTACTATGCTTTTTACTTTACACAACTATTTTAAAATGTTGTAAAATCATGTAATTTATTTATTAAACCTTAAAGGTTCATAGTAATTTGGATACATTATGTTGTCCTCGAGGTGTAGGACAGTGGGTGATGGAGTGTGTTGTTAAGCCACTCCGTGATGTTAAAGTCACCGGTTCGAAACCTGCGGGGACAAAAAAATCCAACCATGTTCGAAACGGACAAAAAAACCAACCATGTTAAGGGTTGGTTGATAGCTAACTGATTGCCACGTAAGTGATTAACAAAAATTAAAATATTAACACCAGATAAATGAAACCCAACAATTTCTTTGTTAATAGATAATAAAATTTAATATATTCTTTTAAAGATTCATTTCATCTTCTCAACCTTTCAGGGTTCACCAGCAGCTATTTTATTACTGTGCTAGTTTATTTAACATTTAGGTTCATACAAATTTAGATACATGTATAATGTATAGTAGTAGTTAAGCATGAAATTATTTTACCCCACGGACAGCAATCAATTACGCAACCAATCACATGGTATATATATACCCGTCTCTTTCGACGAATTCTTTTTTCCCCGTAATTCAGAGGGCATATATTTACCCATGTCAATTCCAAGAATTCATTTACTAGATCTTGGTCAGTTTAATTAATATAATTACGGGCATATATGTACCCATGTCATTTCCAAGAAATCATTTACTAGATCTTGGTCAGTTTACTTAATATTTTTAATCGTGGCTAAAACTTGGTGAGCTAAATCAAACTTTGGAACTATGGAATACTTGATCCAAACTATCGTTTAAATTCTGAAATGTGTTCACGACTTAACGAGTTACTGAGCTTTTAGAAAATGTCCACTATATTTTTAATGTAACCGTTGCAGACAAGTCATGCCAACCGCATGATTGTCAGGGCGTGTCTTTGGTGAGGTTGAGCGTGTGTTCGGTGAGGATGCCATTTTAGAACCTTCCATCCCAAATGCATGATTTTAGTACATCATTTGTTTGGTGTGGCTCAGCATACCATTTTCATTTTCATGACCACCATGGAGCCAACTCATTGTATTCTGATTWATCACACCAACTTCATGATCGCCATGGAACCAATTCATACTCTCATTTATATAAGGCGTGAGTAGTGCTCCCGAGACTCAAAACTCTCTTCCGTGAGTGGATCTCTTTTATATTGAGTTTTAATAAACCAGTATTCCATTATGGAAAATGATCAGTTTGGGAAGTTTTGATGGCTCTATTGTTAAAATTGCGAATGACTTTGAAGTCTGTTCAATCCTATTAGTGATGGACTTGGGAGAGAGGTATGTTTTACGGACCATCATGTCAAGCATCACAATGTCTGAGAAGCTTGTGATTGTTTGTTGTAAAGAAGCACTTGTGTTGTCATTTGGAATGGGTAGGATTGGAAAGAAATAAATTAGATATGAGGTTCGTTCTCGTTAATGGGTAAAGATTTAGCTTCGATCCCTGGGCACAAGGCAACACGTGGTTTATGGCTTTTTCAAAGATTTTTTTTGAAAAGCTGAGACAAACGTTGAGGCTTATTAGATTCCTAATCTTATTTAAGTTTATTAGAGGGTGAATGGTATGTCTTCAAGATTACGAAGTCATACCGTTAATTCTTTAATAAATTTATATAAGATTACAGATCAGTTAGATAAGATTATATAATAATTTAATTATTAATTTAATTTAATTTGTTTTTTAAGGTCACGATCAAGTTATATTAAATTGGTGTATGAGACTCCTTTGTTTATGGGATAAGGAACCTCCTTAGTGTCAGTGATTTGACTGATAAAGTGTCTAAGGAGGTATACATACCATACCTTTTTGGATTTGAACTACAATGATCATCCACCTGGAGATTGAAGGCATACCATTGACCCTTAACATCATAAACATAAATATGATTATGATACAAATCTTAATTCTATTCTTTTAGTAATAGAACATGCATGATTCTAAGATAAGATTGAGAATTGTAATTTTTAGTATTAAAGCATTCAGCTCATGCATATATCCTATGCATTTTGAAAGTAATTACTTCGTATACCTATTGGAGATGGGCAAAATTAATCACCTTTTAATCTAAAATTCTAATTTGATGGTTATCAATTGAAGATGCTGACATATTCTTAGTAGTCCTCCCAAATCAATGAATGAAATTTAATATTGATAACTTCCTTGCATTTATAAATGCTTACTCTTACTTGTTTACTTTTTCATTAATAATTTACTATCATAACCAGGTAATTGCCAAATTTACCTAATTAACCAAGATTAATATATATAGAATGAATCATTATCTCTAGCATTCAATATAGATTAACAAGTGTTGTATTGTTATACGTATCTGTTTTTATTTTCAGGATATATTTATGAATCTGAAGCGACTCTCGGATTCCATATTTGGCCTACGTTTCACTTAACAAACCCATGATTAAGGTTGACGCCTTTCTGAAAACTGTATGTGTTTCAATTTTGCTTTCTTTGTTCAGTATTAGCGAGAACAATGCTTGCAAAAAATCATATACACAATCCAAAGTTTACCAGACGATAAGATCTCCAAGGTGTCTGCCACATCTCTAACAGTATGGAAGAAATACCTTATTTTTTGCTGCAGTGGTTGGTTTTACAGTGTTCAGTTTAGGCGGGAACCTTGAGGTTTTACAGTGTTCAGTTCGGGCAGAAACCTTGAGTTTAGACTTGACAGTTATCCTTGAGATCCCAAGGACGAAGTATTCTCATAAACGTTGAATGGCCCTTCTCACAATGTATACAAAAATATTTATTATGTTTTAACTGAACCTCTATAGTTTGACATTCTTATAATGAGGAAGAACAGATCTTTGTAACACTGAAAGTGAATTAAATTGTATTATTATACACGAAACAGAGACCGAGTATCCAGAATGAATAGCATGTATTCCCAAGAGAATTTTGTGCTGAACATAAACCTTTGTTCGTCGTGAGAAAAACGTCATCTCTGTTAATCTCCTCAAAAATTTTAACGAAGGAGATGTACGGTCATTTTTAAGCTAAAAGTAAGAATAATATAAACCGCACTCTGACAGAATAATAATAAACCGCACTCTGACTACCGTGTTGAAGGATTTATGCGAAGCCATTTCCTCACATTAGATGGTCCATAAACCCTACCTGTCTACTACCGTGTTGAAGGATTTATGCCAAGCCATTTCCTCACATTAGATAGTCCATAAACCCTACCTGGCTCTTGCAAAACGAGTGCTCCAGCAACAACTTAAGTGGCTGTGCTAGTAATATAAGAGAGAACGCAGCGAATTGTAATCGCCTATGGGCGTTCATCAGCAACAACTTAAGTGGCTATTCTAGTAATATAAGAGAGAACACAGCGAATTGATTTGTTGCTCTAATACAGTTTAGAGTTTATTTATTCTATTGAACTTTTGTCCTTATCCTTAGTGCGACGGATTTTAGTAGCATCTACGTTATCCTTGCCCAGCGTAAATTCAACAGGGCTTTTTCAGCTGGTCGATATTTATCCTTTCGTAGTGAAATTAACGGGCTTTATGGTCCGTTAATTCCGATCATAAGATAGGTCCGATTGTAAGATAGGTTCATGGTCGATGATCAGGGCGTTTCCTATTATTATAGACGGATGGTTGGTGGTTTAACATTGTTAAAATATTAACCCTTTTTCAAAATCAATATATGTATGAGTAGTATTCGTGAGGTCCCCAATGTACCCACCACCAAAGTAGAAGTTTCTTTCTTAGTGAGACTATTATCCATGTCTTTCGTATAGTTGTAAGCAATTGTGACGATATAAGCGTTATGCACAACTAGTATGGAGAAGAAGAAAAGTGGCCATACTTCTCTCATACGATCGTGGATACTACACAGAGGCCGACCCCCACATTGGTAGCATGGATTTATAAATATTCACATATCCAATGAAAAACATTTGAATCATTATATATATATATGGTTTTACAAACATTAAATTTATGGCAATGTCCAAAATTCCCTTATGAACAAACCATGTTTTCAACCATTGAAAATTCTATTTTACCATGATTTTTGAACTTGTATTAGTATTGCATTGTTCAGTTGATGTTGTGTTGCGAAGCTTTTTAAAAATAATATTAATAGAAATATGGCGGCATTGAAACATGGATGCAACGATTGGTGAATATTTTTTTTTTTTTTTTTTAATTCACATTGATATTGTGATATTGTAGAATATTTTTTATTTTTTATTTATTTTTAATTCACATTGATATCGGTTTGTTTTAAATAGTTAAAAAAGTTAGTATTTGAAAAATGATAAGAAAATCTAAATTTGTTATTAAACATTTTATTTTCAATGTCTAAATGTCTATATGGTACTCTTAATATTTATTATGTTTTTGTTTTGATTTTGTATAATCTATTTTTGGTTATTTTAATTCATTATGTATTTATCTAATTAAGTTACTCTAAAATTTGAATCAATGTTAGAAGAGAAAGGATAAAGTAAGTGATTATCACAGTAGTGTTGTGTCTAAGTGTATTTAAACTAATGAGGAGATTCATGACACTAATAATATCCTTTGCCTTGCTACCATTTTTGGTATAAAATCTTTTCCTTGTCCATCTTTACGTGCATAATGCTGAAGTAGTGCCATAATGTTTCTTTGAATTCAATGTGTGGGAACAATAAACATTGAAACAAATTTCAATATAGTTCTTTTGTGATGTTTGAATTTCTTGTAATCAATTTTCATTGGTTTCACTAGTAGTGGCCCTCAATTTGTTGGAATTTGAGACATAGTCATTACACTTTGCAAAGAAGTTGTTATTTGTGATCACAACATTTGGAAATTGATTTTTCATTATTGAGCTGAAATGAGATTACAACATTAGAGGATGACCCAATCTAATTGTGGTTCAATTTAATTGCTTAAATTGCTATACACTAAATTATCAATCTGGATGCTTGTAAGCTTATGAGGTGTTGGAAAACTATATGCGGGACGGGGTAAGAAAACTCTAAGCTATCCCTACTACATTCAAAATCACTTTGCTTGACAAATCATTCCCAGAAATCGAAATCACGTGTATGACTATGCTCTGTTCTTTAATCAGTTGATGCAATCCTTTGTTCAAATGTCGAATAATCCAGTTAACTTACTCAATAACTTGTCTAATTCGTGTAGCTTTACCAAACTGTAGTTTGGATAAAAAAATAGAAATTGGAATATCAAACTACATCCAACTAATTTTGTAGTTGTAGATTCAACTTCCGTGACTTTACAGTTATTTAATATTTCGAGGCGAAAAACATCAAGATTGCTAGTAATAAATCGAACACATATGTTACCAAAATTCAATTTGCACACTTGTTCTTCACACTGCAAATTGAAAGCATAAGAGAATGGGCATAAAGGAATAAATTAAATAGTTATGTCAAGAAAACAATCAAGGATATGAATTGAAATAATAGCATGCTTAACAAAATAACTAAATCTACGAAATGAAAATAATAATTACACCTACAAAAATAAAACTAAGTACATAGGGTATACTAGAGAGAGGGGCTTGTTCCTCTTCCAACACACTCTGCTAGAAAACTACAATGCGTTGCTAGAAATCTACAACAAAAGCTTCATTCATTTCGACATCCAAATATTAGATTACAAAGGAATATTACCTTCCCTACATAGCAATGATTCCAACAGAATTAATAAACATCCAACCAACCAACGATGTTTTTACAAGGCGGGTTTCTCTCGTATTTATGCTTACAACATTCAAATTATAAAAATAAAAGTGTTACAACCATATATTCATCCCCTAAACAAGTGGATTGTGCAACCATCATGTTGTTGGAGTTTTACCTAATTAAGACATCGATGGTTGTGCCTTGCTGGCTCGATGACAAATGAAGGGGTTGATTTGGATGCAGTATCATCGTGGAAGATGAAGAGTTTCTAACTTGAGCATGTGATCCACAAAATCGACACAATTCTTGACTATAGAGAGCATGTTGACTATGACTTTGAACAAAGATATCGGCCTTGGTTGATGATTTTTGGGTCTATTTGAGCAACGCGAAAGCATGAAAACATCATTCCCATCAAAACCCAAATGACCAAATTCTCCCATATGAGTCACAACCATTCAAAACATCGAAGCACTACTCAGTTTCTGAAGATGATCGCTACTGGATTTATTAAAAATGCCATAAGAATGGCTAGACTTTTGCAATTAGCTAGGAAACCAAAAAATATAATCTAGACAACCATCAAAACATGGGAAAACAATAAAATCAATGATCAGATATCTCATGAAGCTTGTCTAGAGTGAAAATGAATAATATCCAGGTGATTTATGGCAATAGAGATGATAATCTCAAAAAGGATAAAGGAGTAATTAAATAATAATAAGCTAAATGGTCATCAAAAACATGTTGAAACCAAGGTTCAACATCGCCCCCACACTGAAGTTTTTGCATGTCCACATGAAACAAAGATATGAATGGATCAACGCTGTTCGAATCATGATGTGTAGTCTTCATTTCCATGTATGACATGATTGCTTCTTCCCTTCGTTTTGAGAACTCTTTCTTTTTTAATATTCTTTTTATTTTCTTTATATGTATCTTTTATTATTATCTCTTTTTATCTCTTTTATTTTAGTAAGGTAAGGAGGAACATGAATTAAGGATTTTCATTCTAACTAGGTTAGATTGTAGTTACTAAGAATTTTTTTTGGTTCCTCGTGATGTATACAGGACGAGGGAAATTGGAATGATGCTTTCTCTATGGAATCTAAAATACAATGCAAGGCTTGAGTAAAAAAGGTCTATCTTACCCTAAATTTCTCCCAAATTTTAACGATGCCAAAGGTAAAAGGGTAATTATGGATGGAAAAAAAAATCGAGGGAGGTTAGATGGAATGCACAAGGGATAAGGAAGTAAGGTGTGAAGGGAAAGAGCTTCAAGATTTCACTGTGAATGAATTCCCAAGTTAGATAACTACATAGAAATAGAGAATGATTTACGAACTAACTTTGTTGACACATGATGATCCAAGAGAGACACACACTAAATCCTTGACTGCATTATATGAAAAGAAATATGTCGAAGATCAACTAAAGGAACCTGGGCTGTACACTGAGAATTCCGATAACAAACAATCAATGTGCTGCTGGAAATACAAAAGTAATAACCTACTACAAAAAAAATATATATATACCCTATGTGGATATATGAAATAAGTCTATTAATGTTGAACTATGAAGAGGAGGGACTGATCCCCTAAAAAATGTAAATGTAGTGGGAAAAATGGGATACTATATAGATGAATAAATAGAGGTGGTTTTCTAAATTTCTATAGCGAGATAGTCTTCTGAAAGGTTGAAACAATCTCTGCTACAACTTCACATGGACTATCTCTTTTTGAAACAAGTTTCCCTGCTTACTCCAACAATCGATATGCCCTTTTTATTTGCAAAACAAAAAAATGATGCAAAAGTTGTACATAAGATGAAACCATAGAGTCTTCAAGTGTATCAAACTTGTGGTATGATTTTTGTCATATGAATGAATGTGATGAATTCAAATATGAGAAAAATCCATTGGATTACCAACCATTGATGTATGTCCTTAGCCAACATGAGACCACTCACCATTGATGGAAATGAGTGCCAAGGTACCATAGTACACTCTAACAGGCACGAACGAATGAGTTGAAGTCAAATCACCTACAAAGTCTGAAAATTAGGATACATTGGTGCATTCCCACTGTCGTCAATGAGGAAATCTGCCATTAATGAATTGAAGGTCCAAGGTAGTATAACAAATGTCTAGTCTCGGACCCATATAATGAGTTGAAGTCGATGGGACAAGAATTGTTAGAAGGAGGGCCTTATTGAATCCCACATCATCTAACATGAGCATAAAAATAATAATTTTGAAGAACAATAATTTGAAAAACTGAATTGACAATATGATGCATAAATGTGAACTTTGCTCACCAGAAATCCTATTTTTAATCAAAATTCATGCTTGACTATGCCAAAGAATTGGTTTTCACAACTAGCCTTATTTTTATCTTTACTTTTTATCCTTTTATATTTTTTATCTTTTTTTTTTCTCTTCTTTTTATATTAAACAAAATGGAAGAAGGAATCAAGAAGAAGGAATAGTAGTGGGAGGGTTGAACTCTTCACTTACCATCTCCATCTCATATTTCTAGAGTACATCTGCTATAAACTCATATTTGGACATTGGTTTGTGATACGACCTCAATCTATGACCATTTATTAAAAAGGAGAATTGGTCTTCATCAATTGTCCTAATTTGAGCTAACCCATTCTCGAAATTTGTTTGTCTTTAACATGGCCCCAACCAATGAATGGTAAGATTTCCTTTGAAAATTTTGAACTTGAAATCGAAAAGGAGAGCCTAGTCACCTGATTTGAAATTGTTTTTTCTGGTAAATTTATCATGTTATCTCTTTCTTTGTTGTTGAACAAGAGTGGTCTATTGAATGACATCTTGTTTGATCTCATCTAATTCATTGATTTGTAATATCATTTGTTGTTGTGCATATGAAAGGATCATTCCCAACTGAACTGTTGTCCTAAAAGTTTATATTTAAAACTCTACAGGGAGAAGAACTTTATTTCCATAAACCAACTCATTGGGTGTGAATATGGTAGTGTTCCTCCAAGTAGTTCGATAAGCCCAAAATACTTTAGTTAGTTGATCTTCCCAATCTCTATGATGAATTTGAATGGTTTTTCTTCAAAATGGCTTTTAGGAATTTATTGGTGGATTATAATTATCCACTAACTTGCAGATGGTATGGAGAAGAATTCTTGTGTTAATTTGTTATTATTGGGTGATATATTAGATGAGCTTCGATGTGAATTGTTTCCTTTGGTTTGTGGCAACTTCTCTAGGCACACCAAACTGAGTGAAAATATCCTCATAAAGAAAATATGTAACTAACTATTCATTAGCTTCAAGGAAAGTTTTGGCTTCTACCCACTTAGTAACATAATCAATGCATACCAGAATGCACCTTTTCTTTCGAGACATTGGAGTGATAGGGCCAAAAAATAATAGAGCACACTTTTCAAATGTTTTTATAAGTACCTGAGGGTGTAAGGTCATTTCATCATCCTATACTGGTCAACCCATTTTATGATAGTTGTAATATATATTTACATTCTTCTTGGTATGCTTGAGAAGGATGGGCCAATATTGCACCAAATTAAATACTTTATAAGATATCCTTTTGTTGGTGAAGTATCCCCCACAAGGCTCATCATGACATGCCTTTAAAATATCATACATTTGATCTTCTTGGACACACCTTTGAATGATGAGATATGGTCCAGTGTGGAAAATATCACCACCAACCAATGAGTAGGTAGCACTTAACATAAAAATATTTTGTTTCTCCCTAGATGAAAAGTGTTGAGGTAAATCTACAATAGCCAAATAGTTGGTGATGTATGCAAACCATGGAGAGTGAGTGGATACAACAAACAAATGTTGATCAGGAAATATATCATCTACAATATTAATTTCACCTTTGTTATGTATTCTATAAAGGAAATATGTGGCTAGATTTTCCTTATTAGGCCGATCTACAATGGTGATTTTGGATTCCCGCAACAAAAAAACCCATCTAGTAATCCTACGATTAGTGATTGTTTTGTTCATTGGATAATGAGAGGTAGAGTGATCAATGTGAATGAATACTTTATAACCACACTACTACATGTTGAAAATATTGCAACAACTACTTGTGATGAAAGTACTATTTTGTCGCAAACTTCAAGAGAAAAGGTTCAATTTTTCAATTTTTATCTAAATACACCCCGTATTCGTCACTCTATCAATAGAAGAAAACTTTCATATGTGTTTTCGTCACAAGAGCGATGCTCACATGTTTTTGTCACAAGAGTGATGATCAATATAACCCTTCTTGTCTTCGACAAAGTGACCTAAATATAACAAATAAACATCTCTCCATTTGATAGGAAATCCTAATTAAACAAATAAACATCTCTCCATAAATTAACAATGGTAATCTTAGTCAATAAATGTCAAAGACTTCCTTTCAAGAATATAACTATAGCGTGAAGAGCTTAAGTCTAAAATATTCCCTATTATCATTATATCAGTGGGAACAGGGGCCAACACATAGGTGGCCTGAGCATGGATAGAATCAGAATTTTGGTACTTACTTGACTTGTCTAGATGTCTGGATCTCCTCTTAGCATTTGATCAACCCTTCTTGCCTTGTATTCCTGCGATTTCAAATCCACATCATTTCAGTTCAGAAAAAATAATTATGATTGCATTTCCAGTTCATAATATTAGTGGAGGATAATAATGATAGTAAGAATATATATATGAAATTGTTGATAGTAAGAATAAAAACATGGCCAAATAAAAAGTTATGAAACCTAACAGCAAAATTCACATTTGGAATCTCATCCTTTTTTATGGGACCAACGCTCGATGCATTTCCTATGAGCATACTATGTAGCCAAAAAAACACATGTTTTGTATGAACATGTTTATGATAAAATATGAAAAAATACTTGACACCTATAAATCTGTCATTCATCAAAGATGACAAAATATAAAACACTTTTATCTATCCCCTAAACCCTGTATCTTCAAGGTGCCAGAATAGGCACAGGGAATCTCCATATTTCCTTTATTAATGAAAGGCGGAGATATTTAAAAAATGAGATGAAATTTGGTGAATAAAAATATTTATAAATTGTTTTTTGCAAATACATAAATTCATTCTTTTGGTAAATCAGCTAATTTTTCATTGGTATGCAACTTATATGACAATACATTGATCAATTTTTTTTAACCCATAATGTTTCCAGTCTGCCTTCTAGGTCACACTAACCATTGTCATTGACCATCTCATACAAAAGGATGCCAATATCAACAAGATAAATACAATCCCTATTCAAATTTCAAGGACTTCCTTTTGAGAATATATTTATAGCGTGAAGAGATTAAGTCTAAATTATTCCCTATTATCATTATATTAGTGGGAATAGGGGCCAAAACATAGGTGGCTTGAGCATGGATAGAGTCATAATTTCGGTACTTAGTTGACTCACCTAGATGTCCAGATCTCCTCTCGACATTCGGTCAACCCTTCTCGCCTTGTATTCCTGAGATTTCAAATCCACAACATTTTAGTTCAGATAAAATAATTATGAATGCATTTCCAGTTTAAAATATTAGTAGATGATAATAATGATAGTAAGAATATATATATATATATATATATATATATATATATATATATATATAATTATTGATAGTAAGAATAAAAATGTGGCAAAATAAAAATTCATGAGACTTGACAACACAATTCACATTTGGAATCTCCTCCTTTTTTATGGGACCAATGCTCGTTGCATTTCCCGTGAGCATACTGTGGAGCCAAAAAAACACATGTTTTGTATGAATGTGTTTATGATAAAATATGAAAAAATAATTGACAACCATAAGCCTGTCATTCATCAAAGATGAAAAAATATAAGCCACTTTTATCTATCCCCTAAAACTTGTACCTTCAAGGTGTCAGAATAGGAACAAGGAATCTCCATATTTCCTTTATTGGCAAAGATATTTTAAAAATGAGATGAAATTTGGTGATTAAAAATATTTATAATTTTTTTTTTGGAAATACATAAATTCATTTCACTTTGAGCAGGACTTTGGAGGGTACAATTCATGGCCATTTTTGGTGGGAATGGTGGTCTGTTCTCCTTGCTAGTGGTTGCATTGCCACTTTCTCCTAGATATTATTTAGCGAGATACATTTAATATTAAATTGTTGCATTGAATGTAATTAGTGTCATTTCACTTAATCCCACGAAAAACCTAAATTACAATAGTTGAAAAACCTAAAATATCTTCTCTATAGGTTGTTCTCTTTCACTCCTAAATATCTTCTCTATAGGTTGTTCTTATAGGAGGGCTAAAATATTATGGTCAATGTTCGTCGCAAGAGCGACGACTATAGCTTTTCCATCGCAAGAGTGATGACTCACCTAATCTTAAAATTGATTGTTAAAATGACCAAAAATGACCTAAAATAAATAGGTGGAAAAATAAATATTTTTAGGTCAATATCATCGCAATTGCGACAATAGTGACCTAAAAATGGAATATAAATATTTGATGATTTAAAGATGTTGCGACAAAATTGTTATAACAATGATGGTTCTGAAAGGGTATTTTTGTGTGGAAAAATGTCGCAGAATGTTGTTAGAGGTGGGGGGAAAAGTAAAGAGGGTGAAAAGGGTGATGGTAGATGTTATTGCCCTTGTAAAAAATGTTTCCTCAGATGTCCCATAAGAATTTTAATAGCAACAACTACAAAACATTGTAGGAAATATGGTCACATTGATGGAAAGATCAAATGAATATCATCCCATGGTAATTAGCTATATATTCATTGTATTTTTTATTTTGTCAATTTTTTATAAAATTATGTATATATATATATTGTTTGAATGTTTGTTATAGTATACACTAATTTTGCATTATTGTTTGCAATTATAAAGTTAGAGTTTCCCTCTAACTTTCTACAGAATATTGCACCAAGTATTAGTAGAAATGATGTTGTACAAGCCAAGGAACATCATCATGACCAAGAAAATGAGGATCTCATGGAAGAAAATGATGGGACAAATCAAGCTAATGATCCCATGGAAGAAGATGATGGGACAAGTAAAATGATCCAAGATTTTTTTTCGTAGCCGGATGAGGATGGGGAAAATGTTTGTATTTATGATGAACCTCTATTAGAAAAGGCAAATAAATGACTTTATGAAGGATCAAGAGCAAATCTTCTTTCCGCTACATTGTTGCTGGTGAACTTAAAGGTTATGAATAATTTGTTGAACACTTGTATGACATAGACACTAAGGTATGTAATATGTTTCATCTCATACTATACATAAATGTTGATTTTATTATATTTGTTTTTAGTGTTAATTAATGTGTAAAATAATAATGCAACTTTTACGATTAATATTCTTACATTAACTAGTTGTTTGTTATGTTGTAGATTGTTAGGTGAATTTTTGTTACCATCATCAAATATTTTACCTCACACATATCGAAGTTTTCATGCCATTATGAAGGACATTGGAATGGATTATCAAACTATAGATGCAAGTCCTAATGACCATATTATATATTATGGACAACATGCTTCGAAAACTGAATGTCAACAATGTCTTATCAATAGATATTGAACCGATCAAGTAACAAAAAGGGTGCCTCGAAAGGTTCTTCGTCATATTCCCATAATTCCACATTTGCAATGATTGTTCACGTGTGAAAGCATAGCACAATTTATGGATTACCATGCACGTAATAGTAGTGGAGATGGTGTTCTTCGAATGCCCACTGATGGTTCTGCATTTAGGGAAATTGAGGATAAATGGGTAGATTTCAAAGATGAACCTCGTAATGTTAGGCTTTCATTGGCAGTTGATGGTGTTAATCTGTTCGAAGAGCTTAGGTCTATTTACTCAGTGTGGCCTATTTTTGTTATCAACAATAACATTCCCCCTTGGATGTCAATAAAGAGGGAGCACATAATGTTGACAATGATTGTTCCAGGTATTTGTTTACATTAATTTTTTGAATTTAACATTTTCATTTGTTTCAAATTTTGCATAATCTCTTTTGTTTATTTATTTAATTATATATATTACATTATATCAGTCCTTTAGTAATTATGTGTAATTTCAAACAAATATTAGGTAAGTACCAGGTTAAATATATGAATGTATATATAGAGGCTCTTATCAATGAGCTACTAAAATTATGGGCTGGCATCACAATGTATCACATATGTAAACTAATCTGGGAGAAGAAATTTATATTCCGTGGAATACTTTTATCGAAAATTCATGACGCCCCTGGACTAACACATTTTTGTGGTATGTATAAACATTCTAATATTTTTCTTTAATACTATATAATATTTTAATGTTATCATGGTGCATGTTTACTTTTAAAATAATCTCATTGCATAATTGACATTAATCCATTTGCTCCAGGTCTTCAAACAAAGGGTAAATTTGCATGTCCAATTTGTGGCCCTAAGATGAAGTATCATCATTCAAAAAGTTTAGGAAATATGTTGTTTGATGAGTATAGTCACCTAATTCCTAAGAACCATAGGTATTGTACTACTAACAAACATCTTTTCAATGGGAAAGAAGAGACTAGTTTAAAACCATGAAGAATGACACCTCACCTATGGAGGTTGGAATATAATAGAAATCGTCAAGGTACTCAATTTCATAATGTATTGTAGCTCATGTAATGTTTTGAATGTTTATTTTAATCATTGAATTTATTTTACCATATTTGATAATTATTTTTGTGATTTCTTTTATGCTTCATGAAGTCCGCAATCATCATGATGGTATTAATAATGGGCTTCCACGAGGAATGAAATATTATCCCACTCAATTCATGAGGTTTCCCTACTATGAGGAGCTAAAAATAGCTCATTTGTTTGATACAATGCATATCAGGAAGAATGTGACTGAAACGTTATGGTGAATCATAGTTGGTAGGAGGGACAAAGAAAAAATTGTCAAAATTTGTACTAACATTCAGGAATCCAATCATGCAATGCAAAGTGTGATCCGATATTCAAATAGATCAGATGGAGTACTAGACTGAAATAACCTTCCATGGTTACTAACAAAGCAACAAAGCAATGATGTAAAAGAGGTCATTCAAAGAATTAAATTTCCCATGGGTTTTTCTTCAAACATAAAAAATATCTAAACGAAGAAAGTTGAATTTGGTGGGGTAAAAACACATGATTGGAATACCTTCATTAAGGTAATAATTTTGGTATACATATTTATATATATTGGCCTTATAGATCTTTTATTTTTTATTTTACTTTTTTCTTATCTACTTTGGTTAAAACAAATAACGATTCATTTTGTTGTTACAGTATGTTCTACAGCTATCTCTCCCAAACGACTTTGACAACAACGTCAAAAAAGTTTTATATGATCTTGGAAAATACATGAGGTAAGACGTAGTTGTGATTTATATGCAAAATGTTCTTTCAAATTATTTTTGTACTTCATGACACATGTTTTACTTGTAATGTAATGTAATATATTATATTATGTTATGTTGAAACATGTTATTTTCTTGTGTCACAATCTCATGTAGATGGTTGTCATTGAAAGAAATCCATGAAGACGATATAAAGTATTGGAAGAGAGAAATTCCTCATATAATGTGTGAAATACAAAAGTATATACCTCTTACATTTTTCAATGCATAAGAACACTACCTCATACACCAAGTTGAGGAGATTGAAATTTGTGGACCTATTCACACAAGGTCAATGTGTATGGTGGAGAGGCACTTGAAAAGATTGAAGGCGTTGGTTAGACAAAGAGAACGTCTTGAGGGTTCTATGGTGGAGGGATATATGGTATATCAATCCATGGTGTATATTAGTCAGTATCTTCCTAAATTAGCAGCGCCAACTATGCATGTAGTGGATCGCATTTGGGATGTGAACTCCATCAAAAAATTTGAAGATCAGGAGCATCTGTTGGGGAAAGGTAGAATGAAAAAAATGAGAGGAAATATATTAATATTTGTAAAAAATTATATTATTAATACATATAAAGTTTCATTTTTGTGTATATATGATCATACTCATTAATATATTAATACAATTTATTTCATAAATTATAAATATTTATAATTCCCTGCATATTGTATGTTATAACTAATATAATATTGTTGAATTATGTTTTTTTGATTCAGTTTCTTTAGAGTGGGATGCATTGCATTTATACATTGCAAACAATCTTGACTTGATGAATGTATGGATTGAAATATCTAAACAACATAATGGAGGTAGGTTATCATGGCAACGACTATCTGAATTGGTTAGAGAAGCACGTCGTAATAGAGATGCCAATGTTACACAGAGGGAAATTGATCTAGCATATGGTTTGAATGATGGAAATGTAAGCAATTTCACCCATTTTATTTAGTTATTTTATATTATACTAATGTGACTACATGTGTACTATATTTTTCAAATACTTTCGAAGTTATATAAATATATTTTAATTTATTAATTGACAACGCATATTTTACATATCTGACATATTGCAGTTGAAACACCACAAGGCTATGTGGTGCAATGGTCGTAAATTTCGCATCAAACAATTGCATGAAACAAGGAAAGCTTCTGATAGTGGGATAACTGCAGTATTTCAGGTTACTAATGTTTCCTCTAGTAGTGACAAACATCCCTGAGAATATGAAAATAGATACTATGGGTATTTAAACGATATACTTGAGTGTGACTTTAATTCCTTCAAATCAGTTATGTTCGATGTCAAATGGTATAGGTTACAAATGCATGAACATGATGAGGAAAGAACTGTTATTCAACATGCCAATGAGTTTCCAATGATTAAAACAAGGATGTTTGAAAGAGGACATGATTTCTATGCTTTTCCAATCCAATGTGAACAGGTATTTTACTCAAATGTTCCAGGTGAAAGGGATTGGTTATTTGTTGTTAGATATGATCCAAGAGGAAGGCCAATTAAGTATAATCATTTACAGGAAGAAGATGACATTGAAGATCAAGAAGATGATTCGACAGAATATCAGACAAAGATGGAATATCATGGAGGGTCGATAGATGAAGAAGATGAAAAAGGTCATGATCTAGACATAGGAGACAATATTGCAATTCTTGATGATGATGTCGATGAAAATATGCTCGAAAATGACATTAATGACGATGATGATATCATCAATCCTTTCAACATTGTTTCATAACCAGATGATGATATAGATGTTGAGTTTGATGAAGAAGATCAAGATAGATAATAAGGATGATTACACAAATGTTGAGGTTGGATTAGGTACGTGACTATAAAATATTTTAATTTGTATGAATTATTCTCTTAAAATAATTTACTTTTAATGTCAAGGTTTAATTACATGTTTTTAAGTTTTATGTGACGTTTTAATATCTTAGGTTACATGTTGTTTAATTATTATTTGAAACCTGAAAATAGTTTTCAATATAGTAAAGTATGTGGTGGACTAAAAATATCATTTAGCAACACATAATTTCATGTACCTTCATTAGTTTTTGTTTTTGTAGTTTCTATGCATGAATCTTAATAGGATGTTTCTTTTGATTATTTTGTATTTTATAGATTAGGTTTTGGGGATCAATTGAGAGTGATGTGAGGGGGAGGGGAGGGGCCATGTGAGCTTCCACCTTCATGTGGTTGGCCTTGTTCAGTAGAGGATAAATTATTCTTGAAACCAAGAGAAGCTCTTTCATTTTTTATACCATCATGATCATATAATATTTCATCAATATTGTTACCTATTTAAATCTTCTTAGAATTGAGATTCGTTACATAGTCATTGAAAAAAGACAAAAGACTTATGTAGAAGATATTAATTTGGTGTTTCTATGAGACATTTTATGCCATTAGTATGTAATTTTGTAAAAAAATAATGGATCTTGGGGACTACACCATGGTCAAGGAATGAAGAATTAGGAACGATGAATGAGGAACAAAACATGCATGAGGACTAGACACCGACAACAGGGACCTACGAATGGGGCCAACCTTGAAATTTTTTCAAACAGTTTCTGTATGCACTGAAATTTATCATGGATAGACTATTGGCATGCCTTAACGATATGGGAGGGTTCCTGGACTCAAATTTGAGTGAAACACCCACTTTCTTCCATCATCAATTCATCATGGAAACCATAAACCCTAATTTTCATATGTTCTAGTAGATATGTTAATGATTCCAAGTTTCATATTTGTATTTGACTAAAGGTCCAACTAGCTTGCAAAGTATCAAATTGATATTTCAAGTTGATAAACCAAATATGAAATGAATCCAAGAATCATTTGATATCGTTGCAAGAGAGACAAATGTAAATAATGTTGCAACGAATTTGCTATACTATCGATGAAAAAAGTTCATCGATAATTTTATGCCATTATTATGAAATTTTGTATAAACATAATGGATCTTGGGGACTACACCATGGTCAAGGAATGAGGAACAATGAATGAAAATTGCACGAGGACTAGACACCAACAACAGGGACCTATGAATGGGGCCAACGTTGAAATTTTTTCAAACAGTTTTTGTATGCACTGAAATTTGTCATGCATAGACTATTGGCATGCCTTAATGACATGGGAGGGTTTACAAACTCAAATTTGAGTGACACACCCACTTTGTTCCATCATCAATTCATCATGGAAACCATAAACGCTAATGTTCATATGTTCTAGTAGATATGTTAATGATTCCAAGTTTCATATTTGTATTTGAATGAAGGACCAGCTGTTACACATCAAAATTACTCAACTTGATAAGTGTCGCATGTTCCTCTCAATTGTCGTAAGTGTTGCAAATGATGTTCGAGCATATTGCCATGCCGACGACACTAAGGAGGCACTTAGAACATCTCATGTACTTGATTTGAAGAAGAAGAACTGGTTTACTGAAGTCAAATAACTCTTAACACCTAAAGAGAGCTCTGAAACAAAGGTTTTGAGGGGGAGCACTCCCCTATATCAGCCTTAGGAGCGCTGGTGCTCCCCTACAAGGCTTCAGGGAGCGTTATAATGCTCCCCTGCCCCCTCTGAAGGATAGCTACACATTTTGAAGGCATTGGTGCTTCTCTAAAGCTTACCAGGGAGTGCTACAACACTCTGATGCCCTTGGGGAGATAGCCTCGAATCAAAACTTCTTGTTTTGATTTTCTCCTCATTGACCTTGTCCTATCCCTTGATTATTTCTGACCTGGTTCACTCCTCTTTTGATTGGTTTTATGAGTTGATTGGCTCCCAACCCCACCATACTCAGCATAGTTGTCGAGTTTGAATTCCAATTTCTGGAATTTTATGACGTTTTTGGGAATTTGTAGACATGGCGCCCCTGTCCTAGTGTTAACAGAGTTCCAACACTCCCCCATAGCCTTACACAGAGCACTAAAATGCTCCTTGCCTTTGGCGACAGAGCGCCAGCCCTCTTTTCGCCAGAAAACCTTCCAGAATTACTTTTTCTGGGTTTTGCCTCTATGTCTCTATTAAGAACCAAACATCAATATAGCATATAAAAACCTAAGGAAAAGTACTCAACGCCTTGAAAAAGAGATAATTTCAGATAATAAGCCTCTTCAAGGGGGAAACCTCCTTTTACCCCACTTAAATGTTCAAGTACAAGATGATTCAAAATGAAAATGTCTCCTTGGTATATATAGGAGACT